>CM046838.1:0-82542 GCA_025618425.1 Heliocidaris tuberculata
CGCAATTTGCTCCTGTCAAAACCTGTCTAAATACTCCGACTAGAAAGTAAACCTCTTGACACGTCCGTATGATCAAGACCATGAGCAAATACAATCAGTTCACACGATCCTTAATTGAATGCTTAGCTCCTTATATTTACCGTGAAACAGCTATGTCATCCGATCGTGCTCGATTTGAAGTGGGTCTCTATCCTCCCCTTCCAGTGGCGTAGATGCAGGGGGCACGGGGCATGTGCCCCAAATGGCGAAAAATTGAAGAAATGGGAAAATGACAGAGGAATAAGGAGGAAGGAACTTTGAAAAAAGATGATACGAACCCTTCCTATTTCCTCTAACATGTCTAATCAATGGCCTTGTTTAGTATGCATTTCATCTAACGAATAATATAAATTATATATATATATATATATATATTATATATATATATATATATATATATATATATAAACCCCCTTCCCCCACAGTGATGCCGAAACCCCCTCAATGTCTGGACTCACGCTATGCTATTGCCCCTTCGCGAGGATGGGGTCTCGGAGTATGAATTCATAAGGGAGGGGTGCATTTCGAGGTGACCGGTAGAAGGGTGGTAATGGTATTTGAGTAGGAGAGAGGTTTCATTTATTTAATGCTGCTCCGGGATTATATATCTGAGGTCTCTTCCGTTGAGGGTGTGGTCAAGGAACATTGCAACTCATGGTGGGGGTGGGGGGGGGGTGGGAGTAGGGGGTATTTAGGAGGATTCACAGAGGCGCGATAGTGTTTTACTATCGTGTGTTTTTACTAGTCGGGAGTTCAGTAGTTTCATGCTGCCTCAAGACATTATTTTGTTGACATTTCAAACCACAGGGCAGCCCCTGATCCGTGGAGAGAGAGAGAGAGAGAGAGAGAGAGAGAGAGAGAGAGAGAGAGAGAGAAGAGAGAGAGGGGGGTATACTTATGTAGCCACACGATATTCATTAATTATGTTGCCTCTTCCTCTGTACGCTAGTTTATAATAAGTGATCTGTTTTCTTACAATATAGTAAAAAGGCTTTTGGGGACTTTTATATAAGAAGCCTACCTTTTTAAACAACGATAATGATGTTTTCATCAATAGAAATCCCCTTTAACATAACAGAATAGTTAAGAAACCGGCATATTACACTGTAGAAGTCCTTTTAGTTCTGCATGATTGTGCACTACTGAGTACAATTTTCATATTTCATAAATTAAGTATTTAGTGAGTTCGATAAAAAGTAGGTAACAAGTTATCCTTCTGTGAACCACATGCAATAATGTAGCAAACAGGGGTAAAAAACGATTCAGCTGTGATGAAGCACTTCATGGGGTGACATATTTGTGGTAGAGAAGTCTTCTGAAGAAATACTTAGGCAGATTGGAATGCGTTGATGAGATTGACTGAACATCAGGAGAAGAAAAATTGTTTACGGAGTGGGAATCTAAAATGATCTTCCGTCTATACAAACCATACTGGTGTGAGGTCTTTATTTCATTTTGTCATTTAATGATGGAATAGGAAACGTAATCTTTCAGATATCACAGATTTCAGAGGGCGTAGGTTGTGGATCATCTTCTTGCAGATTGACAGAGTGTTTAAGATGATAGGGATATTTCACTGAAACGTGTAGATGTTGCACAAATGACATGAATTCAGTTGTCATGCAGCTATTCAATGCTTGTGATATCTACTGTACAGGTCATTAGCATCATCATTATTAGTATCACTCCTCATTTAAAAAAAGTGAAAAAGCCCAAGAATGCGAAAATAAACTAAATTATTGACTGGTTTTCGAAGATGCAGTTAACGTCCAAGTGAATAATGTGATTATCATAAAGCTGAAAATTGTGATAACCATGAAAAAAATGTTGTGTGTGTGTGTGTTTTTTTTTTGTTAATATATTATTGTGTACTCTGACGCCTAAGGGCATCCTCGCTCCAAGCTATTGCTTTTAAAGGTGTGTCCTCCAATGTATGTACTACGATTAATTTATATATCTTGTCATAACTTTGTTTAAAAATACATGCACACCATTTTGTTTATTTATTACTTTGTATACTTTTATTTGAAAATTGGAAATAAATGTCTTAAACTTGAAAATTTGACTTGAAAAGTCTACAATGTTGAGTTCCAGTCATATAGCGTCAAAGTCTATAACACAACAAAGAGAAAATAGAAAGACAAACATATCGAAATGCGGTTTTGCTTAAAAATCAACACAAATTAATGCAGCGTGAAAACTCCAAATAACTTCACTGGATGAAGTCCATGCGTGGGATATATGAGCCTTTAGTGAATACAAGAGCTTGTATTATGAAACATAAATGAAGCGCAACATAAATGTTGTGAATTATCATCATCATCGTCATTATCAGCGTCATTATCATCATCATCATCATCATCATCATCATCATCATCATCATTACATCGTCATCATCATCATCACAAGGGTTATATGCTACTATATTTGAAATTATATTGTAAAAGGAGGGTGCAAATTTTCGTATATCATGATAGTATGCTAACTTGCGGAGTCCAGCCCCTATATAAAACTCAAATCAAATTAAATGTAGAACGGTGTAAACATCGTGTTTCGTGAACAACTCATACCAATAAACTAAGATAATATTTCCCCACACGGCTTGTTGTGTGTAAATATGGAAGATGCTATCTCCATGGGAACGAAATGAAAACAAACATGTCATTAAAAAGACCCAGCTGAGCAAACTGGATCGATCAAGAGCCGTCACCGAACATGTCTCCAATCGATTCCTGGACACGTCCAGAATTCACATCCAATTTCGACCTGGTCTTTTTATTTGTCTTGTTCGTCTCGGCAATACCTCACCGGAGCAAGCAATATCAGATTTGTTTATGAAAGCGAATATTTCCGAACGGGTTTAGGGGTCTAGGAAGCTGGAGAAGCATGCACGTGATATACGTGTTGTTTGATAGCAAGAAGAAGACAAGCGAAAGTGTGAATTTGGTTTTTAAAGGATGTGGTGTTTAATACAGGTAAGCATATCAAAATGTAGACAAAAAGAGGAATAAAAGGGAAAAAAATTCAGAATAAATGAAGAAAATATGATAAAATTAATTGTGATGCCTTTTTTTTTCTAAGTTACCTATGATTGGATTATGATATTTTTTATTTTATAAGTGCCACAGAAAGCATTAATACTAATTAAAAAAAGATTATAAAAAGAACATGTCAAAAGAAGAGAAGGAATGTGTGTGTATATGGGTGAGTGTGTGATTGTGTAAAATGGGAAGGGATGAGAGAGAGAGAGAGAGCGAGAGACAGAAAGACAAACATAAAAAACATATGGAGGTACGATGGCTCAGTGGTAGAGCAGTGGTCTCGTAACGGGAGACCCGGGTTCGAAACCAAGTGGATGCGCTAGTGCCCTTTGGTAAGGCATTATTGCTCATTTCCAAGTCCCTTTGGGAGGACTTAAAGCCGTCGGTCCCCTGATTGCTTACTTACAAACATACACCTGCTTTCTTAGCAGTAAGGTAAAATTATATCATCAAACCTTTAAAAAAATGAGACAAGAGGCTGCATGTGTATTAGACAGAAGGTATAGACGCCATATTGTATTAGAGGGCCAGGGGAGGCGGGAATGCTTAACAAGAGAGACTTGTAAAATGTTGTGGTGATATTCCGTTATTTTGCGAATCAATGATGCCATTGTTCACTTTTTCTAATTAGACCAAGATCAATATTTCTCTAGTTTAACTTCAAATCACATACAAAATCGCCAACAGAGCCCCAATGCCATCATTTTCGTAATCCTTGCTAACCTCTCACGAGGATGAGAAGATAGTCGAGATGACTTTCTCCCAGCAACGCTCAGACCTTCGTGCGTGTCGACCGAACGTTATTCTTCCATCGCTCGCTCGTTACGTCAAAAGATTTATTTCTTTGCGTCAGAAGGCTCATTTAATGCGAACAAATAAATGGTCGTTGAGATGGAATGCCTTCGCTCGCTGGCATCCACCAAGTAAATCTGTCACAAAAGGAAAACAAGGGGCCTTAGAAGATAGGGGAAAGTTTTTAGGGAAAAGGTTTGCTTAGATAGCTGCAATCCATTAATTAGGGTACTCTTTCAGCGGCATGTTCCCTCGAAGCTAACCAGAAATCAATCTTTGCTTACCATCAGTACATACTGCGGTAATGACTCGCACGTGCCCCTATCCATAAACTTTATGCAAAGCTAACTTTGGCGTTATCATGGTTAAAGTAGTCTTGTGTAATCAACGATTCCTTTTGTAATTGTGCAGCAAAAAGCGTAAAACGTCGCCAATAATGATATCTTATTAATTATAGTACCTGAACGGAAATGTTTTAGGTATAGCTTTAAACTCGAGCAAGTAAACCTATTTCAATGTATTTTATGGCGAACAGGACAGAAGATGTTATAACGGACTCATATCATGTGATTCTCAAAGATTCTCAAAGAGAGAGAGAAAAAAAAATCTCAAATAGTTTGGTTCACTTAATCATTTGAGTTTTAGATTAATACAAAATAAAATAAGACAAAATGGTTATAGAAACCTCAAGGGTTAAATCGCTCCCGCTCTGCATTCGATTGGTTAAAGTTTGTAATACCACCATAATATTCGTCTTTTAAAAGGCTGTCACACCACTAATAAGTATGCCACATCGTCCAAGTTATTGTTTATATTGTCTTGGAAAATGACTGTGTGTAGATCCATTCATATTTGTATTATGAAGCCATATCCATAAATGGAACAAACTTTATTTGAAACGATTTACGTTTATGACATATGTCAGACTCCATGTAGCCACTATGCTATCCCGTCTGAACTTTAAATGGCTACTCAATGTTGAAGATTATGTACAACGTCTGTTGAGAAGGAATGCAATAAAGGGCGCAGGGATGGGTAATATGACTTCAGGAAACCGAGTCATTAGTCCGTGTCGGCCTCACTTTCCTCTCCTGCTGTGAGAATGTCGTGTTCTAAAGACAGTTGGAGGATTCGTCGCCCACCCAATAGCGATGGTATGCAAGGAACAATGTAAAGGGATACGGGGACGACTCCTAACCCGTAGAAAATATTATATTTCGAGAGGAGGCAGTGGCATCGGTAGTACCACCCCCATTCTTATGTAATAGAGAATGCATTTAACCCTTTCGAGACAATTGACCACATTTTGTGGTTTGGCTCACTAACTTTTGATTCAGAGCCCTAAGAAAATATACCAGATGCATGAGTAGAAAGGGCAAAAGTTTCTACACATATATACTATGTCCATTTTTGTTGCATGACCATAATTGCGTTTGATGCCAGGAGTTTTAAAAACGAGAATAAGCTTTAAAATCCTTATATTGGCAACACATTGAGAGGTTCAAATTGCTTTTTATCAAAATTTGCAATTTTGAAAACTTTTCGACAAAATTGCTAACCATGTAAATTTTTTAAAAGATCTTAAATCTTATTAAAACCATGCAGCACTAAAATAAATATATTATTGTTGCCAATTTGAAGAACGAAATTTGATCAATTTAGCCCTTAAACAATTCCTGTTCTGAAAGGGTTAAAGATGGAAAGTCCAAGCTAATTTGTTCCATACGTTAGCGACCACATCTATGATTTCAGTATGTCTGATAACTTTAAGTTAGAAGCCCTACAAGAGCTTGGATTAGACCAAAGTATGAAGTAAGAATATATCAATCTATATATACTTCGTAACTCCACAATACTTGGTACCGTATAAAGGGACGCAAAAATTAATGACTAAATACTGGTAATGTACGGGACTTAAAATGACCAAATACCTTTGACTTCCAAGATAATATTTTCACTGGGAAAACTGTTAATGTCAAGCCTTGAACATGTTTACATGTCCGATACGAATCTATGGACTTATTTTGAAAGCCGTTCCGATGAAAGCTGCTTTGGAAATAATTATCCTTGTAAACATTAACGCGGCCGTCGATAATATCAATGCCTGTTGATGCGTCATTAGTCGGACTGCGTCAGCGACTGGTTCGGTAAGAGTGACATCATTCAGAAAGTGAATGCCAAATGAACACCGCAGACATCCTATTGAATTACTGGCTCATGCGCTAATTTCCTTCATAATGCCCATTGCGTCATTAATTTGCCTGACGTATAGGCCTGCGTCAGCGGCTTGTATGGTTTTTAACGCGCCATGTTAGGGTGACATCATAAAAAAAAAAGTGACAGCCAAATGAACAGCACACATCGCGTTGAATTACTTGAGGATACAAAAAAATGAGAGCCAAATGAACAGCACACATCGCGTTGAATTACTTGAGGATGGGCTAATTGCCTTCACAGGCATTATTAGAGCAGCTACTAACTACTGACGCAGTTGAAATGACGCCTGTAGTGAGCAAGGGGCTTTAAATAGGCTTGATTAGCGTTGGTAATAATGCAATCGAAATGAAGCATCGTCTACACGGACATTATGGGTATCAAAACCAAGAAGTCCTCAAAATAGGAAAATGTAAACAAGACTTCATGTTTTTCCATTAACCTGCAATGAAATGTAGAATCTTAAAACGCTTTTATAACTCACTAAAAAGTGCAGTACTCGGAACAAGTCCATTAAGCCCCCGCATACAGTCATCATAGAGATATGTTAAGGGCGCAGATTGAATCTTTCGATTCAAGCATGATTTATTATACTACGCTTCATGAAAATGTGTAATCCATCTTGCTTCGGTAGTCGCGTAGTGGGAATTAATAATTCTATCATCGGCAACCTTCCCTTATTATATGACATAATCATATCATCTGAATTTCTAGGCCATGGAGCCAGGGCAAGATGATGATGAAAGACGATGAAATCGCTTTTTGACGTGCCGTTTTATTTCAAACTATTCGGATATCGATCATCTTCAACTTTATGGATCGCGATTATAGACACGGAATATTTTCGCGCGCTATTGATATTGTAAAATGTACGGTGATATTCTTGGCGGGAAAAATTTAAACTTGTACTTATTGATAATGTTTTTTTTTTTTTTTTTTTTTGTAAGACTAAGATTTCATCGGTATATGGTGGAGGAAAGGTCATTATCTTCATCCTTTTTTGTTTTTTGATTTTGTTTTTGTTTTTTCCCTATCATTTGTATTTTTTTTTCACTTTGAGCATGCACGCAAAGTGAATAATAATAGGTATTTGTGTATTTGATGTGATATTCAAGCTAGCAAAACCAACCGGACCGGCGCTAGTGTGAATTTTTTCCCCGTTCATCAAGAAATGTTTTTAAAAAATTATAAAAAACAGATCCTTACAAATTTATTATGGTAATTTTCTTATTAAAGTTTTGTAATTTCTATGTTTTTTTTTAATCAATACTCGAAATCCAAAATAATACAAAACAGCTCTTAACCATAATACTCAAAATCTAAGTTAAAACGCACATTTTGTAGATTTTTGGTAAATATCTGTACAATCATTTACCATCTGAAATCCAGACGGCAGGGAGGTATCCAAAATGCCATCTCCATCCGTGTCAATCATCCTCAAACTGAGACAGAATATGGCTATCAAATGACGGGATTGAGCGAGCCTGACAGCCAATGTAATTCATTTAACCCAAGAGGGAAAAAAATGAAGAGAAATGGCCAGCCCGGATCACGCAGCAATGTATACTCGTCTATTAAAGGCGGGAATGCGACACTTTTAAATCTAGTTATATCGCGATAGGTATCATGATATCGTGCTCGCGAGAACGCTGGTTTTACTTCCGAGCCGAAAATTGGCAATGTGCTTAAAAAGAGGGTCATCTAGGTGCCTTCTCGTTCAAGTTATGTTCGATGTTCCTTTGCTGTTTTTTTTTTAACTTTCATTTTAAATTTGTTCAATGTTCCTTTACCTGGTATAGGCCAAAATCAAGATATAAGAATGAAAATTTCAATCACGTTCAAATTCAAGTGGTTTCATAATTTGATCTTAGAAATATCTGACCAGTTTCGGGTCAAGGTCATTTATTCAGATTTTAAACGACGCCCTGGAAATGAAAACGGCATCTGCATAACTTCATTAGCATCGATTTGAAGAGCAAGTGAAATTCAAGTTGTATAATGCAATGCCTTTTGGCCAGAAAGGCGTACAGGTTACGCATATAAACTGCCATTGCCCAATTCATTAGGCCGGTGTAGTGTCGTAGCTACCTGGGACACGGGGCATACGCCCCCTCCTATCTAATGGCGGAAAGGGGGGGGGGGGGGAGGGGCCGGGTCACAGACAGAAGGGAAGAGGGGAAAGGTAATGTGAAAACAAGGTGATAACACCCCTCTATAGCCTTGTTTCCTGGCATTTCATCCCCCTTATATTTCTTTTGCGGCCCCAAATGAAGCCAGTTTCCCCTTGATTAAATTTCAATTTGTCTATATGGGCTCGATCCGCGCTATATCTGAGTTGTGCCTAAATGTTTATCGATACTATCGATCTTCAAATTTTGTTGACATCATGTAGCATGTCTCTTTATTCAATAATAAACTACATGTTATACGATTTCTGGTGAGTCGGATGAAATGGTAGAAGTCATATGCTGCAATCTTTACCAGAGTTTCAGCGCAAGTCCATAACGAAAGTAGACTATTTAAACCCTTCTAATTCCCCTATACCACAATATCACTCCTTCATATACCACGGTCACTCAATGTAATGATTGGTGAGTTGATTGATATTACATGTATATAATGGATATGACACATGTATATGTGTTTACAGTCGAGATGATATAGATAGGGGCCCCTCAGTGGTAGGAATTATATGGCTATACATGATCAGCACGATAAAATACATGAGAGAGGGAAATTTGAGGGGACCATAAATTCATTCATTAATTTTCTGACATTAATTATACAATAAATATGGTGAGCAATTTAAAGCACGACGAGCAAAGCTTTACCTTTGTTCATGCCTTTTCCTCATATATTTACCTTTTTTGTTGATTGTTTGATGGCTTGGTTCATGGAGGCCTGTACTCGATTCTGTAAGGTGTTGTCAAAAGCAGATTAATGCAAATTTCAAAAAAAATATTAAAAAGTTAATTTTTTGTGAGGAATAATTTTTATTGATTGTGATAATTAGAATTGCTTTAACAGTCCGTCTATAAGATCCTGTTCATCATGTTATAAAGGTCAAAGATCATATTTCTAACCGTGGTTTTTTGTCACATTATTTCTCGAAAGAGTAAATTGAATCGAATGAACAGCAAGTATGATTTTGACTATGAGATCAAAAACCCTCTTTTTAAATAAACGATTTATGTTTTAATTACTGATTCGAAGTCGGTGTTCGAAGGACAGAGATTCGTCTGACTCTCTAATGCCTCAACAAAAACGAACTGTTTGTAATTGTAGTAATTTCTGCACCCTGCGTCCTTTTTACAGACTAAGAAGTAGATGAATTTCACGCAAGGTCTGTTCTTGAATGTACTCGGTCAGGTTTTGACAATATTCCACTCCATGTAGACGCTTCTTCTTTCTTTTCATTTTGTCCTACGCCGCTTTTCTTTGGCGCAGCAATTTTTCTGGAGTCTGGGATCGAGATTGGAATATGCGACGCCACGTATGCAAATAAAAATGAGAGGAAGTGAATTGCTTCGATCTGAAAAATATCGATGACTTCTGACATGATGAAAATGTCCCCACCCCCCCCCCCCTCCTCCATACCATCGCCATCATCTTTCTGACTAGTAAATTGAAACTAGGGAAGGGTCATAGGAGACTTTTTTGTTGTTGGTTTTTGTTTTGTTTTTTTTGCCTTTGCTTTTTGCCTTTGCTTTTGCTTTTGTATGAGACAATGATCTTCTGCGCAACCTGATCAACAATCTGGTTATTTATTTGAATCGTTAAATTCAACATTTTAGGAATACAGGGATGTACTATAAAAACAAAAGAATCCAGGAGTATTGTACAGTATAAAAATTATTGAAATTATTAAAATAATATTCCTCAAGGAATATAGAGAGATTCGATCAACACGTCATCTTGGCAACAACAACAACAAAAGCCCTCCCAGTAATATAAGCGGTCAGCAGATTCATCGAAAAATATGAATTGTGTTGACATGCTGTAATATACTTGTATCTCTGTCTGTGTTATGATATTTATGCTCATTCCCGTGAAAATATTTCGCCATTGTAGAAACAAGAGAACAAATAAACACCCGGCTCCCCAGCCGCTTCCCATTCTAATATCGCCCCCTTTTTTTATTTTTATAATACTCTATAAATATACAAACATAATTGAAGAATATTGGATGGGATCAGGGTAGCTATAAGCTTAACATTTGGAAGGAATATTACTTCGCCCGATTACTAAAAGGTCAAAGTTTATTCGTCGTGGTAGAGATGGCAATAATCATTATCTTCCAGACAGACAATCTCATAAGTAAGCAATTGAAGGGATATTAAGTTGCAACGACACATTAGTGATAAAAGCGGGTGATTTATACTATTTATGGCCACAATTATATAAAAGAGTGAATTTATTTTCATGGAGAATATCGGCGAACATATTTTCTTAAAAGAATATATCGTCTTGACAATGCAAATTACAATACTTTAACTATAAAGTTTCTGATACTAATTGTTTTAATATAATTTCACCAATTTTTTTGTACATTTACGTATTTCGCGTCATCGATATATATATATATATATTTTTTTTTTTTTTTTTTTTTTTTGTTGCTTTTTGCAGATGAATAGAACTCAAAGAAATATACCGAAATTAAAAAGAATGTAAGAAAATTTGAAATATATAATAATGATAATAGTGTTCTTGTAAAGCGCACATGTCTGTAAGACTTGACACTCATGGCGCTCCATTATTATTACCCCGGCTTTTAGACCATAAAAAATATTTAATAAATACAAGATATAAGTTCCAAAGCTAAGTACAAAATAAATTACATTATTTAAGATAAACAATACATAGATTAAAAAACCGATATGTATAATAATTACACAAAAACAATGTTCATAATATCACAATGCTATAAATTAATATTAAAGCACTTCTACAAACAAAATAAATATTAACTAGTATGATTTTTCTCATAATCCACACAGTTATGATTTGAACCAAACGTTCAACTAAAGAGAAACGCGAAAAATTGACAAGAACTAAACGTCCGACTATACAAAAAAGTATTTTTGAAAGCAAGGCGAAAATATTTTTCACTGGCCAATGCCATTGGAATATCTTTCTGAATAATGCAGCGCAGGAGTGCGCGTGAGTATTATGCTGTGGAGAATACTAATTACTTTAACTCCAAGACTTGGGGATTCTTTCAGCCCCAGAGCGACTCTTATAAGCGATCGAAACACGGGATAATTTGAATTTGCAGACGATAAATGAGCGAGTGTGTTCCCGCCAAAAGAAGTGAACTTGAGAGTTAAGTGTCGGCGAGTGATGGGTAAATATGGTTTGTAGATATGCATGCAGTGAAGAGGATTTACTGGAGTGTTGCGGTGTTGATGCTGAACGAAAATGTGGTCCCCAGAGACGGAAAGGATAGTTTGAATATAATGATGAGCACAGATCTTTGAACATATAAGAGATATGTTCCAGGACTTACATAGGCCTAAACCTGTTTTAATATCTTAGACCGAACTACAATAGAAAAGATAAAACAAACATAAAAGCAATTACAATCTTAACAGAACAAACTAATTTGGGAAAGGTTTGTCTTTCCATCAATCACATGAAATTAAGCGAGTAACAAATACTTGTTGTGGTATCATTATCCCTTTATATGCAAACAGTAATTAAAAAGAGTATTTGTAAGGATATATAACACCGTCATCCAAATGATTCATTTACATGTAGCACAGAATAGAATTGAAAAGTGAAACATCATACCAGACATGTTATAAGCTTGTAAATGAGCGTCAATTTAAGGGGCTGTTGGGAGGGGTATAAGGAAGGCCTGGGAAGATATCTCATCACCTTTGAAAATGGTAGGGGCCTCTTTAGTTTTGAAATGATTGTTCAGCCGTTCTCTCTGTTTTATTTCATTATATGGTTTTGGTTTTGTTTGGTTTGTTTTTGTCTGCTAGTCATATTTTATCTACATTTTGCTGCCCTTTTTTCCCATTATGTGTCCTACTACATAGTGCTTTGACGCACATGCAATCAATTGTCAATTTTGAATTATCAGACCGTGAAACGCTGGTACATATTTAGCAAGGTGAAAAAACAAATAAATTTCAGAGTATATCGTATGCTGAGAGCCAGATAACTGAGAGCGAAACGAAACGTTAAAGGGAAGCTTAAGTTCTGGGAAAGGTAAAATATAATTTGTGAGATTTCTCATTCTTTTTATGTTAGTTTGGAAGATTATCATAGTAGATATGTCATGTATGTCCCCTGAAAATGATTGCTCTTCAAATGCTCTAATATTCAAAATATGACAAGAAACAGCTAAAAATGTTTGGGCCGAACATCTGTGTGTAGTCCCATATACACATTTTTTGTATGCAGTGCATGTGGCTCTCAGCAGGATTGAGTCAATTTCTTATCATTTTGGTGATTCCAAAACCTGTACACTAATTCTTATGTGCTATATAATCAACCTTTCCCCAATTGCTTTGAGACAGTTTCTTTCACAATTCAATCTCATGACCAGAACTCAACTTTATCTTTAAATGAGAAATCAATGGCTGAAAGTATAAGCCACACTGGTATTTTTATCTACAGAAAATTTTTCTTCCAAAGCTTGACGAAACTGCTTGAAGAAATTATTCTATTGCGGTATATGATGCAAGTGCATTATTGCTTATGAAATAGTAGATCAAATGAACAAAGTTATTACTAGTGTAAAGTCACGATTTTTTTTAAATTCCTTTCTTGTCGCGTTTCCCATAATTATTCATTATTTATGAAGATATCAAAACGTCCCATTACTAAACGATAACCTATATAGTATATTACTCTGGTACTACAGCCCCATTACTCCGCTTTACTTTCCCCAAATAGCCTGAATTTGAAGCTCAAGTTTACTAAATTCTATAGTCTTATTTTGATATTTGAAGCTCAAATTTAATTCTATAGTCTTATTTTGATATTTTATATTACAAAGATCAAGATTTATTTTGACGCATGTACATTTCACTGGCGGGTCCATGTTGTAGGAAAAACATGCCATCCCCCTTTGTTTGAAGAAAAGAACAGTTATTCACTATGTACTCTACGTATAAGCTTATGAGGGATGTTGGAATTGCACGGATTCTAAACATCCCTTTCTAAGAATACTTGATTTACCTCTGCATCCCTGCTAAAATTAGATATTGGATATTTCAGTATCATTTTGCTTTCAGTTAAAAAGGAGGGTCTCGGAATTATCAATGGTCACAAAACAAGTATTAATATGAGAAGCCCATATATTACCTCTGCCTGTGTTGTGAGAGAATGCTATAGAAAAGGGCAGAATAAATGTTATGAGAAAATGCATTTAACCTTTTAGCCAATCAACCTACTTTAAATGGATTCTCATTTCTTTGATTAGTTCAAAATTGGTCTGGAATAGAGCAGCGACTCTCATGCATTCCCGCCAGACGGATCCATTTCGTCCAACGATAAGGGATGTCAACATCATGGTCAAATACAATGTGATTTGTTTATCCACCTATGTTACGATGTTCTTATGGTTATTTAATGCCATCGTGTGAAGGTCTAACGGCCTGTGCTTTTTTTTTCTTATATATCACTGGATAAAACGTAACGTAATTATTATTGTTCTTGCGAAATTGTGAAATTGTGAAATAATACCGAAAGCACTTAATACAGAGCAATATCATTTTAGTATGCAGTAGAAACTGTATTGTATAGCAGAATTGCAGGAGGAAGTATATAGCGGAAATAACTGAGGGAAAGAGGGATAGAGATAGAAAGAGAAAGAAAAGAGAGGGAGAGAGGAGAGAGAAGTGGTGGAAGAACAAGGGAAATTGCAAAATAAAGATGGAAGAGAAGGGAACAAAGAATAGATCAAATATAGAGAGAAATAGTCTATATGGATAGAGAATTAAAGGGGAGATTGAGTAAGAGAAAGAGATTAGAATAAGACTTGACAGACAGAGAGAGAGAGAGAGAGAGAGAGAGAGAGAGTTCCTACATATTTAAGCGGAATCACATGTTACACACCAATCAATATGTATCCCCTGTCATTAAAATTCACCTTCTGTTACAAAGGTGTCCTTGGCAGAAGTTGATTTTCATCTCAGATGGGAAAACATCGTATGATCATTCATCAATATGCATCCAAAATGAATTCCACAATTACACCTGCCACGAACTGCAAAATAATGCACGAGTGACTATCTATGGCCATCAATTTTCTCGGTGATGTACCTGTCAGTGTATAAAGACGTGCCACTTCAATTGTCGGATCCTAATGAAGGCGCGAAATTCTATTAGTACATTCGTGCCTAATTGATGATCATTATGGACGTAGTGCGAAGTGTGACTTGTATCATAAGGGGATGATAACGTGATGACTTTAGTAGCGTTTTCATATATTAATGAAAATATTTCATTACTCCCTTGTGCATTTATTTCAAGGCCAACGTAATTTTGGTCAGTTGTGCATTATGTACATAACAAGAGACATGAACGAGTGCATGAAATTATTATCTCCATTAATCTAAAAATTGTAAAATACGCAAAAAGAGCGTTAGCATGCAAGCCATGACAAGGCCATCCCGTACGTGCCTAAAGGTAGAGCGGTGACGATTTTAAAAATCCCAAAACTGTTTGGAAGATCAGAATAACAAATAGCAATAACCAGACAACAAAACGGGTGAAAAGATTCTCTCCAAAATTGAAATTTTATGTATTATTTTGCATCTTCCCCAAATGTGTTTACGAAACGCACCCCAGAAAAGACAGAAATGCGAAAGAGGTAAGTTTCTGTATTTACAAAGTGACCGATAATCTCTTTGCCGAAAAAATAAAATAAGATTTTAAAGCAGATTAAGATAGATTTATGCTCAACTGTAAAACACCCTTTTCATTTTTACTGAAGAATTGTTAAATGCTGAACGCAAATGGATGTGTCCCTTATGATAACAAGTGATATGATAACATGATAACAGTGGTTAATCATTATTTACACTGTAAGGATGAGAATATTTCAGATTCATAATGTAGATGTATTTCCCATAAGTAAGAATAAAAATGTTCAATTTCACATCGTTTGTGCCATAATGTTGCACATTATATTTCTTCAGGCTCAGGATGAAAGACACATGGCGCTGATTGTATGGTTGAAGAATGTCTTCGGTTTTCATCCGTGATATTTATCTCACTTTAAAGGCACTAAATGGACAACGTTGATCACACTCACCATCCACCGTCAAAGCAATCATTCTTTACGTGGGTAAACGCTCTGTGAAAGAGGAGAGGGCTTTAATCAAGGAAGCAACAGGCAGCCATCTTGGATCTGTCTTGAGTGGTCAGCCATCTGGTAATCGATTAGGCACTCGTAGTCGTCTTCATGGAGCGAGAGAAGGCGATCGATCAAACGAATGCCTGACGGGGGAGCATCGATATCAAGATCAAGACGGAATAATGGACTTACCTTTTTATGTTCAACCAGATGCCGTGCGCATCTCTTTACGGCCATTTCCTGACATGAATTTGTCCCCCGTACTGTTTACCTAAACTCCTAGATATTTTCTTGTTTGTTCCATTTTTTTACACTCTTTTTTTGCATTGAATCTCGGGCTAAATTTCTAGCCAGATGGTACAGGTGACCCGTGTTGAGCCCATCATCATGTAGTTTTCCCTCTGACCTGAAGACGACCTTTACACCCCAAAACAGGCCGAATAAGAAAACTTTAATTAATAACTGAAACCATATCAGAGAGTAAAGTGCGTTTGCTTCACTGAATACATTAATTTTGATGAAAAGACATTTTATTTTCTAAGACAAGATGTTCCCTCTCTTGGAAGCACGATGTACTCCTGTGCACGTAATGTCGCTTGCCAGCCGTGTCATGTAGAAAAATTGATCTCTGAATGGACGGCAACTTCTCTTTATTCCCCTCTTTCTTCTTATTTTTTCTCTCTCTCTATTTATTCCTTTCTCTCTCAGCCTCAGGTATCTTTTTTTTTTTCTCTCCCTCCCTATTTCTGTCTCTGCCTCCCCCTCTCTCTCTCTTGTTTGCATATAACATTTCATGTGTAAAGTAGATCTGCTTCCATTTTCTCTTTCTAAACTATCTCTCTCCCTTCTCTTATCATCTGCCGACCGGTCTACTCTTCACTAACCTCATGCCTCCCTTCTTTTTCTTTTCTTTTTAAATCTTCTTCTGCCGTTACTTATTATCTCTCCATACACAACACATTCACGCCACCACACATACCCCACCTCCTTGTCTAAAGCCTCCTCCATGCACACATGATGCTGTACACCGTCTCAGCGAAGACCCTGCTGCAGTGAAGTGAAAAATCATTTTACCTGTAAATAAATGGCAAGTGAGGGTGAAAAATTATGTAGCTGCTCTCAACAAAGGCAACCAAACGCATGTACTTTCTGTGTGTTAAGCCGGCTCACACGAGGCGTCATTTCGATTGCGTCATTTCCTGCGTCAATCGAGCCCCTGAAGGCAATTTACCCAGACGCCAATTATTACAAGTATCATTTTGAAGTCACTGTATGAACGGTAATCATTCTTTCATGACGCGCAAAAGACCGTAACAGTCACTGACGGGGTCCTTACGTCAGCAAATGACGCCCTGTGTGTGTCAGGCTTTATGGGATACAGAAATGTTTAGCCGAGGCGTAATTTCGACTGCGTCATTTCCTGCGCCAGTCGAGCCCATGAAGACATTTAACGATGCACCAGTTAGTAAAATTATTGTTTGAATTGTATATTTTGCACTCACTTTATAAACCATATTACTCTTTCATGGCGCGCAGAAGACCGTACCAGTCACTGACGCAGTCTACCGTCAGGCAAAATAATGACGCCTTTTGCTGCGGCGGGTTCTTTGTGGCGATTTACTGCGTCATGTGTGAAGGCGGCTTAACTTCCCTGCCGACATGGACCCCATGGTTGCGCAAACACACTCCAGCTTAGGGCAGGTGAAAGTTGGATTGATTTTCTTCTTGGCTTGTCGAGTCACAGCACTTCGACGCAGACGTGATGCTAATCCACTCCATCAAAATGCCCACCTTTTTTTTTCTTCTTTTTTTCTTTCTGCCAGAAATATTTGCCTAGTACGTAGATCACTCAAATCGCCAAGATATCGCCATGACCTTTCCAAAGATCTCTCTGAAAAGCAACAGTTTGACAGCGTTAGATTTTGTTTACTGCACTTTTCCTTCAGAACAATAATGTTCTTTCCACCCTGTCAACAAGTGGTGCAAGAAATAACTCTATAGAATTTCTTAAACACCCCGTTCTCTATACATGTATATACACTGGTTGTAACGAATAGAAAATAATCTTGATCTTGGCACGGTTGCATGATAGATGCAATTAATCGTAAATCGCAGGCGAATAGAAATTTGAGGATCCTCCTGTAGTGAACCATAATGGTTAATCATAAGAGTTAACTTTAGTATGGATAACTTGTCATTAGTCTTAACTTACGATTGATTTCAACTTATAATTATTTTTAGCTTACGATTATCTTAACAGCTTTCGAATGATCTCTTCTAACGACTGACATTAACTTACGACTATAGTCTCAACTTTTGATTGATCTTAACATAAAAATGGTCTTTACTAAGGATATATGAAATATAAGAAATATACTATTTGATGAAGTGTCATTATGAAAATACTTAATGTAACGTTCATAGCTCTTTACCATGTTTACTGTCGCAAATGTCCAGTATTTGTAGCTATGTAAATCATTGCTTCTCTTCAGGTCCCCATTAAATAGTTGATGTGCAAAATTGTAACATGATCATACATACATGAAATCCAAGTATAGTTACATTCAGGTATATTGCTACAAAGTACATATACCTCTAAGGCGCATAGTAGCAACACCATTATAAAATGACATCAAATACTTGACAAATATCTGTATTTCATATTCTGGTGCCTGGGGGGATAAAATTGTATTTTCATCTCTATTTCCTTCCCTTTTAATCATGTTTTCGACTCAAATATCCCCCGTTTCTTTAAGTACTTCTTTTGAGCTGCTTCATAGGGGAATATCGACTTAGAAACATGAAACCGCGTAAAAGCTGCTCACAGGTGGTCTTCGGAGGGTGGCGTATGAATAATAGAGTCCTTTAGGACTGTGTTCTGACGATAAAATATTCCAAGATTATAGTTAAGCTCCACTGAATCCTGTCAAAAGTTTTGGAATTTCATCAAAAGGGGTTTTTTAGTTAGTGTTTAATTGTATGTATTTGAGTATTTATTTGTTAAAGTATTTGTACTTGTTCAATTAAAATAAGTTGATTTCAGATTAAAGTGAATCATGATTTCAACGCAAATATTTGATTTGGGTTATGAAATACCACAGCTTTAACCACCTTATCATATTTTCGGTTTCATTTCAGTTGGATGTATCATTATCTATATGGGATCAAGCAACCGTCTATAACTTTCGGGAGAATGTGATTCTTCAAACGAACTCTTCATAATTATGTGAACGGAATATGAATTCGTGCCTAGAATGTAACGGTTTTTGTTTGTTTGTTTTTTGTTTTTGTTTTTGTTTTGTTTTGTTTTTTCTACAATGCAAGAATGAACGCTGGTTCGAAGCGTTTTTGTCTCACCATTATCATTATGTTTTTATGAAGCCGAAATTAGTTCAGAGATTACGTAATGACAATGACGAAAATATGCCGTACAAACCATTCGACAAAACTACAAATTGCAATATTACTTGAACCACGGCTTGGCGCTTCTTCGCTGTCCATGCACCAATTCTTCCCGTGATCCCAATGAAGCTTGAATTTTAATCGCCAAATGTCGAGCTTACAGTCTAAAAAAGATTAACGTATGGACACAAACAGGGTGACACCGTGCACCCACCTTTATCTCGATGTAACGCTCTAGCTCTTTCCCGTTCGCCTCGGGCTCCTGGATCTCCGTATAAAGAACATGAATTAATAATATCAGGAAGCAAACTGTAAACCTTAGAAACTCCCGTCTCCTATGTAAATTTTGCGATCCTATCTAACTCGGGGTCCCGGCGCCGAATCATCAAAGGCAAATGTTTGTAAACGATGTTACAGGACTCTTCTTATCTGATTTCTGTTGAATGTGCGGGGTGGGACAGGGTTCATAACTGGCGGGCTTTGGACGGGTTTAAGGTCAACCGCTGAATGTAAATGAAAATGTTGTAGGCTTATCTTCGCTATCTTTACTGGCGGTTAAAAAGCAGTCGTTTCGCCTTTCTGTCCGAGATATGCACGATAATGCTTCAACATGATGTATTCTAATTTGAAGTTGGTTATACATTTAGCTGAAAGTTGAATGTTGCAATAAAAACATATCAGCAGAAAAACAATTTTTTTAAAGAAAAGAGGGAGTTACAAGAAAAGTTAATGAATACAAGAAGACATTTAAAGTAAGGGGGGTTTTTTCAAAGAAAAATATAAAAACCTTGATATCATTAGGTTAAGTTATTAATTTGGTCTGTGCATGTGACCTCCCATGTCGTCCATACTGAAAGATGGTAATACGTGTATTGTAATTTCTTTATATTTTAATCATTTTCATTGTATAACCCATGTATACACTGAAAAAACTCCTTGTAAAATTTTAACAACAAAAAAAAGAGAGTTAAACTTTAAAAGATTTCCGGGTTGACCGGCAGCCAACACAAATTTGGTAGTTTTTTACCCCGTTGCCTGGTTATTTCAAGCGCATCTTTAATCAAATTACCAAAATCCTGGTGAGCTAATTACTATTATACACCGAAAATAAGTTCCACGGATTTTTGTCTCGCCCACCGGAGGTGAAGGCGAGACTAAGGGATCCAAATGGCGTCCGTCCGTCGTCCGTCGTCCGTATTGGGTGATAGAGGCACTAGGGGTATCTTCATGTCATGGTGTTGTCGGAGGTCACATGATGACGTCAAAGGTCATTTGAGGTCATATATTAAAGAGTACCTGCAAGACTCTCTTTTCATATGTTAAAGTTTACCTGCAAGGCTCTCTTTTGACAAATAACTTCACATAAGTTGCTTGGATTACAACCTAACTTGGGTCATAGATGCATTGGGGCTACCTTCATGTTATGGTGCCGTCCGAGGTCACGTGATAAGGTCAAAGGTCATTTGAGGTCACACGTTTAAAGTTTACCTACAAGACTCTCTTATGGCACATAACTCGGCACATGTTACTGCAATGGCAACCAAACTTGGGTGATAGGTGCACTTGGGGTACATTCGAGTTATGGTGCTTTCGGAGGTCACATGGTAAGGTCAAAGGTCATTTCACGTCAAACGTTAAAGTTTACCTGCAAGACTCTCTTATGACAGATAACTTTGGAACCGTCACTCACTTTTCAACCAAACTTGGGTTGTAGATGCACTAAGGGGACCTGCATGTTATGGTGCCATCAGAGGTCACGTGATAAGGTCAAAGGTCATTTTAGGTCATATGTTAAAGTTTACCTGCAAGACTCTCTTATGACACATAACTCTGCACATGTTGCTGCAATGGCAACCAAACTTGGGTGATAGGTGTACTTGGGGTACATTCATGTTATTTTCGCGAGTGGGCAAGACACAATATCGCTTATGCGCTTGTTTTTAAACCAGGCGTTTTCTGTGTGTACCGCAGGGTGTACTGCATGGTGACCAGACCACAAATTCACCAGAATATTCATTTACAACAAACACAAGCCTCGGTCACCCCAAAATTATTAAAATTACTAGCTGCGAGACAGTGAGAGAAATTTAAGGACGTCAAATTGAATTAAGGGAGAGTCGTATTGCCAACCAAGAGATACAACATGTCTGCAAAATTAATTATTGTTACACTAGACTTCACTCAAAGAAAAATATAACCCAATTTTCACCCTTCCAAATTTCTTTTCCATGCGATATATTTTTGTATAGGAGTAAAAGACATTAGAAATGGAGCGTTCCTGTGAGAAATAATTTTGCGATATCTTTCTCAAACAGTGTATATAAAACAACATTTGGTTTGCAAGATAATACTGTCACAATTTTGACCATTGAAAATAATATTTATAGAACAATTTTCTACATTTCTTTGTACAAAATAAATTCTGAATATGCCATAGATATTATTTCAAATACTTGCCATGAATATTATTTCAAATAATTCTCATCGTACTACAGAAAGAAATAATCATTATCAAAGGTGTATCCAGGATTGTCTAAAGGAGACCGGGGGGGGGGGGTGGTGCGTGTTTTTTTTTAAACGAAAGTCCAATATATGCCCATACTTTGAAAGCGTAACATATACATCGGCTATGTAAATGTTTGTTCGGTGGGGAGGGGCGTCTAATTTTTCTATTTCTGCATCCTCCTTTTGCTCGGGTAAAAGAGAAACGACTCGGTAGACGTTGATGTTAGTTTAAATCGCTTGCGATGAAATAGTAATATCGGCCGATCTTCCCATGCTACCGAGACGTATGAAAATATATCCAGGGAAATCAATTTCTTTTCGAAACAACTGCAAAGCTGACGGATAGTTTACAATTGATTTCAATCCCTGCTCGCATATTATCTCAATATCATTTTCAGAATCTGTTTTTATTATTGATTTTCACCGTAAGGCGGTAACGTTTTAACGGTCGATTTTGCCTTGATTCTCGTTTAATAGATATCGGTATGAGGAATTAAGTTTGCCTCGTTTACTCGGGGGTTGTATAGTTAAAAGCAATGTCGGGTATACTGGTGAGGTGGAAACTATTAGAGCAAGCTGTTGATTTTATGGAACGGAATGAAATGCTTTCGTTTATGAAGCATGTCCTTCTTGATGTGCATGTGGCAGTGAAAAATCTCCAGACCTGTTTTCTGAAAACAGAAATCTTAAAAATCATGCTTTGCTACCCACTGTTTGATTATTCATCAATTTTCAATTTGGAGTTTATATTTCAGTTTAGGCAACATGGTGATAATGAAAAATGTGTATTGCGCTATTCCTGTGCAAATATCATCAACTTCCGATAGCAAATAACAACATAAGCAAGAGGGTTTTTTTAATGTAGATACATGAGCGTACATGCATTGACTTAAAAGTCAAGTACCAATGCAACATGTACAAGCGATACATAATTGATTTTTGCATAACTTGGAGGTCATCATTTGCAGAATGAACAACGACATTTCTTACCCGTCTTCTCAAGCCACTCTGCCTCCTCGACACCATAGTTACATCGACCTCATTTAACGTTTCAATGGTTTTATTCAATGAAGCGATGATAACTCTGCATTTCCGGCGGGAAGGGTCTTGTGTCCAAACGAAGGGGGTTTTCTTTGCATTCCTAACACGTCTTGATTGAATTAAGGACAACAACCAATTTCATCAAGAGACCTTTTCTCTGAAGGTATACTGTTGTGTTTGCGGTAATGGGTTTTCCCTCACAACTTCCTCGTGGTCTCTAATTGATTACAGAAATAGCTTCATGACAGTTACACTATTGCCATCTTTAACATGCAGAGGCGAGTGTACCTGAGGTAATAATGTCAAAAAATGGAAGCGCACAGAGACGTTATATGCTATTGTGATGTTCGCTTTACAAGAACGGAATATAATTGATATTATTATTATTATCATCATTATTATTATTATTATCATCATTATCATCGTCATCATCACCATCAACATCATTATCATCTTCCTCCTCATCATCATCACCATCGTTATTATTATTATTATTATTATTATTATTATTATTATTATTATTATTATTATTATTATTATTATTATTATTATCATTCTAATTATTATTGTTATTTTTGTTATTATTATTATTATTATTATAATCATTATTATCAAAGTCATGAACCCCGTACAATCGCTTGAGGTTTTTTTTTTTTTCGAGCCTGGCTAATAAATTGGATAAATCCGTTTAAATTCAAAGATACGCCACTGACCAATAATGCATATTCAGCGTTTACGGCACTGACTTTCGAAATGTCACACGGGTCGATGAGCAAAACTGTTGAGAACTGTGATCTCTTTCTTAGCAAAGGGACTTATCATACCAAGTTCTAACTTGTCATTAAAAAAAAGAAAAAAATAATTCAGACTGGATTAAGCTTCAGCATGAGCAGATGGAGTTTAGCAGTTCTCGAAAGAAATAAGATTGGGATAAAAATTATGATGTTACTATATTGTCACATTCATTTGATGTCGTAATCTTGAAATAAAAGTTTTTCTTGATATAGCCAAGATGTGCGAATTGGGGTAATGATTTGATGAAATGTTATCAATAACGTCTTCTTCGGGGCAGAAGGTGTCTGTATTTCATATAGGCTAGTGCACGTATACATTATTGCTGCAGTATATGCAGTAGATATGAACTTAGAATGTGATACTCTGAAATGCGAGCCACATTTTGAACCTGCAACCTTTAAAGTGAAGTCCGGTGACCGTACCACTCTACCACGATGTCCGCCAGAGTTTTCTCATCTAGCATGAACTACGACCAGCGCGTAGAACAAGGTGAAGAACTTATTCCATTTGTGGTAATTTTTAACGCCCTATAATAACAGTTCAACAACCTCCTCTAGTTTTCAAGCCCATATCCATCTAAATTAGTGTCACGTATATTCCTTCTAAATCTTTAATTTTCACCACATTCATCCATATCAAGTGAGGCGACTGAAAAAGAACCAATTTTATTCCAATTAACCGTAATCAACCATGAATGAAATTTTGAAAATGAAATACGACCACTAGACATGCTAGACATGCTTAGAAGGGGGAATTGAGAGGAAGAGGAAGACTCGTAATTCTGAGAAGAAAGAGTCAATGACTCAAGGAAAGAAGAAAAAAGAAAAGAAAAACGAGTCTCGAATTACGTTGGCTTTAAAGGAACTATTTAACTTTTGTGATTAAAATGTACAAGCTTTCGAACTGTACGTAATTTATCTTTAACTGTGTTAGAAAGCGTGATAGAAATTTTTAGGCAAAAAAATCATTTATTACGTAAAAGAAGAAATTATGTAGTAATTATGAAGAATGTCTCTTCTGTTGTGAGCTTTTCCGACAGAGCTACGTGCTACAAACTGTGAAGCAGGAATCGGCCTAACTCTGTATATACGGCTTTTAGACTTCAAGAACAGTACCGCCCTCTGCAGGGCAGCACCTGTGCTTTTTGTCAGCATATTTTTCATCAGAATTATGATTTAAGATGACTATTGTCTTGATTAACAACCACAACATTGCCATATGCGAACAGATCTTTTTTTAATCCTTTTTTGTACATTATCGAATTTGCATTTTGTTCCTCTGACAATAAATGCGGTAATGTGTTACCGCATTTATTTATATTTGTTTCTACAAAGATAAGGCTCCACTGAGCCCCATTATAGTAATTATCAAATGGGGCTCAGTGAAGCCTTATCTTTGTAGAAATAAAACGAGACAGGGGAAACCTCCCTAAAAAAAAGTAAAAAAAGGTTAACGTTTACCCCAGAAAAAAAAAGTATTTCATTAACGGATGTAGGGAAATTGGGATTAACAGTACCATCAATAAATAGGTTGTTTGTTATTGCGATCTCATACTTTTTGGTCATGATTATGCCATAGAAGTGAAGTCGATGAAGAATACAGACATTTATCGTTGTTTGTCGCAACGTTCTTCATTCGTGACTCACTTCAAGTACAAGTTTTATCGTCATCCATGCATTTATCCTTCCCCCACCTTCTTTTTAAAATCAAATTTGCTTCGTCCCCATAGCAACCATGTTCCTAACTCCGATAACATCTCAGCACCCATTTTTCCGCCACAAGGGGCCTATCTCAAACAAAATAAGTGCTCCAGTTGCGAAAAGGCACAACCTTTAAGGTTCTCGCATTGCCTGCATCATCGATGAAATATGAAACATTGGTAATGCATTTTTGATCTGATAAGGGTACATTATTCGGCCTGCGCCATGGAGAGATCAAAGCCATTTCTTGTTCCAATAACAGTTGCAATATTCAAATCATTTTCAGAGAATAATTATATTCGTTCCTAGGCTGTTTCCTAAAAAAAAAAAAAAAAACACGCATCGGTTCAATAAAAAACCTTCAACCATTCCTTCCACCACAACTTATCTTGACGTAGTAGTTTCTTTGCAATTCTTAATTGCATTACGCCATGTTTTTCTTTCTTCTATTACGGAGGTTCCATGTAGAATCTTCTGTGACCTTGGAAATACTCGTAATCAGTTTTGATGACAATAATTTAATTTCAGCGCAATTTAGACGCACGCTTAATTAGATTGGCGTACATTGTAGACGAACGTAGTTGTCTCTATCTTTTTAAAAATTTTATATCAAGTCAAAAGTCCATCCGAGTTCCTTTTAAGAAACTCTAGTGTATATTTCAGAGGCAGTATTTCTTTGTTTGTGTCACGATGCTGTCTGAGAACATTTTAAACGTGAGATATGTAAGACGAGTTGGATAACTGCTTTTTAAAAAAGTCATGTTGCATGCATCATTACATTTACGAGAGAAGATGCAATTATCATTTGTATTGGTGGATGTAGAAGCACGAATGGGCTTGGTGGAGGTTTTAGTGTTTAATGGTATAGTGGAATCGGTAGAGAAGAAAAGAAGGGTATATAAGAAGAAAAAAATTGGAGAATTTACGAAGTGGGAGAACACAAAATGCGACAAAGAAAGGAACACTAGGAAGAGAAGTGTGAAAAGGGTAAGAATAAGTGGAAACCGAAGAAGAGGATGAAGATGAGATGGAGAAAGAAGAAGATAGATGAAAGAAGAAGTGAGATAAGAAATTGGAGACACAGGATAAAGGAGTAATCGGTAAAGAAGATCAGGAAGAGTGCGGAAGAATGAAAAAGGGAAAACGTATTTTGAGAAGAGAACAAAAAAGAGATGTGTAGGAAAGAAGAGGATGGATAACAGAAGAAGCGAATGGAGACTGAATATCTGGAAAGTGTGTGGAGAAGAAGTTGAAGCTGAAGAGGAGGGCGAATAAAAATATTTTCATATGATTTATTAAAGAATGAACAAGAACAAACATAAAACACACAACTAGTTTTTGTCTTATATAGGATCGCTAATGGGGACGAATATTAAGTACTACCTATAATCTTTCCCTCTTTTTTTTTTTTTTTTTTTGGGGGGGGGGGGTATTCCATGGTATGGAAATTCACGGTACATGATATTTGTTGTATCTCACAACGGCGTGCACGTCTTTTTTTTTATTCGAGTGGCATTGAAGTTTTAATCCCCAAAAGGCACGTTCTTCGCCATCGACTATTGTAAAGAAGTACGATCTGACTGTAAGGTCTGAACACGTTTTCTACAATTATTGATCATTGTAACAAAAGTGCGCTTCCCATCGAGTCAGAACACTCCTTCGTCATCGGTTTTGTTCGGACATCTGGGATCCACATTTGCCGAGGGCGGAATTACGAGATTAATCTTCGGCAAATCGGCAATATTCCATTCGAGCAATTTTGGGAGATGAAATTTAATTTACCTTTGATTGGAAGGTATTGGCTTGGGATGCAGTCTATCCCATCTCGAGGGAGGGAATGTGGCGATCAAAAACTCATATCAGGAAAAGAGATGACGAAACAAACAAAAAAAGAGCTTGGATAGATATTGATCAGAAATGTTATCCTTCCGATGTAAAAACGCTATATTACTTTGGGCAATGGTAGAGAAATACGTTGAATATTGACTCACATGTTTGGTTACGAAGCTAGAGATTTGAGTGCAGCAACATGGCAACTATTGTTTTGATAGTAACTTGTTAGCTCTTTTACGTTTACGGGATGCATGCATAGGGTGGAAAAAATGCGCCTCTACATTTTTAAACCAACTTCAATGAAGTATGCATGGGGTATTCCTTGCCCCTCCTCATTCAATACGTTGTATACACATTCATGAAAACAAGCCTGCACTCTACGTGGATATATTAATAAGAAATTATTGATATGGCTTCTGTAAAGTGCATTAACTGTAATTGTACTGCTTAGATGAATGAGCTATATCAAGGAAAGCTGTCGTAAAAGCACCTGGTCACATCAAATCGAACAATGCCAAATGGTGCTGATGTTTACTCAGTGAAAGTGATTTCCATCCCCGGGGGTTTATCGATAGATTTTGATGTTTTATTCGTTGATTAAAAAACTCTCGACATCTTAGACAGAAATCACCTCAAAATAGTGTCAACATAGTACACCACAATCAATAAATATTTTGATGACGGATCAGTGCAAGCTCACATTTCACACATTCAACATTTCCACCGACATACTTCATGACGAAATATTACAGTGCATGCACCTGCCTTTATGATATCCGTTATAACGATATGCTATCGATTTATGTCTGTGATCAAATTTGAACAGACGGTGTCATGTTTAATGTGCAGAATACCGTTCCATTTTTTGAAAGAAATACGGAAAAAAGCCAAACAAATTTCGCGACTGAAGGAATGAATGATGCATGCCATTTGGGAAATAAATGTTGAAGCCGTATATTGCTGGTTTACACTAATTGTTTGATATAATGTGCGTCAATTTACTATGTGAAAATCGGTGAGAGAATGATAATTCATGAGCGTTGAAAAGATACGAAAATCGTACCATGTAAATCAGAGCTGCATGTCTTTTCATGTACAATAAGTAAACATAATTACCGTAATTATGTTTACTTATTGTACATGAAAAGACATGCAGCTGTAGCTTTGAAAATCTTACCCAGCTGTCACCTTTTCCCTTTCTTTTTTGTAATGCACTTTCCTTTCTTTCTATACAACATTTTTAATATCCATTTCTTCAATTACCTGTGGAAAATGGAGGTGGTTTCCCCGCCTAAACCTTCATTTTCTTCACCTTTTCTATAATGTTTCTGTAATTTAGAGCAAGGTGTCCGACTTGCAATCGAATACCAGGTTTGTCCCAACGAACATGTTGCTTCGTATCGCTGTTTACCTGTATAAAATTACCGCCCGTTGGGATCGATCCAATCATTTTTTTTCAATATCTGTTTTTATTATGACTGCATGGGCATATATCATATTCCCCATTAATTTCAATTCCTGCAGGGTAGTTTAGGGATGTTTTACAGTCGTCTTGTCTAGCCTTAAGAGTGCTTATTTCTCTTGTATCAAGAGAATGACATGAAGTGGGAAAGGAAGAATAGTTTTCAAATTATTTAGTGCAATTCCATTATTTTCAGTATAAGCATTTTAAATTAACTCACAGAGCGTCTGTCTCATATAATAAGTGCCTTATAGGTTACCTCTACGGCTTGACGTCGTATCCCAGGAATTCGTTAATTGACCATCCACTGCTCTCCAAGAGACCTCCTTCATAATAAAATACATCTACGGTAGATGTGAAAATGTTGTCAGAATATATTTCGTTTAAACTTCTTTGTGGTTGAACATCTCTTTTCCAAGTCTATTCAACCCCACATTGTTTATTTTATTAGTAGCGTGACTTAACTTCACTTCTATTTAGTTGAAGAAAAAAAACAACAACATTGTTCTGGGTTTGCTCCCCCCCCCCCTCAAAAAAAAAGAGTAAATAAAAAAAAAAGGAAAAAAATGAATGATACGATTTTTTAATAAAAACCTCCGATATTAAGAGTTGATTGATTAAATAGAATGAAATGATAGAGAATCGGTAAGACAGAGTGGAGAGACAGACATACAGACAGGTAGAGACGGAGACAGACATTGATCTGGTAAGGGAGGAAAATGGATACAGTGAGGGATACAGATACAAAGGTAGATAGAGCAAGCAAATGAAAATTAATGAGCGAGAAAAGATAAGAGAAGTACAGAGAGAGAGAGAGAGAAAGTAAATAATTATCTGTCATATAAGAAGCTAAATATAAATAGTATGAAGCTAAAAAGTGCAAATAGAGTCACCTAGATATACTTAAAGCAGACACAAAGACACAAATACCATGAACACAGTATCGAACAGGGGAAAAAGGGGTCAGCTGCACATGCCCAGCCTTGCCTGTGCTACCTTATCGCCAAGCTGTCAAGGGATGTTCGTCTCCACGCCTCGGCAAAGTGGAACTCTCTTTACAACCTGATAGGTAAAATTATCCCTAACGACCAAAGGGGAAAATAGCTCGAATTGGGTTTGGAAGAAAGAAGTGTTTGTCACATTGGTAACTTTAGGAGTGCTTGTGAGATGCTATTTAATACGTAAGTGGTGTTTTTGCCTACTTGTTTTGTGAAGACACTGGTACCATAGTAGCCTGGCAGTTGCATTATGTCCGGAGTTATTATTGAAACATGGGTATGTCTTATCAAATTAATCATCAAGAACACCTTCTACAAGCTACATTCATCGAGTATCAGAAATCAAGTCTTGACTTTATACTTCGATATCATTAGGTATAGTTTTGTGAATAAACTTTGAGGGTGACTGGAAAATAAATAATTTTTGCATCATTTTTTTTAGCCCCGACATACTCACGTCTAATGAATATTTTGCTTGAATTTCCAAGCTCAGAGCAGTTGTTAACATAAAGATATTAAAGCAACTAACCAATTATATCTGATTTTGACAAAATATTCCGCTAGGGGCTCTGTGTTGCCTCAAAGCCATTACGGGAAGCAAACAAGCATCTAGCTGAAGTTTCGGGCTGGAGATCCCGCCATTTTAGGAGTTGCTGGGAAGCAACGCCACAAAGTGATCAAATCAAACATGAGGGAAGATTGAGTAACAACTATCCAATGATTGAGTCAATAAATCTCGGGGAAACACTGGCGAATGTAAACGTTGAGAAATGACGTGAAAAACCGTGCTAAAAGCATCGATTGTCAGAACTAAAAGTGCAGCATGCGGTTCAGACGTCTTGTTGTGTCATTGGTTATAGGAAGCCAACGTTGACATTGTAGATGGCCATTTTGGAGAAGTTCATCTCTGTGCATCTCTCTGTTTGTCCCATTTTCTACCTATCTGTCTCTGACTCTCTGTCATCTATTTCTCTCTCTCTCTCTTTCTCTCTACTCTCTGTGTCTCGCTGTCTGCTTATTATATCCGTATTTACTATGTGTCTCTGCCACTCTCTTTTTCTCTCTCTTTGTTTTCCCGTCTCTCTATCCATGATTAGATCAGAGAGACTTCCCTTTATCTGCATTCATTCTTTTCTCATCGACCTTTTTTTCTGCCTGTAAAGTAAAAATGAAAATAAAAGTTGGCGGGGGGGGGGGGGGGTACGCCTACAAGTGTTGTGCGAATAATGTAAGTATTTAACTTCTTATATCACTCCGTTGATCTGTTCATTTCGATCAAGTATGCCAATATGTGTCCATTTATCCTTGTTATTTTCTCTTGTTTTCATCATAATTGTTCTCTGTCTCTAGAATGTCTTTTACCCGAGTAGTTCTGCCCAATCGTTTTCATCAAGAGAACTTTTTCATCAAGAGAACAGTATAGGAGTCCGCGTAAAATATATTTCATTTATAAGGACACTTTTCTAAATATCTCTTTAGAAAATACACAATTCTTTCCGGTGCTTAATAATTCCAATTAGGCATCCAATCTTTGAAATAAAATCAGTTAAAGTGAAAAAGAGTAACATCATTCGGATCCAGCATTCTCCAAAAGGGGCCCTGACCGAAAGGATTTTAAAAAATTTTACCACTGAAAAACGGCCTGTTTATGGGGTTTTCTCAAAAGAGGGTCGCGGCAGCCTCCCCCGAATCTTCCTAAGCGTCATCTTCCAGTCACCATCATTGCTACCCCAGCTTCCATTAAAGAGATGGACTGTATCATCTTGAAGTCTCTCCTTGTGAGTTACAAGGAGACATTGAATGCCACCAACCAACCTAAGAAAGTCAAAAAGGTCAGTGGGATAGATTACACCAGCTCCAATGTCATAAACACGGTCTTTTCATTGAAATCCAGCGGGCTCTAAGCTCGGCCTGTCGGACTCGACGGGCCCACGTCCACGACTGACCCAGGTTGAACTAAACAGGAGAGAACTATAGATGGTGGTGAAAAGTTCTGCGTTTAAGAGCCAGAAGGGCGTTAACTCCCATGCATCAATACAGAATTAACGCCCTTCTGATACTCAACAACATTCTGTTAATTTAATTATAATCTATACCCGATGAATGTTAGCCTCAAAATAACCTTAGTTTTATCGAGGCTAGAGTAGATACCAAGATTCACAAGAAGTAACCTAGAATGTTTTAAATGTTCTTACACTACATAATTTCATGTTGTGTAAGAAATTGATTATTAATCCATCAATGCTTATCAATACTGAAAAAGAAACATTTTTTCTTTTAGTTTTATTACAGCTGAATTTTGAACGTCAATACAGTGCCCCTGTTTGAAATGTCTCCTCATTTTAAATTTCGAATAACGATTTTTCCTTTTCGTAATGATATTGCTTTACATCAATAATTGATGGTATCTAATGCAAGACGAATTCATTATAATTCCCTTTGTTTCCTTCTCATCTTTCTTGTCCTGTCTTTCTTCTTCTACTTCATCTTATTTTTACCTTCTATTTTCCTTTGAAGTCATTCTTTACATTTAGATTCTTTGTCTTCTATTCATTCAACTTTACCTGTATTTTTTAAACCATACGATGCGAAATCAGTGACAATCGATGTACATGTATATAAATTTATATTATTGTAATGTTATATCGGAGAAATATGTCTAAAATTCGGATATATCTCGTGTTTATTTTGAACTTTGTGACGAAAATAGATTTTTATAAGCCTGAGAGACATAAAAAAAATAATCTGATGAGTTTCCATATTGGACTTGCAGACTGCTACCCGATCTCCGGGTTGTTTATGACTTCCCGGCTTAGATTCCGATTTTTTATTAGAATTGATGGGATTTGGATTTCACATCCAGCATTGGAATTATGTCTAACTCGCCCAATCTCATTCATCTCAATTTCATCCGGTATATAGATAGAATCGGGAGTTTTTGCAGTCGGCTTCTCCATATATCACTTTTTTTTTTATCATTACTATATTGACAGGGTATTGACATTAAACGCACTGCTAGAAGCTATCAAGATGTCAATATCCGAGATTCGAAAGTGTGAAATTATATTTCCGAAAAGGTGAAATTATGTTTCTTTTAATATACATGTGTTCGTGATTTCATATCTCAGACGACTTCTCAAGCAATTTTGTCTTATCTTCCAAAATCATTGTAATTATCCGAAAACGATGTGCCACACACGTCATATTCAATGATCAGGCGCCGAAAGTGATTATTAAATGAACTGTTGTAGAAATTTCCTTCCTTTTTTTTTTTTATACAACTTTCATTTAAGTGGTCGTGATAAAAAAAAAAATCATTTTCAATCCCAATGAGAGAAAGAGAAATGTGCAAGTCGTTCAAGAATGGTTTTTTATGCACCATGGGATAATAACCAACAAACATCACTCAAATTTGTCTGTTTCTATATAAGCTTTAGAGTTTAAACGTAATTGGAATTTTCGTAAAAATCAAGCGGCAAAATAGGTGGTAAGCATACAAACCTTTCCGATTGCCTCGAATTATCTATTCGAGGCAATCGATCGAGAAGACCTTCAAACTTCAGTGGGGAAAGATCATCTTTCGGACATGTTTGGAATCGAAGTCCGTGTATTGGCGTAGCTTAGATCTATGCTTTAAGGTACCCGATCGTCTTCAATTCTACATCGTCTAAAGTTCCTGGTACACCAGGGCACCAATCCATCTCCGGAATATCTCTTTCTATGTCCTCCTGACGGCGCTCTGGATACAGACGCAAATTACAGTCATTCGTCGATAGGGGGACCTCTCGTGTTCCACAAGAAAACGATTTTGCCCTGAATTTGTCATCATCATGTGATCATCAACATCATTACTACAACTATACTTTCTTGTTCTTCTCTTTTTTCGCTCTCCTTCCTCAGCCCAAAGCCGTCTTCTTTCCGTCTCTCCGACTATCATTGATGGCCATCTTCTTCCACTTTACTTTCTTTTTCTACATTTCAGGTTTTTGGCTATCATTAAATGCATGTCTCTTCCTTTCACTCTATCTCTCTTTCTTCCTTCCTCTCTCTGTCTGTCTTTTTCTCTCTCCCTTCCTTATTCTCTCTCTCTCTCTAACTGTGTTTCCCTGTCTCTTATTCTATTTTGCCCTATTAAATGATCTTTCTGTTTGTATCCCCTCTCTAACTTTCTATCAGTGCCTTTCTTTCACTCTCTCTCTCTCCATCCCACCCCTATGCCTGTCCTTTTCTCGCTCGCTACCTTGTTCTTCTCTCTCTCTTTCTCTCTGACCGTCTTCCCCCTGTCTCTTACTCTATTTTGCCCCATATAATATATTTCTGTTTATATCTCTCTCCGTCCCCCTTTTCTGTCTCTTTTCATGCCTCTCTCTCTCTCCCTCTCTCTATCCACCCTATGGCTATATACTTCCTCTAAACATTCGCCTCTTGAGCATGAGAGCTTTGGGCCAGTAACCATCCTTCTTCCTTCCATTTTGTTAGTCTCTGCGACAGGTTGGTTTCCACGTGAACGAAATCATGCTGTCTGTAAATTAAAAACTACTTTTAGTCGAACTTCTCCACCACATTAATGTAACGAAAAAATCTCAATATCTTTTAGAATTTGGGCCTGAATCAACGATCAATTATTTCTTGGTTTTTTTTTAACTTCAAAGGAAAAAAGAAGATTATCAAAGATTTTCGAATTAGGCACATCAAAGCCAATTAAAATCTTATTAATTATCGCTGGAATATCAAAGGTTTTACACCAAAATTACACTTTGAGTGCAGTATCACATAATTGCTTTTTTCGAGGAAGTGATGACATGACCCTGATTTACAGCTCTGATCCAGATATTATATAAATGATATCAATACGTTTCGCTACTTGTCTTCATTTCCCAATACTACAAATGATAATGTCCTCAGATGGCAAGGCATTGATCTGCGTCTGCCGCTCTGTAACCAGGAAAGAATATAATAGAAACATACAGGGATTGAATTTGCTATTTCTCTTACGATGACCATAATGGTACGAATACTCACAGGATTTCAGATTTCAGATTTCAGATTTAGATTTTATTTCATTACATTTTCATTTTTTCAAAGTATATAACAATAAGTATTATGAATCTGACAATATTCAAAATAATTGACAACACAACTTAGTGCATAAACATTTTTCGATCATTACAAGCAAAACAAAGTGCATTAAAGTTTGAGTTGTGAGAGAAAAAAAAAAGTAACATCAATGAAGACTACTTAAGATTAATTTTATGAAAATGAGAATGAAAACAGAGACCAGCTTAGAAGCAAAGCTTGTAGAAGCGCTGGTCCCTGGCAAAAAGATGAAGCATGAATACAGTACATAAAAAGAACTAGACTGGGCAATCATGCATAAAATGCCCAATAAAAGGGAAAAAAGAAGAAGACAGATACATGGCCTTGGAAAGCAAACAAATTATAGACATAACACACTTGCTATAGAAGAGAAAGCACTGAGAAATATTGTATAAACACAAAAAGCTGGAAATAGTAATAGGAAAATAGTAAAGTTTTAAAGAAGTAAACTTTACAAAAGACGGAACATGAATGACAAAGTGACAGGTGGGGGTTAGGACGGGAGGGTGGGAAAGGGACAAGATCTTGAAGGTTTCATTTCGTCTTTAGATTTTGCTACACAGGTAAACAACAGTCGTCATCAGGATCACTGAGGGATCAATGTTCATAAAAAGCAATTAGTGATTTTTTCAATTTACGTTTGAGCGTACTTAAACTTATACTGTCTCGTATATTTAAAGGGAGGGAATTCCAAAATTTAGGAGCAGTAAATGAAAAAGTATTCTGGGTTAATGCTGTACGAGTTCTTGGCAAGTGATACAGATTTATTTGTCTAGTGGGATAATGATGTATTTCGTTATTTACTGTAAATATATTATTGAAGACAGTGGGCAATTCGTGGTTATGATACTGAAACATAAGTACAGCAAGGTTGAGGCGATAAATATCATAAATTTTTAGTACATTATTAGAGTGAAACAGACCATCTGTGTGGTGGCGATAATTAACATTACTTATAATTCGCATAGCCTTTTTCTGTAGTAAAAAAACTCTGTCTAACAGGCATGCCGCACTGTTTCCCCATGCTAATATTCCATAATTAAGATATGGTAAAACCAGTGTGGAGTATAGTGATAAAAGAATATTTGGCGGAAAAGACCATTTGAGTTTATTAATCATACCAATGTTTCTGGATATCAATTTACATACATTATCAATATGATGCTTCCATGTAAGTTTATTATCTATTATTGTGCCTAGAAATTTTGTTTCAATCACCTTCTGTATTTGTGTATTATCTATTAAAATCGGATGAGGTAGTTCGTTAAAAGTATTACTATATAACATGTAATTTGTTTTTTCTAGATTTAGTGATAACTTATTAGCCTTAATCCATATTGCAACTGAATCCAGTTCCGAATTAATCACATTACATAAAGTTTCTAGGCTTTTATGCGAAAAAAAATAGATTAGTGTCATCTGCATACATAATAAAAGTCAATGAATTTGATGATCTATGAAAGTCATTTATATACAAAATAAAAAGTAAAGGGCCTAGAATAGAACCCTGTGGAACACCACAATTAATATTTCTTAAATGCGACATGCAATTTTCAATACAGACATATTGCTGTCGTTCGTATAAATAATTTCGAAACCAGTCTGAAACAATGCCCCTTATGCCATAATGTGAAAGTTTGCTTAAGAGAATTTCATGATTTATAGTGTCGAATGCCTTAGAGAAGTCTAAGAACATTCCTATTGTGTGGGTACCATTATCAATAGAACTTGTAATATTATTAATTAGAGACAGGAGAGCATGTGTTGTATTATGGTGTTTTCTAAACCCGAACTGAGATTCATGTAAAATATCATTATTATTCAAAAAAGCCATTGTACGAGTAAAAACTACTTTTTCAAGTATTTTGGAAAAGGTGGTTAACAAAGATATTGGCCTGTAGTTTGACAACGATAAGGGGTTACCCTTTTTAAAAATAGGGATTATTTTGGCTAATTTCATTTTGTTTGGAAAAACACCTGTGCTCAGAGATAGATTACATATATAAGTGAATGGTTCAACAATACTTGCTATAATTTTTTTAATTATAAAATTATCCAGACCATCATGTCCACAACTGCGTTTACTCATAAAATTGTTAACAATATCAAGAACTTCACCTTCATTTACAGGAGTAAAAAACATAGAATTAGGGTTAGGGTTTTGTAAGTAATCATAAAATTTTCTATCACAGTTTGGTATCTTACTTGCTAAATTTGGACCTATTTCAACAAAATAATCATTGAAGTGATCAACAATATCTTGTAACTCCTTAATAGTTCTTTCATCAATTTGTATCTTAGAAATAGTACTTTTCTTTTTCTGTTTATTCAGAACTTCATTGATTAATTTCCATGTGTTTTTAGCATCTTTGTTACAATTCATAAATTGTCGTGAAAAATATATCTTTTTTTCTTTACGTAGTAACCCTGTCAATGTATTTTTATAATTCAAATATTTCGACTTAGAACTTTCAGTGGGATTCGCTTTATATTTCAAATAAAGATTATTTTTCCTATTTATTGATCTTAATAAGCCTGGAGTTATCCATGGGGATTTTGGAATTCTTTTCCTATTTTGAAGATTAACTTTTCTCATAGGACAACATTCATTAAACAAACCAGTTAATTTAGTCATAAATTCCTCAAAACTACTATTTACATCAGTCATATCATAAATATCATTCCAATCTACTATGTTAAGTCTGTCTTTAAATGTGTTAATATTTCCTTCAGACAAATTCCGTTTGTATATTATAGAAGGGTATTGTGTTTGCAGCAAGATGGGGAAATGTGCAAATATGGGAAAGTGATCCGTCAGGTCTGATATTACAACGCCAGCTTGGGGAAAGGGATGCATGTTACTAAATATATTGTCAATTAAGGTGGAAGATTGTTCCGCGATGCGAGTTGGTTTAGAAATAAGTGGTATAAATGAGGAAGTTAGAAGCGTTCCATAGAATTCATGAACGAAAGCATCAGAATCGTAGTTTAATAAATTAACATTGAAGTCACCCATTAAAAAACAATCCTTGCCCCGCAGTATTGGGTTTGAGAGAATATTTTGAAGGCTAATTAAAAAATCATTGTGGCCAGATTTGGGAGGCCTATATATGACTCCAATAATGATATTTTTTCTATTAACAAAATCAATTTCTACAAAAAGTGTTTCTATGGAATCATTCACATAATTCAAAGCAGGTCTATTATTATAGTTATATTCTGAGGAAATATATAGAGCAACACCGCCCCCTATTCTATTGGTCCTATTATTCACTATTAAGTCAAAACCCTGGATTGAAAACAAAGAATTAGGGGTATCTGAAAGCCATGTTTCTGATAGGCCAATTACTGAACATTTAAAACTAAGCCGATCAAGAAGATTACGCAAACACTCGAAGTTTCTATTTATACTTCTAATATTAGCATGAAACAAAGAAAACTCAGCCTTATCCATATTTAAAAAGTGTGAAACAAATTGATTTTCAGAGTAATAAGAGGATGATTTGGCTTTATCATGTTCATTGTCATCGAAATGTACATCAAAATCCTTGGCATTCGAGTTTAGAGTAGTGATCATATCATTAACAAATTTAGTGTCAGGACTGCGAGTTTGAGGATGTAATAGCGTTTGGAAGGCATCTAAAAATTCATCATTGGTTAAGTTATTACCGGGTATGTTATCGTTATTACCGTTATTTACCATTATGTAAGATTATCATCACCGTAAAGAGATAGATCTCAGGCCACCTGAGGGGAAAGGGGTAGGAGTAGGGTCTGGTAGGGAGGGATACTGTCACAATGTACATAAATACACCATTTAGAGAACCCATATTTAAGAGACAAGAGAACATAAGTTTAAAAAAACAAAAAACAAAACAAAAACGAAAAACAAAAAACAAAAACAGACAAACAATACTAAAAAAAAAAAAGCAACGAACAAACAAAAAAAAAGCAAAGGCAAAGAATATAATAGAAACATACAGGGATTGAATTTGCTATTTCTCTTACGATGACCATAATGGTACGAATACTCACAGGAAGTGGAGATGATGCATACATTGCGTTCGTATAAGAGCAAGAAGAGACTCTAGCGTTACGCGCTTTAACAGAAAATTAGTATCTTCTAACTTCAACAATTTCATGCCAAGGAAAGTTAGCAGGGTCTGAATACTGAAACAAGTCGAATCTCGAGGTACCCATGTCGCCGGAGCATCATCACAAGTAGGCGACCGAGAACTCGAGCAAAATTGAAATGCCTCCGAGTTAAAATCGAAGAGACGTTTTACCTTGAAGTTCCGTCACCATATCGCCGCCGCCTCCGGGAGGCGCAGTCAAGGGGACGCTGAAGGTGTTGCAATTACACCCCTTGCCCTCTTCCGTCTTCTTCCTCACCACGGTTCTCACACGTTTTCCCCCATCATCATCATGTTCGGCTTCAGAACGGTAACATGCCAACCCCTTTCCTCGTCGCATATTAACATAGAGTGGCATATTCAGACATTGATAAGGGGCGGCGGGATGTATCTGGGTTATTCCCTGGTGATGTAGACCTTCACTGCAAGCTCTGTTGTTTGTTTGTTGTTGTTGTTGTTGCTTTGTTTGGGGGAGGGGGCTTCAAACGAAGGGGAGGGATGGGTGTAGTCCGTCATTACCGAGCTAGATACCCCACTAACAACCAACATGTCGATATGAAACTTTTTTTTTTTATTTGCTTTGTTTCTTCCGCAAGAAACAATATGCAAACATTTTCCCATCTACATCATAATCTCTTTCTCTTTCCCTCTCCCTGTCTTCATCTCCCTTCACCCCTCCTCTCTCTCTCTCTCTCTTTATATATATATCTCCCCTCTCACACTTTCTCACCCCCCTCTCTCTCTCTCTCTCTCTCTCTCTCTGTCTCTCTCTCCTTATCACTCGGTTTCTGTCTGTCTGTCTCTGTCTGTCTGTCTCTTTGTTCCTCTGTCTTTTTTTGGGTGATGTGGTTTGAATGTCTTTAATTTATTGTTCAAGTGATTGTTGAAGATCTTAGACATCTCTGAATCATGAGTAATTATGGTCTTGTTCAAGGCTTGAACCTTTATTCTCTGCTGTTTGAGAGCAGATAGTTTCATACGGGACCACAATCATGCCCTTCAGCACCCCCTTCCAAAAAATTTTACCCTTGTGCCGCCCATGCCTTCTCCCGTAACTAATAAATGGAGGGTACATCGGAGAGGGTTTCCCTTTGGCTCCAAGGTTAGTGTTGTTCCGTTTCGATCGCAGCTACTGAGGGTGATTGCTTGTGATTTTCTGATATTTTGTATCCAATGCCATTAGATTACCTGTCCCTCCAAGCGCCCAGAAATCCGTAGTGGTAGGTAGACGATACACCACATAATAGCACACGTGTGTCGAGGTTCGAAACCGTAACTTTGGCTTAAAACGTAACTCGCCGCCTATGCTACCAGAAATAAAGTATCTGCCAGTGCGTACGCGCGGGCAAGCAGCACATTCGTGTATGCATACATAAAGTGTGGCCGGTGTATGTTTTGTGTGTTCACAACCCTGCTCTCTGCATGGTCGCTACCTCGTTGCAGCAGCCTTGTCCACGATTAATGCGAGAACTAGGCCTATCCTTTTCTAAGATCCGGCAAGGGGGGGGGGGGGGGGGGGGGGGGGGGGCGAATCGGCCGCGGCCCCCCCCTTTCGTTTGCTAATGACCTTTTTTTTTTTTTTAGTAATCACGCACAAAAAATCGGCACCGGCACCCTCTTTTTTTGTTGATGACCTTTTTTTTTTTTTTTTTTTTTTTTTTAGTCATCACACAAAAATATTCGGCCGAATTTTCGCCCCCCCCCCCCCATTTGGTGAATCCTGGATCCGCCACTGAGCCTTCATGTATCAAATGACAGGAGAATGAACATAACATGAACATGTGTCTTTCTCTTCTTCGCCCTCCTCCATCTCCCTCTGGCTTCTTGTTCTTGTTCTTGTTCTTTTTTCTTCTTGGGTCTTTTTTATATATTTTCCTTTTTATCTTCTTCTCCTCCTCCTCCTTCTTCTTCTTTCTCTTCTTCGCCCTCCTCCATCTTCCTCTGGCTTCTTCTTCTCCTTTTTTCTTCTTAATTCTTCTTCTTCTCCTTTTTCTTCTTCTCCTCCTCCTTCTTCCTCCTCCTTCTTCCTCCTCTTCTTCTTTCTCTTCTTCGTCCTCCTCCATCTTCCTCTGGCTTATTCTTCTTCTTCTTCTTTTTTTCTTAATTCTTCTTCTCCTTTTTTTCTTCTTAATCCTCCTCCTTTTTCTTCTCCTTCCTCGTTTTCTTTTTTTTTTCTTCTTAATTCTTTTTTCTTCTTTTTTTCTTCTTAATTCTTCTCCCCCTTTTTCTTCTTCTTTTTTCCTCCGGCTTCTTTTCTTCTTCTTCTTCTTCTTCTTCCTCCATCTTCCTCTGGCTTCTTCTTCTTCTTCTCCTTCTTCTTCTTCTTCTCGCCCTTCCTTACTTTTCTGTTGTTTTATAACTCGTCTTCCAATTATTAGTATCATTATAATTATATCTTTGTCGTTGTCATAATCATAGATTATATTCATACTACCCATTAAAAATCCTACTTTTAGTCATGTTAATTGAATGGTGTGTGGAAAGAAAGACCGAGATGTTACAGTCGCGCACAAGTTCTTGTGAATTGGAATCACTCGAAGTGAGATCAACTTTTGCAACGCGGAATACTAAAAAAATTGTAAGGTTAACATTTCAAAATGTATTTTTTGCAGATCTATTCGCATATCACGGTCATCTGTATTTTCTTAACTTGTTCATTGGGCAGAGTTTTAAAATCAAAATTATTTTGTGTATTCAAATTTAACTCTTCTGCTAAAATATTTTACGCTCATTCTAAGGATGGGAGCAATTACACCCTTCCAAAACCATTTCCCAGCATGCAGGGCTTCTTTTTCCCCAAAAAACTGAGGTAAACTTTGGTAAAGGATAAAGCTCGGGATCTTCTGAGATCTCAAAAGCCTTTGCCTATATATTTACTGGATAGTAAGCCTATATATTCAAGAACCCTTCAACTATTTGAAGGATTTTAACCGAATTTGGCACAAGTAGGTATAAGAATGTAATGATGAAGTAATTAGATTTTCGGCTCAGGGATCAAAGATCAAAGGTCACAGGACCAAAAATCTTGTAAAAATCACACACAAAAAAAAATCGCCCAATCATTGTGACTGGGGTAACTTCATAACCATTCGAAGGATTTCTGACCAAACTTGCTCAAACTGATTTTATTTTGATGAGAGGGGCCGAAAAAAAACAAGGCCGTACGCACAAATTTTTTTCGGGGGGGGGGGGGCAAATTTTTTAACAATAACTTAGAACACTGAAAGCGCCGAGCCGAAAGTTTTTGCTTTTTCAGACCTGAAATTGAGCGATTTGGTGCATATTTGGGGTGAATTTAAGAAAATTTTAAATTATTATGAAAAAATATATCATTTTGAAAATGTCAGGGGGGCAATTGCCCCCCCCCCCCCCCCCGCTGAGTACGGCCATGGCCAAAAATATAAATACAGAGGTAAAGTAGATTCACTGTCGACTGCGCGCGGTCGAAATTTATGCCTCCGCCATTGCCATATCAGAAAAGTATTCTAATAGTAACCTCCACGACTACTCCGAAAACTCATTCAGTTCATGGTTACATGTTCATCCACAAATCTTTCTGCCTTGTGACCTGTGACACCCCCCCCCCCCCAATTTAATCAGTTCATCCTTACATGCCCTTACAAAATTGAGCCAATTTATTTAAAAAAAAAAAAAAAAGATCTTTGAAGTTGTTGCGGTCACAATCTGTTTTTGGTGATTTTTTTCCATTTTTGTTAAATTTGTGACATGTGACCTTTGACCTCTTGAACCCAAAATCTAAACAGCGGATCAAGGATTCCCCCCCCCCCCTTCAAAAAAAAAAAAGGAGGGCCGAAAATTAAGCTGATTTTTTTTTGTGATGGGAAAAAAAGGTCATCAGGAAAAAAAGGGGGGGCGGAGCAGATTTGTTTGTGTGTGATTACTAAAAAAAAGGTCATCAGCCAAAAAAAAGGGGGGCCGGGGCCGATTTGCCTCCCCCCGGATCTGCCGCTATTAAGGCTCAATTTTATGGTGAGTGATCGCTTGTGTTTGCATTCACACACACAGGAACACACGCACAGACACGCACACATACACTCAATATTAGTATGAAAATCATTTTAATATATATTATGATGGTTATAAATTCAGGCTTGTTTTGATCTTATTTCTCTGAAATGATATCTGCATATCTAATGGCGTACACAAATAAAGATTGAAAAAAAATTAGGCTTCAAATTCAACATTTAGTGTTTTTCAAAGAGCTAAAATGTAAAATGTACCCTCTGTAGATACACTGTATAGTGGAATCATTTTCCTAGTGATAATAAATAAAATTTTCATAGATATCTTGATAGTGCATGTGTGTCACAGTGTCAGATCCTTTATTTTTTCGTTTTTAAAAAAGAAAAAAAATTGTAATTTTCTAACAGATCTACCAACTCACTTGGGTATAGGTAAATTTCATTTCCTATTTTCTATTGCCTTTCTCATTCAATCTCTTTGGAAGAGGTGTCATAAACATGTAGATGACAACTCTAGAACATGCATTTCTTTCCCAGTACTTCCATGTTTGCTAACCTAAGTATTTCGAGTTAATTTCTTGTAACAATTCAAATTTTATCCAATCACTGTCAATTGTTCTAATTCATTAATGTATGGAACCTAAAAAGTAAAATGTATAACTGCTAAATGTAGAGAATCTTAGTTTTCCATAGATATCACCCAGGATATCATTTATACTGAGTGATTGCCTAATAATTTGGTCAAAATAGTTGGAAACTTACTCATCATGATATTTAATTATTAACATACATTCCACAGTATAACAATAAAAACTCTCACTCAAATCAATGATTACAAAAGAACAAAGCAACAACTTTATTAATCTATAAAAATGGCAAGGTGTTTTCAAGGAATGATTTCATGGATTGCTTGATTCAGCACATAATAAATGTACATTTGTGCAACAACAATATTCATTGTCCCAAATACCTTGTTATAGCAAGTTTCCATTGTATAAAGAATGGAAATACCAACTACCATCAAGCTATTTTCATTATTGTACGTTCACTCAAAATTATCATCTTTCTTACCATATAAGAGTCTGGCCTTCCTTGCCTAAAACTCACTCAGCCACAGCTCAAACAAAATATTCACTGTATGCCTTTAACTTACAAGTCATAATATTGAAAAGCAAGTACTAGTGAAACTTCCTATCCAAGTATCACTTTAGCTATCTGACCCTCTCTGGCCTACACCTCCCCCCCCCCCAACAAAAAAAAAGAAGAAGAAGAAGAAGAAGAAGAAGAGAAGAAGAAGAAGAAGAAGAAGAAGAAGAAGAAGAAGAAGAAGAAGAAGAAGAAGAAGAAGAAGAAGAAGAAGAAGAAGAAGAAGAAGAAGAAGAAGAAGAAGAAGAAGAAGAAGAAGAGAAGAAGAAGAAGAAGAAGAAGAAGAAGAAGAAGAAGAAGAAGAAGAAGAAGAAGAGAAGAAGAAGAAGAAGAAGAAGAAGAAGAAGAAGAAGAAGAAGAAGAAGAAGAAGAAGAAGAAGAAGAAGAAGAAGAAGTAGAAGAAGAATAAGAAGAAGAAGAAGAAGAAGAAGAAGAAGAAGAAGAAGAAGAAGAAGAAGAAGAAGAAGAAGAAGAAGAAGAAGAGGTGTACGAAACATAGGAAAACTTCTAATTCTTTTCAAATGTTATCAAAAGTTGCACCAGGTAGAGAGAATCAATAACATGACCACAAATTGTCAAAGGTAGGGGGGAGGGGGAGGGGGAGGGGCTGAATCAGCAGCTGCCCCTTCAGTATACATATAACATAGGTATGAAGTAAATACATAGTGATGCCATGGCAGCAAACTGGCAAGATAAATAATCTAGTGGAATATAACAAGGTAATATTGCAAGTATACTGTACTTTGTATTTTTTTCTAAAATGATCATAAGGCAAGCAACAGAAAAGTGCATACTTCTTCTCTGATCATCTCAAAAATTCTGAGCACACACTAAATGCACTGTATAGCATATATTACAACCAATAATGCTTTTTTTTCCAGAAGAAAACATTTTGATCATGGTTTAGCTAATATGAGACAGTGTAAATTTCACATTTCCTACTTGAATTTAAGCTCACCAAACTATCCATTCTTCTAACTTTTCAAGCATCTTATAATTTTGACCCAATTTATGTTTCCTGTCAAGAATAGACTTTGGATTAACTTTGCTTAATGTCTTTTAGCCAGAACATAGTTTTGGTAAAGATAACATCTGAACTACATTCATTTTGGCCATTGCTATATTACTCTATCGTACACATTTCCTGGTAGATATCATTTATTTGTAGTTTTGAGCATTTTAAATAATTTCTATTCAATTCTGAAAACAATAATTTTCTGTAGCTACCAGAACCCAAAATTATCTGAAATGTCCTATTCTCACTAAATGGTTGTCATTCTAATTTTATTTGGTAATGATGGACAATTACGAAGAAGAAACCTCTTCACATTTTCGGTCCAATAAATTGTGAAGTCATGAAGATGCCATAAAAATAATGGCCAAGTTATATGAGAAACAAATAATATACACACATAAGATACATGATAAAATATACATTACTTACAAAGAACATGTAACTTGAAACAATAAATGCAACTGAACATGTGCCGAAATGCAACAGACCATGATAAAATATACATTACTTACAAAGAACAAGTAACTTGAAGCAATAAATGAAACTGAACATGTGCCGAAATGCCATTCCAGAATATTTATAAGACTAGAATTTAGAATGCAAAAGCCAACAGGCTGAACATCAATATACATCCAACAACTATAATCCTATATGGCTTTCCACATTTAAGCCAATTCAAGCCCCCTTATGCATGAGGGTAAAAATCTAAATATAAACAAAGGTTATTTCACCCTCCGAATTTTTTATCATAGATTGATGCATAAGGTATAAAAGTTAGAACATCACACATAAAAAGTGCTCAAAATTTAAATCACTTTCAAATAATGATAGTTTTATCCAAAGCTTGGTTGAAATGCATGCCTGCCCAAGTGTTACCTGTGAAAATATGGGCCCTACATTCTTCACTTGAATAAAATATGTTTAAAAGATGACCTCTAGAGTATTTCCTTTTTTACTCAGCCAATGACCTTGTCACATAATCAATGGACATTTCAGTGAACCATATTTGGCTATAAAAGGTCTTGTCTTAACCCTAATCCCATCGGGTTATTTGAGGGACTTGAAACCACCGGGGGGGGGGGGTTGGCCCCAACTTCAGATCTCGGTCCTGGATCATGCGATCCTCGCAAAAATTTGCACAAAGGTAGAGGCCAATGTACACGACTGTATAGTTAGATTTTTCAAATTGTCATTTTTGTATTTTATATTAATTTATGCAAAATAGCCCCCCGGTGGGATTAGGGTTAACAAGAATGGACCACATTCAGTTAGAATATATGGTAACAAAATATTTTCCAGTTAACTTCCTTATATTTCATGACCTTCAAACAATTCTTGCTCATATATAACTGTTTAAACCCATATATGGCTGTACCAAGTGGGGGGGCAGGATCAATTTGCCCCCCCTTCAGATCTTGGCCGGGGATCGTGCCAACAACTACAATATGAATTTTGACCCTATAAATGACAGAACACAACAGGGATAGAATTGCCAAGATCAATAGGCATCACCAAAACTGATAGACTTCTGTATCTTAAACCACGGTGCATTACATATACCAAAATCGATAGGCTCCTTTGTCTTACCACAACGCATATACATGCCAATTATGAGCATGATCCGCGTAGATTGGCATCTGTATAGCAACACAAGAAATCTCTACGGCGGACATGGACAATGACGCTTGAGAAAGCCAAATCCATAGTTACCTATTACCGCTATTTTGGGTGATACAAAGAAATAAAAGTAGTTGAATTATGTCTGTTTTAAATGGGAGTTTGGGTAATCAGCTAAAATGAAATAGAAACAAGTTTATCTAATTTTTTTAAACCACAAAATCATCATAATGTAGGGATGTTGACTTAATACAAAATCATCATATTGTAGGGATGCTGACTAAATATATTCAAGTGTGAAAAAAGGCACTTGGAATTGATGGGATGTTTAGACAAGAAATTACAAAGTAGAAATATTGTTAAATCTAAAATCATTTTCAGCTAAAATGAAAATGTTGACAATGTTTGATCATTTCTATCCAATTTATCTATCTTCACTTTTGCCAAAGTCATTTTTACTGTTTACCATTTTGAGACTTGTTTTGTATTCCTTTAATCAATCCTCACAATCATGTTCATTATTCCATTCTCTGTATAATTCATAACGAAATTCATCTAAAACTTCTGCATCATCATCTGAAAGAAATATAAATGACCCCCTCACTGAATCCTTCTGCTTCAAAATATCTATCTTCCCAACTGTGAAAAGCCAAAAAATGACTACAAGGTCAATATAAAATATGGACACTTTCCTCTGTTTCATGTTTTCTTTGAGTTTATTGCAATATTCTACGTACTCATCCAATTCTGAATCGCTTACATAAAAATGTTGGTTTCTCAAAGGGATTATTCGTCCATTCTCTGCCAGATGAGCAGCCCAGTATCTCGAGAGGTCATCAATGCCTAAGAGTGCATGGTCTTTCTCGACTTGTTCAGTTGTTTCGAATTGCATTTCTTGTCTTCCAATAGGTACTTCCATTTCTGATAATACCTGACTCCTAGACATTGATGACACCTGGTCGACAAGGGCTGCTATCCTGCTACCTAAGCATGAGGAACCTTTGGATTGTTCAGACTTTGATTTGGTTTTTAACAACCTTTGAGATCTTTTAATTTTAACTGTCTGTTCAGAGGTCTCTTGCATAATATCTACATGGTTCCTGGGGGCAACTTGTAAACTAAAGTAATGTAATTCTGACAGATGGCCTAATAAAAAGGATGGTGTTTGGGGATTGACATCTTGAGGGGTTAGGATTCGAATTGATTCTCCAGGAATGCTCGATATGATAGTAATGTCATTTTCATAAACATTCGCTGCGGCTATCAACATAAGTTCATCTCCCCAAACACCATCCCGACTCATCTCGGAGAGGTAGGACTCCCAATCCCTATTTACAAGCCATTCCCCCATGTGTGTCCCATCTCTGGTGTACTGGTTTTCCATCAGATATGCCACCAACCTCTCTCTAACCTCAACATGTGTGGTCTGAATATCTCTCATTGATAGCTGGTCTGAAATGGCATGAAACAGACAATTTCCGTCACCCGGAGTGCGGGGTTCTCGGTACATCAACCCAGCACTTGCAATGTTGTCATCTAGATTTTGTTCATTTCTGGATTTTGGGAATCTCATCGCTTGTCTCATAGCTTTTGTGATGTCATATATCACTTTGTCAATACCACTTGGGGTTGAAATAGAATACTTTTTGAATTTAAGATTGCAAGTGCTGGGTTGAACCTTGTGCAGACGACAGCGCCTCCCCTGCTTTTCACAACAAATTGCATTAAAGTTGTGTGTGCAGCCATCTGCAGGACGGCGCTTGCACGTAGCGTCTGGGCACATACATTTCTTAGCCTTTTGTTTTGCCTCTGTTCTCGCCCTCTGTTGCCGCTCCTCCTCTTCCTGCCTCGTGGTTGACGTTATATCATTAATGGACACATATCCGGTTTTTCTGTTCGCTGACGTGTTCAAATATCTCACCTTGTAGGTGAAGGTCTTACTATTGACTTCAATTATTTCTGCCAAATTCACAAGAGGCCTGTGGAGAGGATTGCCTCCACGAGTAACTCGCGCCTTCTTTACCCTCACAAAAACCTTGTCTCCACGTGAGTATGCTGATGGTGGATTTCTTCTCAGTTTTTTTGCAACCATTCTTGCCGATGTTTTGTCCGACTGCTGTTTTGCTGTTCTCCTGGTGGCATCTACACTGCCAAGAAATTCTTTTATCTCTTCTGCATTCACAGGCGTGGACAAGATATTTTCCTGCAGTAATTGGACAAGCAATATCAGCAAAAGAAAAATTAATCTCTGATACTCTGATGCATAAAGAGAAAGTGATCCCTAGCTTTTTCCTTGTATTGTGGTAGGTATACTTTTCTGATCAATTTGAAATGAATTTTATGAAATTTATTTGTCTGGTTATTAAAGAATACTGGACTTGATTGCACACTGTATCATCTGCTAATATTTTGCAAGGGATCTGCCATTTTCTTATCGTGTACACAAAATACTATTCATCAAAGAGTAAAATATCCTTGATCAATACAGTAAATTTGAATTTTAACAGACAAATATATAACAAATAAGCTAACTTATTCTACATTCGACAAATCAAATTCTCAGATTAATTTTATTTACTTGGCAATGATGATGCAATGGCCGAATGCCCATACTGCTGTTGTATACAATAGAAACAAAAGCAGAACAAAATGAAGATCTGTTTTTCCCGTTGGCTTTCGGTTGTAACAATAGCAGAGCAGCTCGGAATCTGCTGAGAGGGATGATCTTTATTACGCAAATATTTCTCTGTTATGAAGTCAATAAGTAAGAGCTGCCTGTTCACTTTTTTCAGATAATAGCATTGAATAATTGCGAAGGTCTTTGTTTGCAATTAAGTTCTGCTAAGCCAGGCAAGTCCAATAAACACAATTTTATTCATTAGAGGGCTTGTAAAAGGATTTCATTTGTAAATCTTTCTATGAAATATGCGTTTATCTATCAACCATTTTCTCTCACAGAAGTAATTTTGTTAAAAAAGGAAATCTATTTATGTTTTGGCTACAAAAATAAATTTCTTTTCATTCAGGAGGTTCCATTGGTTCATGTACAAATCCATATTATGAAGAACATGGCAGCCCCCTACCAAAGTATTGGCAGACGATATGAAATGCAATCAAGTTCAGTTTTTTTTTGTCAATAACCAGACATTGTAAAAACATGTATAGTCACATTGATCAGAAAAGGATACCCTTCTGCATCATAGAAGGGGAAAGCTACATGTATATGAGTTGGTTTTCCTTTTAGTTATACAGAGTAGTCATTTGTGCAAATCTGAAAAAAAGAAGTGAAAAATACTTTTCTTGAAGCGAGTTTAAACATGTTTACAGTGTGCTTTTATAGTTCAGATCTGGGTAGATACAGAATAAAAATCTTTATAGCACAAAGGTTGTATTGCATTGTCTGCCCCTCCTGAACATGGCTGTGATAGACATAGACATGACAGTGTCAAAATATTTTATGATAACTAAAAGTGCAGCGCAGCAATGTCCTCTCCCTTCAATGAACACTGTCACATGCAGCCTTCATGTGCACAATATGAAAATATGTTTACTTTATTGTTTAAAACTGTCCATGTCTCACAAGCAAGGTAAAAACAGTGATTGTAAAAAAAAATGAAATCTGTATACATTGTATCAAATTATATACCTCTTCATAAAATTGCTGCATTGGGAGTGCACAAAACAAGAGAAGGAAAATTTTTACTACAAAAGATGTTACATGCTCAGAAATGAACTATACACAATTCCTGCCCCACCGGCACCCCAAATCGTCGACATCTTGTTGACATCTAAGCAAAATCAAGCTTATTATCTTGACGTCACAATATAACTCGTGCTGCGAGCATACTTTGCTGGCACACATGATGGGGGGGGGGGGGGGGGGGGGGGGAGGTGGGAGCTGAATAAATGTTTTAGTTAATTTTAATGCTGATTTTTTCCAAGGCATGGGGGTGGGGTAGAAAACTGCAGTTGCTTGTGCAATTTCTGTAGGTGACACAGCAATTTGTAAATTTAATACAGCTGTGTGTAAGAATAGCAAACTGAATTTTTGTTATTGTGTGTCAAAAATATTTCCAACTAAAAGTCATTTGATACGATGCATACGATATCCCTTTGGAGTTCCAGTATCTGTTGGACATTTGTTCAGGCTTCCATGATAATGTATCGATATGTAAAGTGTGTCTCTTCAAGGAATTAAAAAAAACTAGACGAATCTTCGACCGCGCACGGTCGAAATGTATGCCTCCGCCACTGCCAGACCAGAAATATATATCCTAGTTTGTATTTCCATATCAAGTAAAAAATAATAGACCTTTGATCTTGTGACTTCAGTATCTAGTCAGATAACTATTCCTCCAAAAAGCAAACATATAAACTTGATTGAATCCTGTGACCTTGAGATCAAAAATCTTAACAGATCATTGTCACTTGTATATGCTAACATGAGCGAAGTTTGAAGTTGATCCGTCAAAGGTATCGCTAGAACAGTCTATTTTTTATGTATTTTATTGAATTTTATGACCTTGAACTTTGACCTTAAGACACAAAAAACTAATCAGCTCATCGCAAATTGTATATGCACACATGAGCCAAGTTTAAAGTTGATCTGTCAAAGGGTTTTTGAGTTATTGTGAGAACGGTCTATTTTTCATGTATTTTATTGAATTTTATGACCTTGACCTTTGACCTTGAGACCCCAAAAACTAATCAGCTCATCGTCACTTGTATATGCACACATGAGCCAAGTTTGAAGTTGATCTGTCAAAGGGTTTTTGAGTTACCGCGAGAACGGTCTATTTCTTATGTATTTTATTGAATTCTATGACCTTTGACCTTTGACCCTGGGGCCCAAAAACTAATCAGCTCATCGTCACCCAGATAGGTATCCTCGAGCCAAGTTTGACGTTGATCGGTTGACCGGTTTTTAAGTTATCGCGAGAACGAAAGTGGGACGGACGGACGGACGGACGGACGGACAACCCGAAAACATAATGCCTCCGGCATCCACCTTCGGTGGGCGGAGGCATAACAAACAAACAAACTATGAGAGATATAAAACAAATTTACAATGATTCTCTTGTTTCTGGTTAAAGGGATGGATCAGTAGTTGCTCGAATTCAAAAATAATTTCTGAATATCATATTAATAGTTCATTATATTCACTGATGTAAGAATGACTGCTTTTAAAAACATTTGGTGACTTTATTTTGCTTACCAGTTATATTCATATTGAAAAACAGAGATTTGAATTTATAATCGATTATTTTGTAATCGATTCATCCAGAGTGAAATATCATTTAATAAAAAGATGACTGAAGGTTCCACAGTGCCTTCATATGATTGGTATTGTATATTCGACGCCATTCTTCGATTGAAGTCACCAAAGAATGACCCAATCCATTTGTAACATCTAAATAACGGTCGATTTTCAAATTTGAGTAAAAGACCACGGGCCGCGGTCTTTTACTCAATCTTTCTTTTTTGATAATTCTGTCGTCTCTGGACCAATTTTTCTCAAACCAACAGTATAGATACTTTAATATGGTTAATTCTGCATCAGTTTTCCTGTTCAGATTACAAAATAATATTATTGCTAGGGTGCCCTCTCAACCACTACTGAACCTTCCCTTTAACACTATTCCCACTCAGGAACATTCCGTGGTAGTAAATAGTATTACCTTGGATGTTCCTTATTGAGAATAATTTTAACAAGAAACAAGAGAGTTGTTGTGTATTTGTATTCTGTCTTACCTCAGGTACATCTGCATGCTGATGATCCTCCATCTGGACCTCAATGTCTTCAGGTGGTAGTTGATGCCCAACACTTATCAAGTTCTCCTGTCGATTGGTTTTTCTTCCAAAGAACACCTCAAATGGAGACATTCCTTTGGAAATATAGACATACACAGATCAGTTTAAAAACCATTCATAACAGTGGCCATTCAAGCCCCCCTCATTTTTTTTAACTACCAAAATACCCCAGTCTTTTTCGGGTTAAAGATCTTGTCTACAATTAATCCACCCAAGAAATAACAAGAGCCCCAGGGGGCTTAACGCTCACCTGAGCAGTAGAATAGAATTCACAATTGATGCAAGCTCCCTTTGTTGCAACTAGAAGTATGTCATTAATTACAATTATGAAATTCTTCCCCCCCCCCCCAACCACCACCACAGAGAACCATGGGGTTATTCCCCAAAGTGCCCCACCCCTGGAGCTCTCACTTGAACAACTAATTCCTTGCCCATAGGCATGATTCCTATAAAGTTTGGAAAAAATCTTTCCAGGTGTTTTACAAAAGAAGCAAAGAAATACGATTTTCCTTTGAAATGCCCCATTCCCTTATTTTGAACCCCCTGCAGGGGTCCACGGGGGCCATCCCAGGAGTTGTCATGAAGAATTTTGATTCTTCACTTATAAACGTGTCTACACACAAAACAATTTTACTGATTTTCTTCTGGATCTGGAGAAGACAATCTTTGAAACTTACAGTTTTGCACCTTGGGGGCCCTCCCCCTGGGCCCCCACGGGGGCTGCAGTTATTACTTGAACAACTGTGAATTCCTTGCCCATAAGCATGATTCCAATGAAGTTTGGATAAAATCTTTCCAAGCATTTTGCAAAAGACTGAAGCAAAGAAAAAAAATTACTTTGAAGTGCCCCATTTCCTAATTTTGAATGCCCTACAGGGGTCCAAGGGGGCCACCCCTGGTGTCTTCACTTATAAAGGTACCTGCACATGAAACAACTTGACTGATCTTCCCCTGGATCTGGAGAAGAAGATCTTTGAAATTTACAGAGTTTTGCCCCTTGGGGGCCCTCCCCCTGAGCCCCCATGGGGGCTACAGTTATCATTTGAACAATTTTGAATCCCCTATCCATAAGGATGATTCCCTGCAAGTTTGGTTAAAATCCAACCATCCGTTCTGGAGAAGAAGATGAAAATGTAAAAGTTTACGGACGACGCACGACGGACGACGCACAAAAACGGATGGCAATAGCTCACTTGAGCCTTCGGCTCAGGTGAGCTAATAAGTCCACAATCCATCAAACTTCCTACGTTTCAAAATGAGAAAGCCTGAAATATTGTCCTTATGATGAATCCCACCCTTGTCAGAGCTGCACGTGACAGGTTTGGATTTCCCCCAATCGAGAATTTTTTTATTAGTTGTTATACCATGTCATTTTATAGATTGAGATTTTTAGTTGCAGTTTTCAGATGGGTTGATTTGCTTTACTTATATTAATATCCATGACATTTCATTTTATAAATAACAAAATTTTTCAGAACAATTTCTCCCCTTCCTGACTACTGCTACATGTATACAAAACTAATGGTGCCAGTGAAAGTTTAGAAATGTTGTAATTCACATTTTGTGTGTTGAATCATGATAGTTGCAGTCTTTCTTTTAATTGTACTGAATGCATTAAATTGCAGGGAGCAAGGCTGATTTTGGGTTTATTAGGAAACTATACGTGATTTTTGGCATTTGAAGTATTGTATGTGCTAGGGAGAATAGCCTACCTGTATATTATATGGATTAGTTAAGGTTGTCTTTGTTGAGTTCTGTAGGCTGCTAGTTGTTTACTTGTTTTCTTTGTGTCGATGTTGGGGATGAAGTTCTTTTGTCCTGTGACTGTGATAAAGCTGGTTAGGGTAGTGTGGGTAATTCAATAGATGTTTTGTCCAGTATGTAATCCTCCAATTAATCGGTCAGTGCTAAATGTTATGACATTGACTCATACTGTTTTATGGTTTGCAATCCTTGTAGCCCAGGTAAATGTAATTATGTACTTGTTAGACAACAAAATTGGGAATCTTTTGTTGTAAGCTGTTTTGGATTGTGTTTTTCAGAAAAGAGGGGAGTTGGAATTTAGATCTGAAAGAGTAAAGTCACAAAATATGGGAGAGTTTGAAATTGGTTGTCATGATGCAGTCATGGCATATGTGGCTGTTGTGCGTTTTGTATACAGATAATTATAGATGATGCTGTATAATTGAACTGTAAAAACTGGAATTTTGGAGAATAAAATAAAGCCATCCGAGGTTTTTCCAAAATGTACATCACTTTAGTTGGGATTCTCTGTTAGTAGTGATAATCAAAGCGGTCTGATAATTTCTGATGATGATGTTGCTGCTGGGAAAGACTCAGTGAGGAGAGCTAAATGAAAGAGCCCACACGGCGAAAGACCCCCAATTTGCTACAGAAAGTTCCAGGGAGCCCCAAGGGGTCAAATTTTTATTGGCCTTAAGTTAATTATTATTTAGCTTAAAAACTCTACCAATATACATTCAAGGGAAGAGTCAAGAAATTCAATAAATCTCCTTCATTATTTGGGAATAAGTACATCTCTTTCAAGAACTTATGCTATGGTCACATATACCTATACGAACACTGTGCCAATGATTTTCATACCAATTCACCAAGGAGATAAAATTGTTTATACAGTGTTCATAAAAGCATTTGTGACCATAACATTAATGATGGATAACTGTTTAAGGGACAGTACTCTTACCAAGGGAAGAATGATATCCTTCATTATACAGCCTAGTCACAGTTTCTAGAGAGTCCACCCACTGGAAGTTGTCATCATCGCTCTTCAACTCCTCAAGTTGGAGACGTAATTTTGATTTCCAAGTCCCATGGCTACGCTCAGCCTACAAAAGAACGAAAATTATACTGTCAAACAAAGTAACTAAATTAGACCACCTCTTTCTATGCCAGAAAGAGAAAAAGAAAAAAAAGGCAAAAGCCAAGCATTATCTTGCCTGTACATGTATGGCCTGGTCACAAATAGATGGCATTTAAAAAAGGGCCTCAGCCAAAAGTCTTTCCAGGGCATCGGGATGGAATTTGATAGAATCTCTCTTCATTACACAAAAATAAATAATGTTACAGACCTTATATCATTCTGTATACAATACGAGTAATTTTACATCATAGAATGATATTATAAAGAAAAAATAATAAAAACAACAGATCACCATTGGTATTGCTATGCTAACAACAGATTTGCTTAGTGTGACGGGACAGAATGATAGAAATTATGCAATATTTTGTATTCACAAAAATTCAAATTTAATAGATGTTAATGCAACTTTTACTCCAGTAAATGATTCTGATAAATGATCATGAATTTGCACCTGCCTCATGTACAAAACGAATGGGGATTTTGATGAAAAAAGGATGAAAAATGAAACAAGGTGGTTCTCGATCCATGAGCCTTGCCTGATTTCGCGATCAATAAAACAAGCAAAATAAACTTTTGACCCCTAGATGACCTTTGACCTCATCAACATCAACTCACCCAAGGATCATTTGTTCCAAGTTATAACAAAATTGATGCAGAAATAAAGAAATGAGGGCAAGTTCAACAAAAACTTTAACATTTTGTAACAAAAACTTAAACATTTTTGTAACAGACTATCAGACCTACTATTTGACCTCTGGACCCCTAGATGACCTTCGATCTCATCATCCTCATCAACTCCATTCTGCTATTACCCAAGGATCATTTGTTCCAAGTTAGAACAAAATTGATGCAGAAATAAAGAAATGAGAGCAAGTTCAACAAAAACTTTAACATTTTTGTAACAGACTAACAGACCAACAGGAAAAGTGATTACTATGTCTCTGTCAGAACTTCGTTCAGGCGAGACAAAAATATAAATTTATTGGAAGTTCATGCAGTTTTATCCCTGAAATGTGTCCATGTGGTAGGTATCTATGAATTCAAGTAAATAAGTTCATAATTTCTAAAAATTTGTGGAAATATAATTCAATTTTTCTTAAAATTCTGTCCTGTCGCACCTGCATAGTGTACAAAATGTATGGGGATATTGACAACAATTTATAAAAAAAAAAAAAAATCTTATTAGGCAGCAAGGCATTTTTCTCTTTGAGAAACTGACAATACATGTATGTGACAGCACCATAACTGTCAATGAGTCGATTCCCTATTCCATGGAATTTGTGATAATTATAGCCTATTTTTCTTGAAATTCCGTCCCGTCACGCCCCCAAAACAAGCAAGCACGACCGCCACGACGGGAAGGAAAAAAAGTCAGTGTATTCTAATTTTGTGGGAACTAGATGTAAGTTAGTTTTTATGATTTAGAAATGTCACCCCAGGTATTCATTGATAATATACAGGTTTACAGTACATTACTCTAGAAATACATTTTCTAGAAATAAAAAAGGAGTAAAAGTGCCCCAAAATCCAAATTTTGACCCCCCCCAAAAAAAAAAAAAAAAAAAAAAATCAAGTTCTGACCAATTGTTTGGGGGCAAATTCCAAAAGTGGATATGTCGAACAACACTTGAATAGGGTACATTTTATTTTCAACAAAGTTTTTTAAAATGTAATTCAAGTGTTTTCATAATTGTTTTATGAAATAAATTCCATCCCCTTGCGCTAAGAGGGCGCTTTTCGAAATTCAATGGTATTTTTAAAAAAATCTGACCATGATCACAAAGGGGCGCATACATACATGTAGTCATAAACTCCAGATTCTTAGCTTTCATTTGATATAATATGGAACATAAATCTTAATCTGAAAATTTGAGGTAAATGTTGACCACTTTTGGCTCAGGCCAAAAAGATGCAATTTGAGGAATGAGGAGTTTTTGAGGAATTTTTGTTTCTGGCAGTATAGAGAAGCAAAGGAATGAAATAATCCTATTTAAGAATACATCAGAAATAGAGAGTAGAGTTAACAGTTCCTTTAGAGAACTTCAGGAAAGTTCATCAAAAATTGATCCTTGACTACGATCCAGTTAACTCATTCAATCTTGATCTAGATCTTCAAGAGATAGATCTCTGGTATGAATTTGGTGATTCTACCTCAAGGCAAAAGATTTATGAAGAAATATATAGTTTGCTATAAATCTATTCACTTGTTTTACATATATACTTTTTTGACTGTGTAACCTTTGAACTTTGACCTGTTCTAAACAAAATATAATCTGTTCATCCTTACAGTAATGTCGAAATTGTACAATTATTTTTATGGGATTGCAGTTTGTCGGTGAGAAACAAAACAAATTGGTGCAATTAGTCATACCTGCTCTCATGACATTTTAAGTTCATCTGTTTCATTTTATTACTCATTCACTTCATGCATTTGATTGTTTACTGCACTGCCTAAAAACTGTTATAAGTAAAAAGCCTCCTGAGAAGTTGAAAGCGTCATAAACTGGCACTGCAACTAATTGTAGATCAGGGGTGGTGATTTGCACCAGTGCTAAATTAATATTTGGGTTCCAAATTAATTTTGCATGATTTGGATTTGCAAAGCAGAAGAATGGCTTGCTTTACCTCACATCAACAACTTACTTTTCCTTGAGATTGTGGCTTGTATGGAGCACTGAGGATTACCCTCACACCGAGGCGACTCATCAGTTCCTGTACAGCCCCTTTGAACTCGGTACCACGGTCTGATTGAAGAATTCTTGGTGGTCCAAACTCATTATATATTCTCATAAGCACACTGGCCACCCCTTCAGAAGACTTGGTTTCAAGCGGCTTCAGGAATATGTATCTGCTAAATACATCAATGACACTCAGAATGTAGTGAAACCTGGAGTCTTTTCCACCAACGTTTCTCATGTCCACCAAATCTATTTGGTTTCTTTCCATAACCCTGCTGGCCTGTACAGGAATCAGAGGGGCACAATTTCTAAACAATGGTTGGGTCTTCTGTACCGATGGTTTGGTATTCAACCATTTCTGTATGTTTATTTTGTTTAGTCCCACAAACACCTTTTGGATGCGCTTGGCCAGCTTTGCCGCTCCATCGCCAACAGTCTCCAAGAAGAAATTTTCCAGGATCTGATTAATCTCTTCACTTCTTATCATCATACGGACCGATGAGTCTTGTGCCGGGAAAACAAGACGCTCCTCGAGTGCTCCAGACACTGGATTGTACATCCTTCCAACTGTCACTTCTGGCCACTGGCGCAAGAATCTTGAGACTTTATACCAGTCCTTATGCTCCTGTTTCGCTTCCTTTGTGGCCCCATGGTGACCTCTTTTCAGTGCCTGTAAGATCCTTTCGTAGGTGTCTGCATCCAATGCGGGCGGAGTCCTTGTCCTTTTGGGGATACTCTGAAATTAAAAGGAGAAAACATATATCAAATATCTAAAAGTGTTGCTGAATATTGTTTCGACACTACATAATTCAACCATTAATTTCTTAGAGCAACATTGAGCAGGATCATGGGGTCCCAACCTTTCTGCATATATGGGCAATTTCGCAGTAAATTGGACATGTGTGCACAAATTAAAAATGATATTTGGCTCAAGTGCTTCAAATAATTAGGTAAAATAGGAGTTGAAGTTATAAGATTCATAATTTTTAAGAGCAATTTTTTTTGCCATTTTGATTTTTAAAATGGTCACAAAAGCGTGTCAACTTTTTGATAAAAAAGAGTGCATTAGCATGTTACTTTCATGCAATATTTCCACTGTAATGTACCATACTTCCTACATGCATTATTTCACTTGGACGAGATTGGCAAAGAAGTATTTAAAAAAAAAAAAAAAGAAAGAAATGAAAAAAAAATTCTCAGAAAGGACTTTGACGTATTTTTGGATCAAACTGTTCATGAAGGGCATCACATCATTTACCGAAAATATGGATATGTTTATTTATGTATATTTATTATATTATAATACAATAGCACTTGCTCTTAATTATTACTTCTGGCTCTAAAGTATAATATTTCTTAAAGTGTAACCTGTCTTAAGGTGTAACTTGGCTACAAGGCTGACATGTCATAAGGTGTAGCATGTGTTTAGATCTTAACTTACTCTTAATTATTACTTTGTTTAAATGTGAATACTTGCTAAGGTTCAATCTGGCTCTAATCTAAAGTACATTTTTAATCCTTCTTAAAGTGTAACCTGTCTTAACCCTTTCAAGACAATTGACCACATTTTGTGGTTTGGCTTAATAAGTTTTGATTCAGAGCTCTAAAAAATATACCAGATATATGAGTAGAAAGAGCAAAAATTTCTGCACATGCTATGTCCATTTTTGTTACATGACCATATTGCGTTTGATGTCAGGAATTTTAAAAAGGAGAATAAGCTTCAAAATCCTTAAATTGGCAACACATTGAGAGATTCAAAATCATTGTTTTTCATCAAAATTGGCAATTTTTTCAACGTATCGATAAAATCACTAACCATGTTTATTGTTCTAAAAGACATTACACCTATTAGAACCATCTAGCACTAAAATAAAAATATTATTGTTGTCAATTTGAAGAACGAAATGTGATCAATTTAGCCCTTGAATAATTCCTGTCCTGAAAGGGTTAAGGTGTAACTTGGCTTTCTAAGACTAACAAGGCATAAGGTGTAGCCTGTTGCTAGGTTTTAGCTTACTTTAAAAATGAAAACTGGCTCTAAAGTATAACTCTTCTTAAAGGGTAACCTGTCTTAAGGTGTAACTGGGCTTTAAGGCTAACAAGGCTTAATGCTTTTGTCCTACATGTACATGTAACATTCTAATCTGGCTCTGAAGTGAATCCTTGAAATTTAATCTGACAACTGCATGCTCTTCCAAGAAATAAATCTGCACAGTAAAACACACTTTGATTTACACTCATTACACTGTCCAGCAAAATATGAAGAAAACCAAATGGGGGGGGGGGGGGGGGAGAATATTTTATGCCTTTAGAAAAAATATGACCAGAGGACCTGCAACTTCAAAGTGTCCCCTTACTCTTAATTGTTACTCCCGTCTAGAGCGACTCCTGCCTAAGGGTTAATGTTACTCTCCATTAAACCCTTCTTAAAGTGTAACCTGTCTTAAGGTGTAACTTGGCTACAAGGCTGACATGTCATAAGGTGTAGCCTGTGTTTAGATCTTAACTTACTCTTAATTATTACTTTGTTTAAATGTGAATACTTGCTAAGGTTCAATCTGGCTCTAATCTAAAGTACATTTTTAATCCTTCTTAAAGTGTAACCTGTCTTAAGGTGTAACTTGGCTTTCTAAGACTAACAAGGCATAAGGTGTAGCCTGTTGCTAGGTTTTAGCTTACTTTAAAAATGAAAACTGGCTCTAAAGTATAACTCTTCTTAAAGGGTAACCTGTCTTAAGGTGTAACTGGGCTTTAAGGCTAACAAGGCTTAATGCTTTTGTCCTACATGTACATGTAACATTCTAATCTGGCTCTGAAGTGAATCCTTGAAATTTAATCTGACAACTGCATGCTCTTCCAAGAAATAAATCTGCACAGTAAAACACACTTTGATTTACACTCATTACACTGTCCAGCAAAATATGAAGAAAACCAAATGGGGGGGGGGGGGGGGGGGGGAGAATATTTTATGCCTTTAGAAAAAATATGACCAGAGGACCTGAAACTTTAAAGTGTCCCCTTACTCTTAATTGTTACTCCCGTCTAGAGCGACTCCTGCCTAAGGGTTAATGTTACTCTGAATTAAACCCTTCTTAAAGTGTAACCTGTCTTAAGGTGTAACTTGGCTACAAGGCTGACATGTCATAAGGTGTAGCCTGTGTTTAGATCTTAACTTACTCTTAATTATTACTTTGTTTAAATGTGAATACTTGCTAAGGTTCAATCTGGCTCTAATCTAAAGTACATTTTTAATCCTTCTTAAAGTGTAACCTGTCTTAAGGTGTAACTTGGCTTTCTAAGACTAACAAGGCATAAGGTGTAGCCTGTTGCTAGGTTTTAGCTTACTTTAAAAATGAAAACTGGCTCTAAAGTATAACTCTTCTTAAAGGGTAACCTGTCTTAAGGTGTAACTGGGCTTTAAGGCTAACAAGGCTTAATGCTTTTGTCCTACATGTACATGTAACATTCTAATCTGGCTCTGAAGTGAATCCTTGAAATTTAATCTGACAACTGCATGCTCTTCCAAGAAATAAATCTGCACAGTAAAACACACTTTGATTTACACTCATTACACTGTCCAGCAAAATATGAAGAAAACCAAATGGGGGGGGGGGGGGGGGGGGAGAATATTTTATGCCTTTAGAAAAAATATGACCAGAGGACCTGCAACTTCAAAGTGTCCCCTTACTCTTAATTGTTACTCCCGTCTAGAGCGACTCCTGCCTAAGGGTTAATGTTACTCTGAATTAAACCCTTCTTAAAGTGTAACCTGTCTTAAGGTGTAACTTGGCTACAAGGCTGACATGTCATAAGGTGTAGCCTGTGTTTAGATCTTAACTTACTCTTAATTATTACTTTGCTTAAATGTGAATACTTGCTAAGGTTCAATCTGGCTCTAATCTAAAGTACATTTTTAATCCTTCTTAAAGTGTAACCTGTCTTAAGGTGTAACTTGGCTTTCTAAGACTAACAAGGCATAAGGTGTAGCCTGTTGCTAGGTTTTAGCTTACTTTAAAAATGAAAACTGGCTCTAAAGTATAACTCTTCTTAAAGGGTAACCTGTCTTAAGGTGTAACTGGGCTTTAAGGCTAACAAGGCTTAATGCTTTTGTCCTACATGTACATGTAACATTCTAATCTGGCTCTGAAGTGAATCCTTGAAATTTAATCTGACAACTGCATGCTCTTCCAAGAAATAAATCTGCACAGTAAAACACACTTTGATTTACACTCATTACACTGTCCAGCAAAATATGAAGAAAACCAAATGGGGGGGGGGGGGGGGGGGAGAATATTTTATGCCTTTAGAAAAAATATGACCAGAGGACCTGCAACTTCAAAGTGTCCCTTACTCTTAATTGTTACTCCCGTCTAGAGCGACTCCTGCCTAAGGGTTAATGTTACTCTGAATTAAACCCTTCTTAAAGTGTAACCTGTCTTTAAGGTGTAACTTGGCTACAAGGCTGACATGTCATAAGGTGTAGCCTGTGTTTAGATCTTAACTTACTCTTAATTATTACTTTGCTTAAATGTGAATACTTGCTAAGGTTCAATCTGGCTCTAATCTAAAGTACATTTTTAATCCTTCTTAAAGTGTAACCTGTCTTAAGGTGTAACTTGGCTTTCTAATGCTTAGTTGACACTTTCACGATTTTCGGTTCCCGCATAGTTCACGCACTGAAATTGCATCATGCGTGCCAATGCGTGGACACTTGCGGGAAGGGGCGGGACGATGCGCGGCAATGCGCGGCAATGCGTGAAGAGCGAAAAAAAATTTTCAACATGTTGAAAATTTTGCCACGCACTTCCCGCATTGCAGCAGTGCGTGAACTGTGCGCAAACTATGCGCAAACAAGTCGTGCCAATGCGTGCCAGTGCGTGGCGTAAAAACAGTGGGTACCCCACCCCCGGGAATGTGGCACGCACTTCACGACTAGTTCACGACATGGTCCCGCATAATTTGCGCAGTGGTTGCGCATCCTTCGCGCACTTTCACGCAAGGACCGCGCATATCAGTCACGTGATGCGTTTTGTCAAAATATTCTTGTTTGAGCCAGCAGCAAAATCATGGCTTCATCCTCCTCATCAGATAATGATGGGACAGAGAACACAGAGCATGAAGAGAAAACTAAGCGAACAAAAAGAGCACGTACATCTAAAAGGGATGTCCCAGAGTACAAGTGGACCGAAGACGCTGTTCAATTAATAGCCGATTTTGTGAAGGAAAATTCAGCACTATATGATAAGACCCAGAAAGATTACATGAATGTTGCTACGAAGGGAAGGATGTGGGCGAATGGCGGTAAATTATTGGATCCACCTGCCACTGGTAAGTTCTCAATTTTGATGGTTGGTTAGTTAAGTTCCATACCCATGTTTTAAAAATCCTCTTTTTGTTTTTTGTTGTCTGCATTACTAGTTAATAAGAAAGTAATTTACTGGGAAAATAATTGTTGATATTTTCCTTTATAGAAATTAAATGTTTTTATTTTTTATTTTTAGGGTTAAACTTCACCACACAAATAGCCTATTTAATGTTTTCCTTGTTTTTAATGTAGGGGACCAGTGTAAGAAGTTGTACGAAAATATGCGAACTCGGCTAGGAAAGATATTGAACAAGGAGAAGAAAAGTGGATCTGGGCAAACCAACAGAACGACACGTGATGATGAGATAGTGAACACGTGGGGATTTCTGAAGCAACACATTGTTCGTGGCAAGACAACGGCAAGTGACACGGTAGGTATATAAATGACCAATTCACAATTTTTATATTGAAATATTAGAATAACCTTGAAATAACCTTCAGAACCCTTTTCATAATTTTCATTTTGAAATTTGATGTTTCTTCACCTTGCAGTTTGATAGAGAAGGGGAAGTGCACGAACGAGAAGATGATGAAGTTTCTATCATGTCAGTTTCAGAAGATATGGATAATGAGACCTTGATCCCGTTGAAGGATCGGGTCCCAATGTCGGCACGCTCCGAAGCCTCTGGAACTTCTGGCAGTAGAACTCCAGCTTCTCGATCAAGTACTGTTTTGCAGAATAACCTCGACGATGCTCTCCGTCAGGTAGGCATTATAGAACTTTTTTTTTTTTTTTTTTACATTATTGAATACATTACCTAAGCCGGATCCGCTTTCAATAGTTCCATTTGGAAACTATAGAAATTAATTCACAACAAAAATATCATTGAAAATTAATTCTTCGACAATCGATCTAAATTTGTTGAGTATATGGCAGTAAATGACAGTAATCAGACCCTGACTTTAATTGCCTTACTAAATTACATTTGGTTATATTGTTTATGCCTTTCAGGTTCTTTCAAGAGCGGATAATTTGGGCCAGACAGCTGCGTTGACAGGTCAAAAAAAGATCGTCCATGATTTTGCCTGTCTTCTGGAGGGCCATATGCAGAAAATTCCAGAGGAATCGTGGCACAGTTTCCAAATTGAATGTCTGCAACTCGTTCACAATTTCAAACAGCCAACCAGGCCAACTCAACCATGTCAACAGCAACCCTCGTCATGGCAGTCAAGCCAGTGGCCAATCAATAGTCATTGGTCCAGTTTCAATCAATGGTCTCCAGCAAGTCCATCCTTCAACAATGTTGGGATGCCAGCCGCGCCTTCAGCTGTGCCTGTACCGATACCAACGTCTTCTCAGCAGTCCACTGCTTCGACCCCACCCTCCCGACGTAGTAATGAGATGGTTTCCTCGGTTCTGGAAGAGCTTGGAGAAGAAGAATAATGTGTTCAACAGCAGCCGGTGATTAAGAAAAGGCAATACTGGTTGCAAAACTAACGTCTTCCATATCGGGACACTCTTTCAGTACTTACCTTAATTCTTACATGGTAAAAAAAAAATAAAAGTAAAAAAGAAATTGTTATTTGTTGTTGCCTTTGCAAAGAATTTTATTAAAAACCCACTCGGCAAGAAAACCATTTATTTATACATTTGGAACAGAGGTATAATATTTTCTGAAACGTAAACCAGAACTACACACTGAAGAGCAAGGGTAAAATGTGACAGTTTGATCAAAGTCGGAAAATATATTCCAGATTTTTGAATGTTCTGAGTTCCAGGGAGAGCTTCGATGGATATTCTCGATTTAGACATTTTGACATATACTCATGCATGATGCTTTTATCAAGAAACAAAATGAAAGGTTTACTGAGTGGAAGATTAAATTTAATGCATCTTTTTGGTTCCTACGTTTTTACATTTGTTCTTGTAGTTGATTAGTTCATGTTTCTCACTTGTTACAACTTTAAAGTGTTCAAAATATCATTGAGAAATCTTGGTAATTACAACATGTCTATAAGGTAGTTCAAATTGGAGATTCAGTTGTCAGTCACTATGAAACTAAACGTTATCCTGCAGACTTATTTTCTTTTCTTCATCACACGTTATTTAAATTGCATTTATGTGAGCATATCCAGAATGCCTAAGTTTTCTACTCGGTTACGTTTCTTTTATTAAAAAAACACGCAATTCGTGCATTCTGATTGCTTCTGATTACAAGTCTCTTATTACACACAAAAAACAAAACATGTAAAGTTGTTTATATTAAGAGTAACATATTGACAAATCAAAGGCTAATCAAAGACTGCAAAGATAGGTGAATATCAAGGCCTTTAATAAAATGGGTAACTATAAGCACTTGATATTTTTCATTGGATTTCAAAAATGATTGTTAAGTTTCCGCACAATTCGTTCAAGTGCACCTAGTCATACGAGATAACACCGTCAACTGTTTGACTATTACATATATACATATGTTAATAGAATCTTCTTAAACGATGTAAAAGCATGATCGTATCAATAAATAATATTCAATTTCCCAGTTTTTCCTATCTCTCACAGATGTTTTGTGTAAAATATGATTGATAAATGGATACAATAATTCATTAATAAAAAGTGCGTTGCTGAACGGAAACGAACCGGGAGTAAAGTTTTGGAACACAGATCGAACGGTGTAGGTGATGTTTTGCGATGCGTGTATTAAAATCTTGTATTGATTAAAAGCAAATAAATCAGATGAACAGATCAAAAAAAGTTTGAAGTAAATCCGACAAGAAATAAGAAAGTTATGAATATTTAAATGATGTGACTGAACAGTGATTTTTCCTAAATCACTGTAACGTCATACGTCATAAAGGCTGCGTCACACCTTTGCGTATTTAACCTGCATCGACCGATAGCGTTTTTGAAAATTAAAAGCGCTCCCTGAGCGCAGATCAGACGGTGGACTGACGTTCGGCGTGCGCAAACATGTGCGTCCTTCAAGCGCAAGCTGAACGTCTCCAACGTCAGTCTACCGTCTGATCCGCGTTCAGGAAGCGATTTTAATTTTCAAAAACGCTGGGCCGACGCAGGCTAAAAACGCAAAGGTGTGACACAGCCATAACACGTGACTCTTGGTCACGTGTCATGACGTATGTCATGCACTTCCTGTCTGCTATAGCTTATTATAACTTTTTGTTTGTAAGAATCCGTTTTAATCCATGAGTGGTTATTTTTCAAAACATTCAAAAGGTTGAATCAATAAATGTATCTGTACCCGTGTTTATCGACCCCCCCCCCCCAAAAAAAAAAAAAAAAAAAAAAACTGTTCTTCTTGCGTTAAAGGGTTGCAAAGGGGGGATTTAAAAACAATAAGATATAATAAAATACCTGCAGAGAAGTGCATGGCATACTTCATGCCACGTGACCCAGCGTTGCCAGTTAGCATGATAAATAACTTTTGCGTTGTATTCATAACTTTCTTATTTATTGTCTGATTTACTTCAACGTTTTTGGTTTTGTTTTAATTGTTTTGTTTTTCGTCTGATTTATCTGCTTTTAATCAATACAAGATTTTTTTCTGGTGCGGACCCAGTCTTTAAATGTGCGTTCGTGTGTTTGTGTGTGTGTATGGGGGTGTGCGGGTGTGTGTGCGTGCGTGCGGGTGTGTGTGCGTGCGTGTGAGGAGTGGGGTTTGTGCAAGCTTACTAGAAATACGAAATTTCTACATATGCCCCGACACCAACTGCATCACGTGTAAGTTCAACAACAAAGCTTACCAAAACCCCTTAATTTCCTGACAACATTAATTGCTGATACACTGTAGAATTTTTGTGTACATAAAGACATAATACAAACACATTATAGACACTGATCTCATATCCTAAGTTTAAAAATCAGATGTACAACAGACGGTTGATATTGGAACGATGTCGGGCCTTGTTGAAATACATAACCATTCAAGAAATAAAATGTCATTTGTGCCAGTGTCATTTGGCATTTTTTGTGGAATTGAGCTAGTGCTATACTGCATCACAATAATGTCATAGTTAATCTGCTTAGGTTATCATCTTTTCTTGCCAAGAAACTGCTCCAGCGCGGGAGGTGTAATAATGTGATAGATATGCACGTTGGCTCTTAGCTTCCTTGATAGAAGTGTTTCCTGTCGGAGCTCTCAGACCGTGAAACACAGGGTCGTCTCTCCATGCACCAGGTATCATCGCATGCGTAGATGGATCTTCATGGTCTACATCTCCTGATGCCAGTGGGTACCTGGTTAATATCAGATTATGTAAGACGCAGGCACTCATGATGATTAAGTTGGTAGTTTGGGGCTTCTGCGGAGGTGTAGTCAGGAAACATCTGAACCTAAATCAAGTAATACCATAAAACAAGAGCCCATCAATATGAAATATATATATTTTTTATGATCTGTACATACGAATCTTGATTTTAAAATAATCACGCTTCATTTGGAGTAAAAACAAAATATTGTACTTGTTATTTGGAGAAACTAGATATACTGAATACTAAAGAAAAAGATCACTATAATAAATACAAACAAAATGAGAGCATCTGCTTAGTGTATCATTTCAGATTTGTTAGCAATTGCAGTCTCGCATGGTATTTTGCGCGTAAGCTGCAGAAATAGCAACATGTGTTGATAAAATAAACACCATATAAAAATTCTACGTTATGCTGGTTTAAACAAAGCGGGTTATTATGATAACAACTCCTTTCTGGGGGAAGTTAAATATTTGTATTCAATGTGCTTGAACTTTTAAAGCAATAGGCACTGAGAATGCAGAAAGAAATGAATACAGAAAGAAAGGGAGACCTACCTGTGAGCCAAAATACCAAACGAGTTTTCCACTACTCGCCTAGCTCGGCTTAGTCTATAACTGAAGATGATCTCTTCATGAACTTGGGACCTATGTGAGAAGGGCTTCATTAGCCAGGGCTTCATCGCAAATGCATCGTCAGCCACAAAATGGAAAGGTATGGGCATGTCATCATTGGGCATTGGTTCCGGTGGCGGCACCCCTGCTCTTTCCCCTTCTATGGCATCATACAAGTTGCAGTTTTTCCAAGTTCCACCATCTGAAGAGCCACCCTCTGCTCCAACATCCACATACAGAAACTTATATTCTGCATCTGCTACAGCCATGAGAACAATACTATGGAAACCTTTATAGTTAAAGTACAAGGACCCAGACTTTGGCGGCTTCCTGATTGCCACGTGTTTGCCGTCGACGGCACCAAGGCAATTATGATAATTCCATCTGGAACTGAACTTCTTGGCCACATCCTTCCACCCATCTTCAGTTTTTGGACAGCTGAGTACTTCCTTTTTATACACTTTAATGAGTGCATTACATACTTCGGGAATAAATCTCGATATGGTGCTTTTCTCAACTCGAAAGCTGTACTGTAATGTAGCATATGAATTTCCTGTTGCCAAGAAACGGAGAGTGACGGCTAGTTTCAGTCCAACTTCTAGTGGTTCTCGCATAAACGTTGTTTTCTTCTCCAGATGAGGCGTTAGCTTTTCAACCATTTCCTCAAACAGATCAGGAGTGATTCTCAAGAAATTCTTATAGCTCTTTTGATCCTCCCTATGCAGCTCTGCCAGTAAATGATCAAAATGTCCGTAGATGTGGCGTCTTGACAGCCAATCTCTCACCCACAATGTCCTCCTTTTTCTTTTTACTTTTTTCTCCTCTTCTCGTCTTTCTTCAAGATCTCTTTCTTGTTGATAAACTATTAATGCTCCTGCAGCTACATATAAACACCTTCTCTCTTCTAAATTAGCTTCTTCAGAATTCAACATCTTAATGACGATAGTTATGCTGAATTAATGAAAAACACGAGAGCGAATAGACGTCTGCCTTGTTTTTTTGTTTTTTTTTGATAGTTAACACAATGCGCAAACTACTTGTGAAATAGTCGTGAACTATGCGTGAACTATGCGTGAACTATGCGTGAACAATGCGTGAACAATGCGGGAACTATGCATGCCAGTGCGTGTCACTGAAGTGGCACGCACTGTCACGCACTGGCACGCATTCAATGCGGGGCAGTGCGGGACCAAAAATCGTGAAAGTGTCAACCGGGCATAAGTACTAACAAGGCATAAGGTGTAGCCTGTTGCTAGGTTTTAGCTTACTTTAAAAATGAAAACTGGCTCTAAAGTATAACCCTTCTTAAAGGGTAACCTGTCTTAAGGTTGTAACTGGGCTTTAAGGCTAACAAGGCTTAATGCTTTTGTCCTACATGTACATGTAACATTCTAATCTGGCTCTGAAGTGAATCCTTGAAATTTATTCTGACAACTGCATGCTCTTCCCCAAGAAATAAATCTGCACAGTAAAACACACTTTGATTTACACTCATTACACTGTCCAGCAAAATATGAAGAAAACCAAATGGGGGGGGGGGGGGGGGGGGGGGGAGAATATTTTATGCCTTTAGAAAAAATATGACCAGAGGACCTGCAACTTTAAAGTGTCCCCTTACTCTTAATTGTTACTCCCGTCTAGAGCGACTCCTGCCTAAGGGTTAATGTTACTCTGAATTAAACCCTTCTTAAAGTGTAACCTGTCTTAAGGTGTAACTTGGCTACAAGGCTGACATGTCATAAGGTGTAGCCTGTGTTTAGATCTTAACTTACTCTTAATTATTACTTTGTTTAAATGTGAATACTTGCTAAGGTTTAATCTGGCTCTAAAGTACATGTACATGTACAGGTATAACCCTTCTTAAAGGGTAACCTGTCTTAACCCTTTCGAGACAATGGACCACATTTTGTGGTTTGGCTCAATAACTTTTGATTTAGAGCTCTAAAAAATATACCAGATGCATGAGTAGAAAGAGCAAAATTTTCTGCACACACCATGTCCATTTTTATTGCATGACCATATTGCGTTTGATGCCAGGAATTTTAAAAACAAGAATAAGCTCTGAGATCCTTAAATTGGCAACACATTGAGAGGTTTAAAATCATTGTTTTTCATCAAAATTGGCAATTTCTTTCAACTATTCAACAAATTTCTAACCATGTATATTGTTTTCAAAGACATTACACCTTATTTGAACAATGTAGCACTAAAAGAAAAATATTATTGTTGCCAATTTGAAGAACAAAATGTGATCAATTTAGCCCTTAAATAATCCCTGTCCTGAAAGGGTTAAGGTGTAACTTGGCTTTAAGGCTAACACAGCATGAGGTGTAGCCTGTTGTTAGGTTTTAGCTTACTTTAAAAATGAAGACTGGCTAAGGTTTAATCTGGCTCTATAAAGTACAACCCTTACTTGGCTTTCAGGCTAACACGGCATAAGTTGGAGCCTGTCTTCAGGTTTTAGCTTACTCTTCAATACATATTACTTGGTAAAAAAGAATGAATACTGGCTAAGGTTTAATCTGGCTCTGAATTAAACCTTTCTTAAATTAATGTAAAATGTCATAAGGTGTAACTTGGCTTTAAGACACAGTTAAACGCAGTGGCTAACTGATCAAAAAAGTTCTCAACTGAGCTTCCTGACCTGCATAATTATGTTCAGATGGGTGAAAAAACTACAGAGAAAGCAAAAATAATGAAGATCATGCATTCATTATTATGATATCTATGAATTTGCTTTAAAATATGGTGTTATACAACCAAACACAGTAGTCTGTGGAGGGGATATTTTAGATTTTCCCTTTTTTGAAGCACTAAATGATGACCTTAAATTCTTATTTTTTCACAGGTTCATTTTTACACCTCATCACATACTCTGTACATAAGATCATTCAGCTCAGATTTATTAAATCTGGAAACTGTTAAATTTTGCCTAAAGTTAAAGTTTAAACATGGCTTAATGTTTTGTCTTAACATTATTATTGTAATCTGGCTCTAAAGTGAATCTCTGAAATTTGCTCAAGCAACAGCTGCTCTGAAAAAAATAAATCTGCATAGGTAAGACACACTTTGATTTACACTCTCATCTTTTCTACACTTTCTGTCCGGCAAAATGAAATTAAAAATGACCAAAAAAACATGCCTTTAGAGAAAATATAAGTTAAATACCCTCGCTTAAACTCGCCCTCATTTTTCGAGGGCAAGCTGTCCGTGGGGCGACCTGTACTCTCGAGGGCAATTTTGTCTCGGGCCAAGTCGGATTTCATCAGGGGAAGACGCAACGAGCCAAATCCAATAGAGTATCACCTTTTTCTCGGATTATTTCACAAAATCAGTAAACTAAACATCGGTTAGGAATAGATTACACTAGTCTATATAGGCCTAGATGCCCAATTAGAACTTATTAGGTTAGGATAGAAAGAGGATAACATGCTTTTGAGGGCATTTTAGCTGGATATGTTGTGACCCGATATGGGTCAGCTCAGAATGGTTTCATGGGCAACTCCAATGAAGCAATCTGTCTCTACGAGGGGGCTGACCAGATTAAGTACCAACATTATAGCCCCACGAGAAGAGACAGATCCCATCGGTCAACGAGAGGAGACCCTGTAGGCTGTAATCATGATTGGATTCCAAAGCTACAAGGCTAGCCTAAGGCTAAGCCTTATGCAAGTTAGACCCATGGGCCATAGCTTTGCATACATGTGTGCGCATGTTTTTTTTTTTGTTTTTTTTTAGTCTAGATTCATTTGTTCAGAAAGCAATGCAGTAGACTGTAAAAGCTGTCATTATTGCGAGGGTTTTACTTTTATTTTCGCAAACTTTGTGAGTCACATTCACAACTTCGCAAAAATTCCTACCACTTCAATGTAGAGACTAGAGTAGAGAGAGGTCTAGTACTCGCCTAGTAGTATAGATCTAGGCCTAGACTCTTTGGACCGTATTCTGAAGTCTGGTCTAGCCTAATCAATCCAAAAGTCTAAAGTCGAGTTTAAGGAAGGCATAACAAAGACTTTAGAGTTAGACTCTTGGTCCAGTTTAAACCTTCGTAAGACTTGACTTTAGACCTTGGCTTTGGTTTAGACCTTCTACTCTACTCTAGTTAGACTTGACTTCAGAATACGGGCCTAGATATCCTTAGACCGAAAAATCAGTCTATTTCGGTCAGGAAATGTTCCGCTGGGACTTCGTCTGGCTTCACGGAATGTCAGAAAATGTTGAAAAACTCCTCCGAACAGACGGATTTTTCAGTCTAAGATATCCTATGCCATGGCATGCATATGACAGGTCTAGACTCTAGCTTTAGCACTCGCACCGCGGTAGATCTAGGACCTTTTGTGTAGTGAAACTTAGCAGTACACAACACCTAGTAAAAAAGAGTCTTAAAATTATGATTATTGTAACAAAAAAATATATTGTCCATGAATTATGTGTCTTTTATTATTATCTTTGCTGCCAAGATGTTTTTTAATCCCAAGAGCGCTCAAATCTTTAATTCTGAGCATATTTTTGCAAGGCCCTGTATAATTTGGAATTGTATTACAATTTGTAGCATGTTGTAGATCTAGATCTAAATCCAATTCAAAACACTGGAGGGCCTCACAAAAAAATATTCTCAAATTAAAGATTTAAACACTCTGGTGGATAAAAAATAACACAACAGCCAAGGTATAAATGAAAGACAGATCATTCATGAGTTTTTGATTTTTTTGGTACAGAAATCATAATTTTAAGATTTATTTTTTGGTTGTGTGCTGCCTAGTTTCAGCAGGGTGGTCCACCAGCACAAGGTTATATCATAACCTTGTGCATTGTATGAGTGGGCTTTAGTAGTGACATATGCAAAATCGCGAAATTAACACCTCGCGAATTTTAGTGCTAGTCGGTAGTCCAAAAACAGCGAAAATACTAGTAGGTCTAGGCCTATCTGCTTTTACACTTATCTAACACTACAGTTCTACTGACTTTACTCACTGTCTCTGATACACTGCTGGGGTCCTTCTTCGGCTGATCATGCTGATCGTCCACTGGATGAGCATGAGAGCTTGCATACAGAAGCAAGACTAACCAAATTAAAGTTGACAATATCATCCCTGTTAATTGTTATCAATTAAGAGCTAGAGCGAAATTAAAAAAAAAAACTACAAAACGAGTGAAAAAAAATTGCTAGAATTCACAAGACCAAGACCATGCGATCAATGCGGATATAATGGCACTGCATGCATGCACTGGATCTGGACTACTAGACTACTGATACGGTGCACGGTGTCGAAAGAGTGCGTATCGCGCGAGTGCGGCATACGCGTACGTTTTGCATCTTGTTTTTTGAAGAGCTTACACGGCAAGTTGCGGAATAAAACAAGTACGGTTTAAAGGGTGACTAAATTAGAGAGAAAAAGGAGCTGTTTCCATGTATTTTTGCATTCAAATCACGAATCTGGCAATCGATTGTCAAAATTATGTCTCGTTTTGGCGAAAAAAGGGGGAAAAGTAGAGGTTTGGGGACCGTTCCTTAAAACTCGTGAGCTGATTGGCTAATTCACGTCACACCCCCAAGTGACGTATGAAGAGTAAGAGGCACAAGATCTACAGGCTGCGGCAATGTAACATTGTACACACAATGCGGTATTTGACCCCTCTGTTCAACAGACAATTTATGAAAAAGGGAAATTAATCAATACAGTCTAAGGATTGAATAATCATTATCAATATATTTTCTTTAAGATCAGTGAACACTTTTGCCCAAATATACAGCTCTTGTTTTGTTTTTTTAACTTTTCTTTGAACAACGTTCTCATCCATCTGAGCTTGCCGAACGATAGTTTTGCATTGGTCTCAAACGCGTACACAGGCGTTTTATGCGTCTGTGCAATGTACTACACATCTTTAGTACGGCAACTATGTTCCCCGTCGTACTAAGCGACTGGTGAACGCTTTTGTTTGGTTTGTTTTCACTCTCGCCTTTTTTTACTTCGCTTTACATGTACTACGGTAGTACTGACTTCGATTTTTGGCTGAATTCTTCGAGTAACTTAGAGAGATGGATAGTGATCGCGAGTCCGATTTGGAGGACTTTTTTGAGCCAGATACGAACGCTGATTTATCAGATGAATTATCGATACCGAAAGAGAAGAAGCTCAAGTGCAGTGGTAAGGGGAATTTGACCATATATTATGTTTGAACCCCTCGCAGAAGACGCGCCAGGGCATGGTGAAGGGGTCGCGCGGGGGAAGGGGCCGCGGGTCAAGCTGCTGCAGCTGCTGGAGAAGAAGTGATCACTGCAAATTGTACTCCACTCGCTTGGCCCTTGCCACTCTGCCCGCGTGAGAATACCGTTGCGACCCACAATTTCCGTAGATTTTCATCTTTAGGAAAATGATGTACGTAGGCTTACATCATCTTTAGGGGTCTTGCTACAGCCCGCAACTATACACCGATTTGGCATTACTGATGAAGTTGTGTCCCAAAATCAAAGTTATTGTGAGGAATTAAACACACGAAAATATGCGATGCAAATGGTCGATGCGGTGAATGTCATGCTCGGCACCGGGCCGTGCCTGCTGGGGCCTGCGGGCGCGCACGGTATATAGGTTGGTGGAATATTTTCCCTTACTTCTCGTACGTCACAGATCACGTGATCATGATGTCGCTCGATGGGTTTTTTTTTAGGGGCGGGGCTTATGACTGTGTAAATCAGCAAAAATGTACTTTTCAAATGATTATGAAATACGACTGAATGCATAAAAAAGTGTGTGATAGATATTTTTTGGCTCCTGATGACTCCTTCCTACGAAAAATGGGCAATCAATTTTTTAATTTAGTCACCCTTTAAGGGCGCGACACACGTGGGACCACGGTGTTTTACCCTGAGTTCTGACAGATGCACACACTAGCTGAAATCTGTGGCAACGTCTTCAGAAAACCTATCTAATTGGTGTGTGCCTTTGAGACATAAGGATAATCCCGTATCCTATGAACCCGGGTAACTTGTGTAAATTCAATTCAATGCAATATATAACACTTAAAAGATTCTTACAAAATGATATAATTACTTAAAATCAGAATATATAACATTTAAAGTAAAAGTGAATCTTTTTGTTTAATAAAGAAATAAAAGGAAGGAAAAAAGCAGAATAGAAGTTGAAAGGGATTCGGTAACTTTGCGGAGGCTTGATTTAATAAATTGTTAAATTTTGATATCTGTCTTGTATAATGATGTTCAGAAGGATAAATAAATAGCCAGGCATAGAAAGGTTTTCAAATATATAATGCTATTACTAAGATATCTATGACTGAATACTCCCATTTACGCACGCGTATGGCCGTACGCTTTAGTCTAACACTGAGTCTATGGGGGAAAATGAGTCTGGCATTTCCGGTCACTTGCATATGTTTACTTTTGTGAAGCACATGATGATTTTGAAGTGCTTTTTTTTTTTTCCTGGGCTTCATTTTTACACCATATTACATACACTGATAGCATGTAAGGCCAGGCAGCTCAGATTTTATCAAGCCTCTACAAAGTTACCAAATCACTTGAAAACCCAAGAGGCTTCATTTATTTAGCTACAAAAATAAGGAATTTTACTAATCTTAGAATATCTAATTTTAATATAATTTCTTTGTATACCTCACCGACTTGGTAAAAGCAAATGTCGAATTGGAGGTAAATCGCAACTATGTAACCACCTTTAGTGGGAGGACTATACTAATACAAAATTCGTCCGGAGAATGAACTCTGCAAAAAAATTGTACCACTATTTCAAAGGTACCCACTTTATGCGAGTAATGAGTTAATGAAAGGTCTTCCAAGAACTTGTTCGTCCTTGTTTTGAGCATATTGTTGAACATGTTTAAGGTCGAATTCTATTTTAGGAAGACTAACGCCGACATTGATTAATGACTCTCTCTTTAACCCTCCGTATACATGGTATAATTATGTAGCTAGCGGATCTAATCGGCGTTCTTAGTCAGGACATAAGTTCATGCCCTTTAAAAATGGGGGTAATTCTGTGTTTCTGATAAGCCTAAACCCTTCTTTCTTCGATTTGTATTCCCCTTACTCAATTAAGATATCTTACAGATGGGTATTTCAAATACTTCTCATTTCTCACAGATTCAGTTTGTAAGACCATCCGATAATCGTGCGCTCCTCTGCCTCCCCCTTCTCTCTCTCTCTCCTTTTATGCCTTTATAGTCTTCAAGTTTGTATTCCATCTTCTCAAATAATTGATGATTGTTGTAGGTCATTTGCGAGGTCTTTAAATGACGAATTTCATATGAGAAAAGTTGCTCCCTCCCCACCAGACCTACACCTTGCTGCCGAGAACCATTTGTTTTGAGTAAAAAAGCACACCTTTGTGTACTTTAGTTTACAATATATATTACAAATAATTCTGGTACATACCTTATACCTTCTTACGCAGGATAGGATTTCATTTGATTTCTCCTGCGAAGCGAAGACACTATTAATAGGGTTTTGTGCGACTATTGATTTCTATCTATTTATTAGAATGATGGGTGTTCCAAAAAAGATACCGTATCAAAGTTTTTTTTTTAAATCGAAAACGCTATGAACAATCGTTGTTTTTGTTTTTTAATCCATATCTACGACATTTAAATGTTGGTTACGGCATTATCCATCATTTTATCATTTTAGATGCCTTTCCATATTTTGGTATTTAGAATATATTTTCCCATTAAACTTTCCCCCAAAACTTAAATTTATCACATTTATTAGCATGTACACGTATAAAATTACATCGATATAGAGTGATTTTAATAGCACCACTAGCAAATAGAAACTTCGCACTGTCGAATGTTATTCTACCAAATATTGACTCGAGAGTATAGTATCTTTTGAGACACGCGTGTCTCTTCATTAGCGCAATAAGATTCCTCCATCTCCAAATTTTGTCTCCCAGATGATCATCGCATTGCTTCATAATGAAATCAAAGACTATATTTGGTGCGTTGTATCCGCGATATATAAGGTGGGAAAAGATATTTCGATGCGTTGGTGTGCAATCGCAGCCACTTGCAAAACGTTAACAAGAGCATTATAATGATGTCTGATGTTTCTTTCATTAAACTGATGAGAAAAAAGTTTCCTGGGGTTTTTCTTTACCAAACATTGGAAAGGTAAGGGAAAGGAAGAAAGGTAGAGGGTTGTGAAAGAAAAGGAGAGAAGGGAGGAATGGTTGAGAACGAACGAGAAAGAGAGGAAGGAGGAAAACGGTACAGGTAGAGGAGTGTACATAAAGTATATCGAGTAAGTAGATAGACTGGGAGACAGGAGATTTAGAAGGAAATAAAGAAGGGAGGAAGAAGAAAAAAGTAAAATCATTTTTAAAAGAAGTGGAAGAATAACAAAATACGTGGTGTGAGATATATAGAGAGAGAGCGGGAGAGAAAGCGAGAGCGAGCGATAGAGAGAGAGAGAAGGGAAGACTGGGAAAGAGATTTGTATTATAGAATAACAAAGAGAGAAAAGGGAAGACAAGGAAAAAGTTTGGTATTATAGAATAACATTGAGAGAGAGAGAGAGAGGGAGAGAGGGAGAAAGGGAAAGACAGGGAAAGAGATATGTATTATGGAATAACAAAGAGAGAGAGAGAGAGAGAGATATGAAAGAGAAAGGAAATATGAAAGATGAGGAAGAGATGAGAGACACACGAAGGAGGAATGGTTTCCATGTCTGTGCATCCAATCTGGATGAATGAGTAAGGAGAGTAGGTTCATTTCATGATTACATGGATACGGGATTGCATCTATATAGGAGATGGGACCCCCCCCCCCCGTGATTTTATTTATTTATCATTCATATACATATTATCTTAATCACTTTGATTTGCTATTCAACTTGATTGTCTCTAGATCTATGTGGGGGTTTTTCTTCTGTTTGCACGTAATGATGAGTAATTACATTTCATGATTACATGGATGCGGGGTCGCATCTAGGAGGAGTTAGGACGCACTTCTCCCGTTCATGTCTTCATCATCCACTAAAACAAAACAACTATTTAAATCAATTCCATTTGCTGCTCACCCAAATTTTTTTCTCGATGTATGTCTTTTGTAATGTTTCTACTTGATTATTATATTTATACCATGATTTGTGATTTAATATCGATAAATTTGATTTGATTTTGTAAATTTCGATAACCTTAAGCATTCGGATTGCATCCCACTTATTTTCTTATCAAGGGATCATAACATAAATATGGTAAAGACGAAACAGAGAAGCGCACCTCCACTGAGGTGTCTAAACATATTTTATTAATTCAAACACATTATTTTCCTTTAGAAAAATCTTCGCTACACTACAAACAAGATTGCATTGCAATGAAGGCCTTTGTTTTCATATCCTTGTTGGCCTTCTATAATATTGTGAAATCGATAACATATAGCGTATGATATGAATTCTAGTAGATAAGGACTGTAGACAGGTAATGATATTAATCTAGTAATAAACCAAACCAATCAGTGGCGGATTCAGGGGGGGGGGGGCAATCCCGGCCCGTGCCCCCCCCCCCTTTTGAGAGGAAAACAATGCAATGTGCCCCCCCCCCTATTTGCGATTGTGCCCCCCTTTTCGACCAGAAAACCTTTTTTTTTTTTTTTGATTGTCAGAGAATTATGGAGGGGAACTGGACCCCATAACCCTCTCCCCCCCCCCCCCCCCCCCCACTGAGCGACTTTTGGAGGGCTGGCGAAAATTTTTTTTTTTGCTCGCCACAACAAAATATGGGTCTCCCTCCAAGCAGTTTCCCAAAGTTGACAATCCTGCATTTGTGTGCCCCCCCCCCTTATACGAAATCCTGGATCCGCCCCTGAAAACCAATAACACACTCTTTAAAATAAATGGTCAGTATCTCCAAACCAATGTCCTCGATAGATCTATGATATATGTACCTGACCAGAATCTTGGTCAAAATGACAATATTAAATGCTCAAATGGGTAGAATTAATGTGCAACCAGATTAGTTCTTTTGCCCAAAACCGTGGTGAGACCTAAAAATTATACACCAATGAGATTAGTTACAACTGACTCTTTGTATATATAGTGCAGGCTTTATAGTAGGAGGAAAATAAGTCCAGTTCAAAACGTATTCTACGCTAAATCAACAACGGCATGCAAGCAAAATTTTGAGTGAGAGATTTGGGATGTCTTATGGAGCTCTATAAGAGGAAAATGTCCTTTGTTGAAAATGTATATGACGACATCCCAGAAATGCTATAATCAGCAAGCACTATTTGAACGTTGGCATGTCCTACTTCCAATATTAGATTTCCGTTCAGAGGAGGCTCCATTTGCCTGCTGCATACATAGGCATGATGTGTAGATTGTGCTTCATGCTGTTCGTTTATGAAAAGAGTGGTGTCTATCTGCTGCACCAAAGTAGTTTGGTGTCTTCTTTATTATTATTGCTTGGTTCTTGTTTGTGCTTGATATGACTTCGGATGTTGAACGTAACTGAAAGCTCGTAAAGTTTCGAAAAAAGGAACAACGCTTTACCATTCTTGACCTTTCACAATTATGGTGAACCGGCTTTGTTCCTGTGACATTGTGATCCACACTTTTATTTCGTCAAAGATATAGGTTTAGCGTCAGGGTTGCAATTGGGTTTCAGGTAAGGTTTAGTGATGGGATTGGATTAAGGGTTGGGTTTAGTGTTTCGTCCATGGTAGAATATTGGGGCAATATTGTCGCTGGAACAGTGTGTTGTTGACCCGATTCAACCATAATTTTATTGATGATTTTCGTGTTAACGGTTTTATAATTCTTAACTATCCAGAAAAAAAAAAGAAGAAATGAGAACCATTTTTGTCCAATCTGTGCGTACGATGGATAATGGATGGCTAACATTACACTCTCCTTCGATATACAATCCCATTTAGACTCCTCATGCAGCCTTAATTAAATGTCAAGGATTAACTTGCGTCAAACTCGGTAGAATCTTTTTCGGGATGAACATGTTCCCTTTGGGTGTGTGTGTGTGTAATTGGGTTTTTACAGACGTGTATCAATCAGATATGATTATTTACGTCTGGGACCGACCTTTAACGTCACCATCCGAAAGACGTGACTCAGTCTCGAACCTGGGTCCCCTGAATCAGTTTATAACTTCCACTGTTAGCTGGATTACAGGCGCACGCCACAACGCCCAGTGCTCCAGAGATGTAGTAGACTGACTTGAAAGTTGGATGTTTATTCGATATTTCACTTCCGGGAGGTTTCAAGATGAAATACTCAGTATTCGTGTCATTCTGTGGTATTACTTATGAATCTCTTTCTATATCTATTTCTCTCTCTCTCTCTCCATCTCTCTCTCTCTCTCCCTCTCTCTCTCTCTCTCTCTCTCTGTCACACCCTCTCTAAAACATATGTATATAAACAAATGTATCTCTCTATCTGTCTCGTCTCGTTTATGAATAAAAAAAATACACTTGATGTTAAAAAACATTTACTTTAAAATTACATGAGCTGCAGAAGATGTAGGGGTCACGATCCACTTTAAAATGTTTCTGTCAACCAGTTTGCAATTTTTGAGCATTGTCGGCAAACCCCCCCCCCCCAAAAAAAAAAATTATAGTATTGATGCCTCCTTTTATCTACATTAATTGTAGGTTATTAAAAATCTGAGAACCTTTACTTTGTCGTATTCGCTTGTCGGCAAATTTAGTCGGATGCCCCCCCCCCCCCTCCATTCTAAATGGTGTAGCGACGTTTCTGGGCAAACACGTTTGCATACAGATGCATATTAATCTCGTAATTATTATTTGGGTCACTGGGGATGGGGGGGGGGGGCAACCGGCCCATGCCCCCTTTTGAAACCCAAGTAGAATACCTTAAGTAAAAACAAAATCATTGTCCGCCCCTGATTTTAGACATCTGCCCCTTCCCATGATCCACACCTCTGGCCACCAAATTGGGATATTTCCTCTCGAGCGAAATAAGTGAGATTAAAGATAAGGTTGAGTTGTGATCATGTGATTGCATTGTGAAAGAAACTGTCTCAAAGCTAGGAATTGGGAAAAGTTGATTATATATAAATAAGAATTGGTGTATATTATGAGGCTTTGGTATCATCAAAATGATAAGAAATTGACCAAATCTCGCTGAAAAGCCAGGCACTGCACACATAAATGGGTATATGGGACTGCACACACAATGTGGCATGAATTTTCAGCCTGTACACTTCAGCCATTTCTCGTCATATCTTGAATATGAGGGCATTCGAAGAGCAATCCTTTTCAGGGGACATTTCTACTATGTTTTTCTAACTGACATAAAAGGAATGAGACAGCTCATAAATTATATTTTACATTTCCCAAAACTCATCTTCTCTTTAAATCGTTCTACATTAATTTTGAAACTGAAAAAACATACCGCCTTGTGTACCCCTCAAAAAGTTCCCCAAGAACAAACATCATCGCTAACAGAATGTTGAGGATGTCGGCAGATTACAGTATGACTGATTAGTCGTCTTCTTCATCTTGTCCCGTCTTCAATCAATGACTAGATTGCGTTACTAGTTAGTTTTACGCTTCAAGTCATATTATGCAGTTTTTAAAGATCTGATGAATTACAGCTTCAAAAATAGCTGTTTAATTCATGGGACAGAAAAGGTTAGCGTGGAATATTAAGTGTTTTATTTAAGAATCAACACTATTATAGACAGACAAACGTCAAGTGCTGGAAATTACAACAAGATGTCAAACTGTTTTGAATTCAAATGTGTAGTTATATATAAAAAATGGAGGAAATATGTGTAAGGGATATTTCAGCATTGGTTGATCCGATATTTGCCCCGGGCTTTATTTGGTCAAAGATAATATAGGGTTAGGGTTAGTGCTACCGTTGCAATTATATTTTAGATTGGATTAAAGATAAAGTTGAGTTCTGGTTATGCGATTGCATTGTGAAAGAAACTGTCTCAAAGCAACTGGGAAAGTTTGACCATGTCTACATAAGAATTGGCGTAAACTGTGGGGTTTTGGAATCATCAAAATGATAAGAAATTGACGCAATTTACTAGAAACCACATGCACTTCAAGGGCGTAGGCTGGGGGGTGCACTGGGTGCACGTGCACCCCCCCCCCCCCGCGGAGGCATAGGAGTTCCGCCCCTGAAAAAAAAACAAAAAAAAAACCTTTTTTCCTCTTTCAACAGCTTCAAAACAAGGGGCACATGACCCGAAACATTCTGTAAAACAATTATTAGCCTTGATTTCTGCCCCAAACCTTATACTAAAAGTCAGGCCATCCATAGAGGTCCGCCAAATCCATTTTTGTCTCATGACGACAGTACCGCGAGACTTATAGTTAATTAAAACCCTTTCGCACCTATAACACCCGACGCCCGAAACAGAGATTACTTAAACGCCCCGGAACCTGGGGGGGGGGGGGGGGGGGTCACTCGCGGACTCAAGTGGTACCCATGCTCGTCTAAACACCTCAAAACTGGACCCAAAAGGAAGTAATTCTTGGTGTCAAATTCTACCTCTAAAAGGATATTGTAAAATATATCCTTAAAAGGCATAAATGGCGTAGAAAAATGTACCAACAAATGTCGAAGAACGCCTATTTCTCAAAAAAACGTCGAATGTTAGACTGTACAACACCATTTTTCTAAAAAAAGAAAAAAAGAAAAAAAAAAACGTCGAATGTAAGACTGAAAAACACCCCGTTTTCTCAAAACCGTCGAATGTAAGACTGAAAAACACCCCTTTTCCCCCAAAGACGTCATCTGATCCTTTCATTCGACTTTTTTTTTTTTTTTGGACAAGCATGGGTACCCGGCATGGGTACCACTTCACTCAGTCTCTGAGTGACCCCCCCCCCCCCCCGGGCCCAG
>CM046838.1:83042-410452 GCA_025618425.1 Heliocidaris tuberculata
CTGGCACCGAACTCACCTTGGTCGCATTCCTAATTTTTTTTTAAGAAGTGAAGAAGAAAAAAAAAAGAAGAAATGATAATTTTAATATACTTGGCTGATTACATACAGCCTATTAATACGAGTATTAGAATATGAACGTATAACCGGAATTATAAAGGGAAAGAATTCTAAAGAATTTGAAGCACAAGCTTCTGAGAAGAAATCAATCGAGGCCCCCTCCCCCTAAAAAAGGGTTTTGATATAAAAACTTACAGACACGTTTGTTCGAGGGAAAGGGGAAGTAGATTTATTCCATAAATTTAAATTGCTTGGAAAAATAAAATGAAAAGTGTACTCGAAAGTCCAAAAAGAGTATGAGTCGTGTAACCAGATTTGTGTTATTATTTTTATCTGTTGAAGAGTTCGTCAATAGTTTTACGAAGCAAGAATAAACTCTGCCCGTACAGACATTCTCTCTGAACATGACTGAATGCATTTAATCTATAGAGGTCTAGTATTTTTATCATCTCAAACCGGTCATGCAATTATTACTACGCCTATATTATGGTAAAAACTACAAAAAGAGAGTTTAAAATAAGAAGAAAAAATCCAGTTTTGATGTTTGTGTGCTGATTCCCATTTGTGCCACTGAGTGGAGATGAATGTTTCATAACAATACACTTCCTGCTTTAGTTAGATACCTGTGGTACAATCCAGTCCTTTGTATCCTGGTGTACATGAACATCCATAGGGATCAGGCACACAAACCTGAAGTCCACTACATGCTGTCCTATCATCAGCAAGCCCGTAGTCACATCTGTACTCGCAGTTACGACCATAACGGTTTCCACCGCAAGCTGTAAATGATTATAATTATTTAAATACAAATATAATTCATGGCCGTACAGCCCCCCCCCCCCCCACTCCCACCCATGATAAATGAAATTAACGAAAAAAAGTAACCTGCTTATGCAATCTTTCATAACAAATTTTTGTCAAGGCTACATTCGATTTAGTACAGTGGTTTATTGTTTTTCACATAAATAAAAATACAATTCGTAGGAAACTATTTGCCAGTACATTTTGGTCTTCGTTAAAGGTAACAGATAGTTTTGGGAAGCCCTCAAAAACTTTTCGTGAGATTTATTTGATTTTACTTAATAAATAGCAGGGTACTAACATAACTAAGATGCTGTGAAGTTTTTTCCTCCTCAAGTGAAATATTTATTGAATGAGAGGTGAAAAGTAATAAAAATCCCTGGCCCCAAAAAGAGGGGATGTAAATTAAAACAACGGCCACACACACTATCACATGAGGATTGCTGTGTGTATAGAATACGCTACACATAGTGCGAAACGCTGGGTTCATTGTGCGGGGAACCTTCGGGTGGATATGGTCTTAGCATGAGGCAGTGAAAAGCCGTTACCAAGCGTTTCTTACAGATATTTAAACTAAAATTTGTTCGAAATCGTGAATGGAATGTTGAATAATCTCGTACATGTGTCTTATGATAAAAGGAGAATAGTATGTGACTATGTTAGATAAGTTTCTTGCCAGTATGAATTTTGCTACCGAGACTGTCTATGAGCTTTAATGATTCTAACGGGACAAATATTTCAATAAAGCCCCATTGACGTATTCCTTTAAAGAGTTATGGTTAGGTTTTTCATGAGGAAACTAATACGCAGGACAAACAGGGCTAATATCCTCTTACGTCTCATTAGTCAAATTCATTTTATTCCTACCACCCATACAGACTAAGATTATTAGGGCTATTTGATAAGGTAATGGCAATTTTAGTGCAAAGATTAGACTGTAAATACACATGAAGATCTCACTTATTTCACAGTTCTCTCCCTGGAATCCTGGAGGACAGATGCATATCCCTGTTTCATCATGACAGATTCCTCCGTTATAACATGATGGGCAAATTTGGGTACATCCACTAAATACATCATAGCGACCAGCAGGACACGCTAAAGAAATACAATATCAATAATTGGGAAGTTTTATGTTTTTATCTGAATCGCTTTCAAGAAGTTCAGTTCAGTTCAATTCTTCTTTTTTTTCTCGATCACGACGAAATAACAATGGCAATGTGTAAAAATCTAGTGAGAATTGTGATAATATAATTAAAGGGGAAAAATACTATATCTGTAAACTTGGTTTAGGGTTTTGGTTTATTTAAGAGTATTCAAGATTGCAGCTAAAAGCTGATACATATTAAAATACATATACAAAAAGAACAAGAAGACAAAACAAAATACAATTCATTAATGCCTACTATTTACAGTAAAAAATAGTCAATATAGATAGATAGTGGTATTGTGCTGATATTATTACTGTCGGCAGTAATGTTAAAAGTGAAATTCCTGTGACAGAAAAAGTATATTACATTTACATACAAAATAAATTGTTGTTACAGAATAAAGAGGCAGAATAGCATTGATTTGTCTTATTCTAAAATTCGCTGGTTTTATCATTTTAGCGCCGTATCTCAAAAGTAAAATCAGAAAATGTAAATTACAAAGAAATGGTACGGTATATAAGCAAGAAATAAAGGTTTGAGTAATGAAAAGTCAGTGCAGAGAGACAATATAATAACAATGATTTATGTTGATGCACTTCGTGATGTTACATTTTGTCCAATACGATTATTATTTCAAACAAAGACCGGATGAGATTGTCATAAAATTTAAAGATAACCAGAGATGTTTACACCTTTGCAAATAATCATAGACAATGACATTTACAAATTTCCAAATTTCTGCAATTTAAAATTAACTACTGAAAGTTTTAGAATCAATTTGTGAGATCTATCGTAATGAATATGAATTTGATTCGGTTTGACGAAATAATACGAAATTATTCGGATATTAAGCACTATTGCATCAGAAAGCCAATAAGCTTTATATAAGTATGAAGACAAAATATTGCTATTACAGAATGCACATTTTCACCTTTTCCATTTAATTGTGCAAACAATTATTTACAAGTCACATTGAATAGTTAAGTACTGAGTTTCAGACTCTTGTTTATTAAGAGGACAATAGATGGAATACTAGATTGGTAATATCTCTTAGTCCGGCATTTTGGTTCCTGGAGAAGTTCCGTAACTGCCTTCCAGACAAAACTTTTTAAAATTTAAAAACATTTAAAAACGTTTTAAGGTAGTCCCGAATTCAAAGAATGATGGGAATATGACTTCTTGAGGGAGACAATACCCAGCGCCCCGTAAACCCCCTTCCGGAAAAGAATAATAAGGGGGATATAAATGCGATCTCCGTTATATAAAGCAAATAAACGACCGAAATCAACAGGAAAGAGGTTCCTCTTTGAAATTAGTAATTTTTACTTGAATGTTGCCATTTTACAAATCAAATGTGTAGATTTATTTCTGATGGTGGAGGTGAGATGCATCAAACTGAACCTCTTAATGAGATTATTTTTAGGACAAAATTCAATCTGTGATAGTTATTTTTGTGTAGTCCATCTTATCATAAAATTGAAGGTTTCAAAGCGATCGTTAATATGTAAATTATATTTATTTTAGAGATTTATTGATGTTTTCGTAACACTTTCAAAACATATCAAAATTAAGTAAGTTTAGGTCTACTACAATTTTGAAAAATACGTTCCACTCGGAACAACAAGGCAAATGCTCATGATGTTAAAAAGATGACGTCATATACATTTATTTAATATAATTATGCATTCCTCACATTATATTTGTAATAAAACATTAAAATGACTGAATTTCCTAGTTACCTCTTACGATTAGTCTAAGCAGTCCAGCTCTTGCTAGTCCCCTATCACCCCTTAAATGAAGCTCATAGACACCAGCATCAGAAGTATCTACTTCTCCTGTGATTGTGTACACTGTCGATTCTTCAAAAACTGTGCCATAAGAAATGGTGTCTTCAGTATTAGTTGTACCATTAAACTTCCAATTCTTCATCTCATCAGTAGGATTAACCTCAGTGAAATCGATTGTAACATTCACATCTCCCTTGCTGGCGGTCTTGGAGTACCTGCGACTCGTTGGAACAAACTTAGCTGGAAAAAAGGGAATGAACCATGATGTTTTTCGGCGATTTAAGAAAAAGCCATACTGCAGAACAGAGCACAAAGATCGACAATGGTTCCCACATATCAAGTTATTTAGTCAGTCGTATAGTAGGTTTAATACAACTAAAAAAGAAAGTTTGCAGTTAAAATTCTTAACAGAGAAATCAGATTGAAAATCGGACAGGAATATGAGAGTTTTGAAAATTGAAAAAAAACATAAAATAATTGTGTAACACATTTCACTGTAAGCAGCCCATATCCATATAAGTTTTATTGTTGAGCAGACATATTTCTAGCAGAAGAACATGTAGAAATATGATTCCATTAAAAGAATCGTGGACAAAAAGTCTGGTCTATTATTAGAATGGAAAATAAAAACTTTGAAAGATAAGATATATGCACCAAATAGGGAAGTTCGCCAAGTATATTATCACACATGCACATCACACATACCCTCGTCAATGTGGAGTATATTATTTCCATACCGTTTGTTTCAAGTCCATTACAACTAGGAAATAATTGATGACTTTGCTGAAAACGTTGTGCAAGCTGTAGGCATGTCAAGTGCATGTAAGAAATTAAAACACACTTGTGGAAACTAAAAGATATATTCGTAAGGCTTTAGTTGTTAAAGATGATCTAGATGTACTGAACAATTTCTTACCATCAGATCTCAAGAAGATTGTCGGTACAACAGTGCGTTTTCCATCCAGGGCTGAAGCACAGTAGAAGACACCATATGACCTGTGTAAACTGATGTTGAGATTTGTTAGGTAAACCTCAAAGGGTGGATTACCCACAGTAAAGGCAACACTGCTTGGTGGATCACCATTTGCTGGGTCATTTATATCATTGTACGTATGGACATATCTCCCTCTAAACACACGAGCATCTGAGAATGGAGAACTTCTGTAGCACCCAAAAAAAGGCATACCAGTCTCTGTGCTTGTGAATCCTCTACTGGTGGTAGACATATATGGTTCTAGTGATGCTGAGAATTAAGAAAATCAAGAAGGAAATGAATGATACGAATTATACTAGAATGTTAACACGAGAAATTTATAATTAAAGGCCAAATTAGATCAGAATTTGATACGATCACAATTATGGAGAATGAATTCCTAAATTTTCGAGGTTGTAATAATATTGATGATATTGTTCTTTTTTTCAAAAGTCAGATTCGGTTCATGTGATATTTTCTTAAATCATGGATTAAATCATGGATTTTGAAACTACAGCAGGTAACATTGAAGGGCCGGTCACACTTGTCCAATAACGATAACGATAATGTATACGTATACGAAATGTACCTTTAACCATGATAACGATGACGATAAAGGGCTGGTCTCTTTACCTAGAAATCGTTGCCGAATCGTCCAAGAGTTGTTTATTTGGAAAATAGGAATAGGAATTCTTTGTGGTAGGTTAAACTTTTCCGATGTATGGTATGAGCCTCCCTCTCCGATTCTATCCTCTCGGTTGAATCGCTCAGCCACCGATTTTTTTTTTTTTTTTTTTTTTTTCAGGACAAAGCTTACCAATATTTTCTGAGAGCCAATAATTTGTTGCTCCTTCAAGGAGACGAAGATTCAGAAATTTCATGTGGGCAGTGTCCGTCGTGCTTGATTGACAGAACCCCACCGATTACCACTTTTATCGTAATCGTCAAAACTGATCAATTTGTTGAACTGACCTTGACAGTTGTTTCCTGTCCATCTCGGTTCACATTTAGTAGAACTACCAGTACATACTCCAGTGAATCGATCACACTCTCTTGACACACAGTGACATGTCTCGCTACAACTAGCACCGAATTCACCTTGGTCGCATTCTATTTTTTTATTTTTTTTTAAAGAAAGGAAGAAATTATCATTTTCACACACTTGGCTAATTATATAGGCTAATTAATGTGAGTATTAGAATATGAACTTATAACCAGAATAATAAAGGAAAAAATTCAATCAATGACGATGGGAAAGAATGAAGGACAAGCTTCAAAGCATAAATCAATCAAGGCCCTTCCCCTAAATATGTTTTGATTTAAAAGCTTACAGACACATACGTTTCAGGGAAAGGGGAAGTAAATTAACTTCACAAAAAGTGTTTTGAATAGTAAAATGTAAAGTGTACTCTAAGTCTAAAAGAGTTCAAGTCATGTAATCTGACTTTTGTTATTATCTTAATCTGTTGAAGAGTTGTGCGAAGCAAGAATATAACAAACACTGCCCGTACAGACAGTCTCCTTCAACATGACCGGAAACATTTAATCTATAGAGGTCTATTACGAATACACCAGAGTATAATTATTTTCCTGTCCGTCTAATGGGGTTTTATCATTTCAAATCAGTGCGACAACAACAACAACAACAACAATAATAATGATAACAACAATAATTATAATACAAATAATAATAATAATTATATTATTATTATTATTAGTAGTATTATTATTATTATTATTATTATTATTATTATTATTATTATTATTATTATAACAACAATAACTAGAGTTGTTATTATAATAATATAACAACTCTAGTTATTGTTGTTATAATAATAATAATAATAATAATAATAATAATAATAATAATAATAATATAACAACAATAACTAGAGTTGAACAAGTACAACTATGCAGGTGGTCTATGGAACATAAAATGCGACTGAGTCTAGTATTAATGAGGTATAAAGTAGCCATGTTCCTACATAAATGCACTGACACGTGCACAGTCCAGTGTCTTTAAGCAGAAATTCATACATTTTCTTCATAATTACAATTTAAATAACTTCAGAAAGCTTAAAACCCCAAGAATAAAATGATTCTATTATCAAGCATTGACACAAAAGTGGTAAAGTGAAATAAGCACAGTGAAGTTAGTACTTTTGGAAAGAAGCAATGGGGGAGGACCGCCGCACAGTGCATGGGGCCAGAATGGCTCCAAAGTGCGCCAAAATTCATATTCACTGAGTTTTACCTAAAATTAGAATTCAAATGATGGTTCTATGGGATTTCAGACCCGTAGAATCCAATGAAAATATTTTGAAATGACGTCATTAAAATACCGATTTCTGATTGGCTATCAAAATCCAATGGAAAATAACACATTACTCGTATTACAATGATTTTCTTACTTCAGAAAATTGATGTCATTACTTGAAAGTAAACATTGATAATGCATATACTAATAAAATAATAATATTCAGCTAAAAAAATGAGTTATTAAATTTAGTTATTAGTTATTAGTAAGTAAAGTTTTTAAAAAATGAAAGAGCGCCCTCTGTAGCATTGATAACTTTTCGAAAGAGAAACGTACCTGTATCACTAAAAAGTAATTCTCTAAGTACTATATCGAGTTATCAAAATCATAATACTGACTGATAAAGTACATGAATATTCTCAGTCCTTTTGCCCTATTGTTTATACTGTGAGAAGAGTGAATTATTTCGAAAAGCCTTCGCCTTGAAATATTAACTGAAGCCCTTCTGAATTACTCAGAACGTTGGGTCTGTTAAAAAAAAGAAGAAAAAAAAAAAAAAAAGATAGAGAGCATTTTGAGAGCTTGGTTTTGGTGTTGGACAAATTATGATACAAATTATACTTTCTCCAAAGGTTTCAAAATTCTATAAATTATAAACAACCGGTGTGAATTTTAAACTACATGACAGTCATTAATCGCGCCCTCTCAACAATGGGTCTATATGTCCTAACTAAACAGTTCCAAAGCCTTGAAGAAAAAAAAAATCGAATAGTAGAGAGAAAAAGTACATGTAGGTTTATATACACTAAACACAAAGAAATTACAAATAAGAAACATGCTTATATATATATATATATATATATATATATATTTGTTAAAATAAAGATATACATATAGAGGAATAGGTAGATAGATAAATAGATAGACAGATAGATAGAGGGGTGCGTGTATGAATAGATAAATGGATAGGCCTATAGATAGATAGATGGATGGGATACGTGTAGATAGATAAAAATAATTAATGCACTCAAAAGGCGAGCGTAATCTTGCCTTTTGGACTTCATTCATTGAAGGAAAAAAAAAAATTGTACGGCCCAGCGCATTTTTCAAAGAAGAGAAACTTCACATTGTTTGACAAGTGTAGGTCCTTAAAAGAATTCTGGCTTGGAAACAAGCAATATTGTTTATATATACAAAATAGGAGCATTTACGGAGAGTGGAACTTAATATCAGATCTTCACCTTACCATACATCATAAAAAGATAGAATAGAATAGAATAGAAATGGTTTATTAAAAGATCATCGCAGCCAACGGCCGAATTGCGATCCTTTTCACAAGATACTATACAATTATAATCAAAGTTCAAATAACACAATATATGACATATATAACAAATCAAACATAGACATTTCATTAAAAATTCATTGATCAAATTCAAATTTTTGAAAGTAAGAGAGGAGAGGTGTATGAGAGGGAGAGAGATAAGAGAGAGAGAGGGGAAAAGGGAGAGAGAGGGAGAGAGAGAGAGGGAGAAAGAAAAAGACAAAGGGGGTCCCTATCATCTTTACAGGTGAGGGTGATGGCAAGAAACATTCAGAAATGCAGAAAATCGAGTTAAAAACTATCAAAAGTCATTCTCAAGTCATGGTGCAATCATGAACTGTGAAATTATGAATAATACAATTGAAATATGTCAGTGTTACATTTTATTTAGAAGATTTATAAAGTATGGAAGTGAGCTGCACTGGAAGCGTTTTGTTTTATAGTGGTACTGTTTAAACTTTGATTGAGATCTTAGAGAATAAGTACTTTGCTGTCTAAGAGGTAAACATTCTTTAAATTGTGGGTGTTTGGCAAGAGAATTTGCAAAGTCTATGCATAATTGCTCACGTCTTGCTTCTAATGAACGTAAATTGCACGTTTCCAATGCTGCTTCATAACTTTCATACTGCAATCCTAAAATGATTTTGCAAGTTCGTTTCTGGATACGTTCTAAAGTAGATACATGAGTTTTTGTTAAATTACCATTGTAAACCGGTACTCCATAATCTAAGATCGGGCGAATGTATCCTTTATATATCAGTAAAAGGTCATCTAGAGGCATTCTATACTTCTTAAGGCAACGGAGCATAAACAACTTCCTATTACACCTTTTTATGAGATCGGATACATGACTATCCCACTTTACGTTTGATTGTAAAATTATTCCCAAGACTTTGGCTTGATGAACATAAATTAATTCTTTGTCGCCAATGAAAATTGGATTTTGTTCTACCCTATTTTTTATAAAAGTTATAACCATAGAGAAACATTTGGACGGATTCAATGTCATATTATTTTTAACGGACCATTGGTATAGATCAGTGATCGCATTTTGTAGCTTAGACTGAGATGTTACTTTTCGGCTTTCTACAATCGTTAAGTCGTCAACATATTTGTAATATGGTAAGTTAACATCATGACAGGCGTCATTAATCATAACAATAAATAAAATCGGGCCAAGTTTGGTACCTTGCGGAACACCAGCATTGATAGTTTTCATATTAGATAGTTGACCAAAATATTTTACCTTTTGTTGACGGAACTCGAGGAAACTCAGTATCCATGATATTACACATGGCCTCACTTGCAGATGAATTAATTTGTTTATTACTATATTATGATCAATGCGATCAAACGCCTTGGAAAAATCGATAAGTATGATAGTGGATAAAGACTTGGGTTCATCCGCATTGGCATATATTTGATGAAGAAGTTGTATCAAATAGTGGTTAGTGCTTAAACCAGGCCGATTTCCATACTGATTGGGATCAATACGCATGGTAATATCTTCCAGTAACCATTTACATATGAAAGATTCAGCAAGTTTTGCAAAATAAGAGGTAAGTGAAATAGGGCGTAGATTTTGCAATGTGGGTGGTTGTGACTTTGGGATGGGTACTATTTCAGCTTTTTTCCGGAGTAGGGGTACGACAGAGCTCTGAAACGAAACATTCAGAATGTCAGTTAATGGGAAACACAATTCGTAAGCAAACTCTCGTATTATTCTTACAGGTAGGTCTCCAGAAATCCCAGCTTTACGTTGATTAAGAGACTGCAGTTGCTTGTATACTTCAAAAGGCTGGATGATGGGACATGTACAATGCGATGGTAAAAAGGCGGGCAATTTACATCGATCCAAACAGGGAAGATCAGCTGCTACAAGATAAAAGTGATCGTTTATGTGATCTGCAATAACCTTAAAGTTTGAAGGATTGCTAGTATCAGTATTTTGAATTTCAATCGGTGAAAATTGTTTCCTATTGTTAGTAATAATTTTAATTTCTTTATACCAGGCAGTAGGATTTGTTGTTTTTAGATTACGTACTCTGGTATTATAATAAAAAGAAGCCTATTCTATTCATATAGCAATTACATGAACATGAACTACATCTACTCTTAAAGGATATTAATAACAACAGGATAAGTTTTACCTTAAATGAAGAATATAACACATTAAACAATTTTCTCGGGATATAAAACGTGCAAAAAGTTGAGCACCCCTTAGAATACTGAACACCACTGAACATCTTTGGCATCAAAACGTAACTACGATGTTTGAAAGTAGAAACCAGATCAATTTAGGCAGTAGTGGTAGTCATTTTACCCGCTTGATGTAAACATGTAAATCCTATCTACAGATTGTGATGAACATGACGCTCCAGTCGCCCCTTCACTTCTCATTCTCTCTCTCTCTCTCTCTCTCTCTCTCTCTTTCTTTGTTTTTTTTTCCTCTCTCACTCCTTCTCCATCTCTCTCTATATCTTATTTTTCTATCTCAGTTTCGTTTTCTGTTATCATTCCTTCCACTTTTTTGTTTCCGAACTTCATTGAGGACACTTGGGAATCTCTTCTTGACCCACGAGTGTTCTACCACTGAAGACTGGACTGAAGATTAAAATGCAATCCATATGTCGGGACATTAGTTGTTTTCTGACGTGTCCATCATCTAAAAAGGGCCAGAAGACTATTATTAAAAGCTTCTTTCGGTACTAATGTCAAAAAGCATATTGAACTTTTATTCTTTGCTGTGTTGTGCTTTGCCTGCGCATTTTCACGAACACAGTGCGCGCTTTTATATCGCATGGAAGATTTAGGCGAAAAAAGAGGCGAACATGCGGTGGAAAATGGGTTCTTACTCAAAAAGTTGCAAAAAGTAGCAGGCAAATTTGGTAGCAGTGTAAAGCATGAACTATAAAAAAGGCGATCTTGATATTTTCAGCGCGGAAATCGACGGAAATATTGACCATCTTTGCGCTTGAAAAAAAAAATGCCATTTTCCGCCCAATATTTTGTGTTTCATCCAAAATTACTTTCGAGAGGAACAAGAGTTTGTCTGTAAACTCTACCATCATTTAAAATCACTATTCTGAAATAAGCATATTCAATTTGAAGGGCATTAAACAACCCGTTTGGCAAAAACCTTTAATAAAACGCAGTATTGCATTTTACACAATGCATAACAAATAACCCAAGTTTCGGGTCTTTTTGAATAAAAATGACCCACTTAAAATTAATTCCAAGAAGAAATACTGCTCAGAGGTGCTCTACACGTTGTAATCTTTGCTTAGAACGTGAAAAAATTTTTTTTGTTGTTTCATTGACCAAATCCCTAGTCAGTGATGGAGTAGAAGGCTGGTAACATTTTCATGGTAGTTTGGGCATGATATTGGGCTAATATCACTATCATAGCGAATAAATTTTTTGTTTTCATTCATGCAATATATGAACGACATGTTTCTGAGATATTTTTCTTCTTTGTCCTACGTAATTATCTAAATTTTAACATTTTCGTGACGCATTTCGATCACAATGCAGCGATGTTCGGACAAGCTAGTAGCATAGCCAGCCTTGTGTAAATGAGTGAGTGATCGAGTAGCAAGCTGGCACTGGTATTTTCGTGGTATATATAATTATATATATATATATAGGCTAATATCACGATCATAGCGAATAAAAGATATATTCCAAAAAAATAACAATCCACACATATTGCTAGAATGAAAACATTTTTATTCGATATGATCGTGACATTAGGCCTACAATATGTCCCACTAGTAGCATGAAAATATTTCCAGCCTGCAACTCGATTTATACTGCACATTTTGTAAAGGGTATGGAAATTAGGTTGCGCAGGAATGTATGCAAGCTAAATTGCAGAAGAGGTGAAAAACGCATAAAACAATGAAAATGCGAAGTTTACGAGCAATGTATTTTGTCGCAGAAACACATTCACGACTACTGCGTGAATGCTAATGAATATGCAGTAGAGTTCAGTGTGTCCATACGCATACGTCATACTCGACAGGCGGTCCTTCCCCATTGCTTCTTTCCAAAAGTACTAACTTCACTGTGCTTATTTCACCTTACCACTTTTGTGTCAATGATTGATAATAGAAACATTTTATTCTTGGGGTTTTAAGCTTTCTGATGATATATGAATTTAATTATGAAGAAAATGAATGAATATCTACTTTTAAAAATGTTAAAAATGGTGTGAAATCAACTTTAGAATCGGCCAATAAGAACATTTTTTTTTTCATGTTCCCGTAATGCGCGTACTTATACGTTTTCCCGCCTAAGGCACCTGAACTTATTGGGAATGATGTGACATGCACTATAAAATACGTACCAAATTGGTCTGTACTTGCATCATTCACCAAATATGGTTATATTATTTTAGTACAGCCTACCAAATAATCCGTTCTTTTATAGCGTATGTCACATCACGATATAACGTCTCTATGCGCTTCAAAAGGATTTTGGATATTATTACCCCGGCTTTAGCTCCGGCAAGCGTAGCGGCGCTCAGTGCATTCAAGGAATGAATCTTACCAGGTACCCACTTACTACAACTGAAAAATAGAAAATAGACTACGCTATGTTTGTGCCTATTCCTGTTTGTGGCACATGAGTGAAGATCAATGTTTCATAACGATACCCCTACTGACAGTTTTTCACTTCCTGCTATTGTTTATATACCTGTGGTACAATCCAGTCCTTTGTATCCTGGTGTACATGAACATCCATAGGGATCAGGCACACAAACCTGAAGTCCACTACATGCTGTCCTATCATCAGCAAGCTCGTAGTCACATCTGTACTCGCAGTTACGACCATAACGATTTCCACCGCAAACTGTATATGATTAAAATTATTGTGAATAAAAATACCATTCATGGCCCTACAGCCTCCCTCCCCCATATTCATGAATAAAAAAATAATAAAAAAATAATGAAAAAAATCAACTGCTTAGTTTTCATAACGAATTTTTGCCAAGGCTACATTATATTTAGTACTGTAACAGTGGTTTATAGATTTTCACAGAAATACAAATACGATTCGGAAGAAAATATTTGCCAAAAATGATGTTGGTCTTTCTTAATGATTTAACTGTATAAATATTTCAGTGAAGCCCCATAAAAAATAGGTATTCCTATAATGGTTATTGGAAGGGTTTCATCAGAAATCTAAGATGTTGGACAAACTGCTTATTTCATCCTAAGTCTCATCATTCAGATTCATTTTGGGGCCTACGACTCATAAGGATTAATATCATTGGGTCTGTGTTTGTAATATGGCAATTGTTAGTGGAAAGATTAGACAGTTAATATATCAAAGATTATCTTACTTATTTCACAGCTATCTCCCTGGAATCCTGGAGGACAGATGCATATCCCTGTTTCATCATGGCAGATTCCTCCGTTATAACATGATGGACAGATCTGGGTACATCCACTAGATACATCATAGCGACCAGCAGGACACGCTACAAATTCCAATAGCAATGGTAGAATTAATGTTTCCATCTCTTTTAACAAGTTTCAATGTATTCTTCTTCTCAATCATGAAGAAATAACAATGACAATGATGTATTCATGTGTAGTGTGAAATATAACAATATAATTAAAGTTAAAAAAAGAACAACAAAACACTACCTTTAAAAATAATCTTTGTACTAATCTTTGTACTAATCTGGGTACTTTTGAATTGCTTTTTCCCTCTTTTTTTGTCAGGCATGAGTTTATCAATCTTGAAAAATCAGATTCATCGCAAAGTCCATTTAAAGTATCCCCCATTCAAAGAACGATGAAATATGCCACCTTAAAGGTAAAAAAAAAAAAAAAAAAAAAAAAAAATCGCGGCCTGTAAAACTCCTTCTTGGAAAAGAATTAGAAGGGGAATAATGCAATCTCTTTCATAATAATTGTAAAACAAATCAACAACCCAAATGTCTTGAACAGAAAATAAATGAGCCCCATTCGAACCAGGCTTGAAATTAAGTTCTATTTGAAATTGGTCGTTTTTACTGGAAGGTTGACATCTTACGAATTAAACATGTAGGTTTGTTAATGATGGTGCAGGTGACGGGCATCAATTCCCTGCAAATGGGATTCTTTTTTAGGTAAAAAATTAAGCTGTTAAATATTAATTTTTGTGAGGTCAATCTTTAATACCCTGAAATTTTAGTTTTCAGAATGATGAATGTGCAAATCATAGTTTATTTTATTGCCAGCACTTGCCGGCATATCAAAATTACTACAACTATGAAATGGACAATCTAAGCTGAACAACAAGGCAAATTATGCTCATGATGTTAGATTTGTATCATCATATATCTTTTTATTAATGTCGTATGATGGCTCAATTTCATAGTTACCTCTTACGATTAGTCTAAGTAGTCCAGCTCTTGCCAGTCCCCTCTCACCCCCTAAATGGAGCTCATAGACACCAGCATCAGAAGTATCAACTTCTCCTGTGATTGTGTACACTGTCGATTCCTCAAAATCTGTGCCATCAGAAATACCATCTTCAACATCAGTTGTACCATTAAACCTCCAGTTCTTGTTAGTACTACTTGGAGTAACCTCAGTGAAATCGATTGTAACATTCACATCTCCCTTGTTGACGGTCTTAGAGTACCTGCGACTCGTTGGAACAAACTTAGCTGGAAACAAAATGAATGAACCATAATTTTTCGGCAATGTAAGAAAAAGACTGCCGATTGCAGAACTGAACACAATGGTAGACAATGGCTCCCTCATTTCAAGTTATTTAGTCAGTCTTATAGTAGGTTCAACGCAAATAAAGAGAAGGTTGATTTCTGCGAAAGGTGAACACTAATTTTTGATCTTTATCATCCTCTTCAAATTCCCTCATTCTTGAAATATGACAAGAAACAGCTGAAGTGTTCGGGCCGAACATTCATGCCGAAAGTGTGCGCAGTGCCATATACTCGTATCTGTGTGCAGTGCATAAACTTTTCAGCAAGATTATGTCCATTTCTTATAACTTTGATGGTTCCAAAATCTCATATTATACACTTATTCTTATATGGACATGATCAACCTTTCCCAATTGCTTTGAGGCAGTTTCTTTCACAATTTAATCGCACGACCAGAATTCAACTTTATCTTCAAAAGAGAGAAATTTCTATTAAAACTGGATACAGAGAAATCAGAACAAAATTTCAAGTATATCAGACAGAATTACAACAGTTTTTCAAATTAAAAACAAAAACAAAAACAAAAAACAAAAACAAAAACAGTGATAAATATAAATAAATTCACATGGGGAAAGCAATCATAATGTGTGTTGTCATATTACAGCTCTCTAGCGGGAGAACGAGTAAAAATATGATTTACTATTAATGACCATAGACAAAAAGTCGGGTCTATCACTAGACTAGAAACGGAAATATTTTGTAAGTTAATATATTTACAGCAAATTTGAAAGTTTTCCAAGTTTAGTGCCACACATAATATCTGCATATCATATCAAACATACCCTCGTCAGTGTCAGTGTGGATTATTTTCATACTGTTTCAAAATCAACAACAACTAGGAGTTTAATTGAAGACTATGCTGAAAACGTTGTGCAAGATATAGGCGTGTCAAGGGTAAGAAATTCAAACGCATTTGTGGAAAATATAAGCTATATTCGTAAAGCTTCTGTTGTTAAAGATGATGGAGGTGTGATAAACAATTTCTTACCATCAGATCTCAGGAAGATTGTCGGTACAACTGTGCGTTTTCCATCCAGGGATGAAGCACAGTAAAAGACACCGTATGACCTGTGTAAACTGATGTTGAGATTTGTTAGGTAAACCTCAAAGGGTGGATTACCCACAGTAAAGGCAACACTGCTTGGTGGATCATCATTAGCTGGGTCATTTATATCATTGTACGTATGGATATATCTCCCTCTAAACACAACAGCATCTGAGTAAGGAGAACTTCTGTAACACACAAAGAAAGGGTTACCAGTCTCTGTGCTTGTGAATCCTCTACTGGTGGTAGATATATATGGCTGTCCACATGCTGAAAATTAAGCAATTCAAGAAGGAAATGAACAATAAGAATTATATTTGAATGCTAACATGAGGCATTTATATTTAAAAGCAAAATTAGATCAGAATTGTGATAAGATAACAATTATGGAGAATGAATTCCGCAATGTTCGAGGTTGCAATAATATTCATGCTATTGTTTTTTTTTCTTAAAAAGTCAGATTCGGTTAGCTGTGTAGTTTATGTGATATTTTCTTAAATTATGGAATTTTAATCTACAGCTGGTAACATTGTAACAGCTGAGAACACAGGCGTAGCCAGGATTTTTCAATAGGGGGGGGGGGGCAGACGTGAAGGATCCAACCGCGTATACATAGCCAGGATTTCATTTTAGGGGTGGCGGTTGTGAGCACGCGAAGCGTGCGAAATTGGTGGTGAGCATGCGAAGCGTGCTCCCTAAGGGGTGGGTGCAGAGACGGGGAAGTTTTTCCCCCTCCCGCGGGAAGCGCGAAAGCCCTGACGTTTTATAGCAAATGTGAGAGAAAGATAACTGCTCGTAGCACCTTTTTTTTTTTTTTTTTTTTTTTTTGTTTATGCACGCTTGGGCTAAAACCACTTGGTCTAATTACCATTTGGTCTAATTACCATTTGGTCTAATTACCATTTCGTCTACTTTATTTTGTTGTCACTTGGTCTACTACCAGTTCGTCTAATGTCAGTTTTTCTAATTCCCAGTCAGTCCAGTTGGTCTACAGGCATTTCATCTAAGACCCACTTGGTCTAGTATACATTTGGTCTACATGGCATTTATATGGTCTAATGTGCAGTTGGTCTAACTTTCATTTAGTCCATTTTCCATTAATTTTAGTCTAATTGTCAGTTGGTCTAAATGCCAATACGTCTAAACATCATTTTGTCTAATTATCACTAAGTCTAATTGCCTGTTGGGCTATTCCCTTTTCGTCTACGCACCTACCAACAACACTATGCGTCTTTTTGTTGGCCATCCTTAGACAGGTTGCAGCCAGGACTTTTTGATAATGATGATAATGATAATAATAATAATAATAATAATAATAATAATAATAATAATAATAATAATAATAATAAATAATAGTAATAATAATAATAATAATATTATTATATTATATTAGACGAACTGCATATTATACCAAATGATTATTAGACCATATTATGACAGTTAGACTAAATGATAAGTAGCCCAACTGGTTATTAGACGAATTGGATATTAGACCAAAATGTTCATTAGACCATATGGTATTAGCCAAAGTAGGTGTAGCCCAAACATTGCCAAATGGATATTAGACTATGTGGCTTGTAGACAAAATGACTGTTAGACTATTTGGAAATAGACGAAATGAAAAATTAGCCGAAGTGAAAATTAGCCCAAATGGGTTTTAGACTAAATGGGGTTAGCCAAACTGGGTATTAGACGAATGGGTTATTAGGCCGAAATGGAAATTAGACGAAATAGCAAGTAGACAAACTAGTTGTAGACAAAATGAAGTTAGACCACGTGGAGTTCCACGCACTGATAATTAGACCAAGTGGTGGTAGCCCAAGCGACAGTGTACCTTTTTTTTTTTAGGCGGAAAGTTAGTTCGATGTCTGGACTTCTTTCTAGTTATTTGGAAGTAATACTGCACTGTATGTAACGAGGGTGGATGAAGGGAGGGGGGAGTTTCCCCATTCCCGCGCGAACGCGAAAGCTCTGACGTTTTAGCCAATTTGAGAGAATGATAACGGCTCGTAGCACCTTCTTTTAGGCGGAAAGATAGTTCGACGCCCGGGCTGCTTTTCAATTATTTGGACGCAAAACTGCATTGTATACAGGGGTGGGTGCAGGGAGGTGGGGGGGGGGGGGGGAGGAGGGGGTTCCCCCTTCCCGCGCGCAAGCTCTAACTTTTTATTCCAAATTTGAGAGAAACGGCTCGTAGCACCTTTTTTTAAAGCATGTTTAGGCGGAAAGTTAGTTTGACGCCCCGGGCTTCTTTTCAATTATTTGGACGCAAAACTGCACTTTATCCAGGGGCCGGTGGGTGCAGGGAGGGGGGGGGGGGGGGAGTTTCCCGCTTCCCGCGAATGTGAGAGAAAGTTAAAGACTCGTAGCACCCTTTTTTAGGTGGAAAGTTAGTTTGAAGCGCTGCTTTTCTATTATTTGGACGCAATATTGCACTGTATGTAACGGGTGGTGCAGTGAGGAAGGAGATTCTCCCTTCCCGCGCGAAGCGCAAACGACTTTGACGTTTTAGCAAAAACTGAGAGAAAGATATCGGCCTACCTCAAGGGAAAAATTACAATGATACAGCCATGAGCATGATGAGAGCCTGAGGAACTGGATTTCTGGATATGTGTTACAAATACCCAACTTACCTCCATGTATATAAAGCATTACAACACCGAATATCATCCACATTAAATACATTATGTAGTAGACTGGGAATAACTTGAAATTCATACACAGTCAGCACTATCCCAAACCAAAGCATAAACTCCGAACATTAGGCCTAAAGTCACCTTGAAATGGGTGAGGAACAGGAAACTAAAATAAACAATCAAATCCGAATGATCAAGTGTGGGCGTTTGCACGGGAAAGGGATACATGTATTTCGTTAACCTTGATAGTACTTTTTTTTCCCTTCTACAGTGCGTCCCACAAAAAAGTTAACGGTTGGAAAGAGTCTCCCAAAATAAATTTTTAAAGATATTCGACGGAAATTTTTATTCTTGTGGATTAGAGTCTCTGCTATCAAATGACACCAAAATATCTTACAATATAATACGCTTGAGTGAGCAGATACCAATTTGTTAAAGGGTGCAAAAATCCAGACTTGACAAGAATTGAAATTGACTCTGGCAGTTAGACCCAACTCCGGAAAACCGAGCACAGGTATATACTCCAAAAACGGCGTATGGAGCAAGATGAATATAGAGCCCTCATCGTTCAGAGCGAGATAGTGTGTACAAAAGGCATGGGGAAAATCGTGCAATGTGGACCTGCTGTTGATAATATATTTTTCAAAAATAATGCTGCGGATATATTTATTTCAAACCTTTGTCATTTGAAAGTCATTTCATTAAGACGAATCATTCAAGGATTTTCAAGAAAATAGACACGCAGCATTATTTTTTAAAATTTGTATATCCTTGGCTGGTTGACTGTGCAAGATTTTCCCATTGCCTTTTGTACACAATGCCTCACACTGAACGATGAGGGCTCTATATTCATACACCGTTTTCAGAGTATATACCTGTGCTCGGTTTTCCGAAGTTGGGTCTGACTGTCTGGCTGGTATTAGCCAAGCTGAGAGTTATGAAAAGGCTTAGAAATCTCCATATTCTGATCAATAAAAGACAATATATGAAATGACAGGCTTTGTTCTTTCTATATCCTTACACTTCCCATCAACATCTTATGATTGAGTGAGCAATTAACTGCTTTGTTGAGTTTTCCAAAATCTTAATTTTGGTGATTTTTTTTTATTGCACCTTGCTTACTCACTCAACCATAAGGTTTTGATGGGATACATCAGAAGGTACAGATAACAAAGACAAATTGTCTTTTAATGATCAGAATGTAAAATTTCTAAACCTTGTCATGACTCTCAACAGTGCTGACATCAGCCAGAACATAAACAAATATTTGTCAAGTATGGATTTTGCAACATTTCATGAAAGTGGCTTTTGCTCACTCAAGCGTAAAATATTGCGAGATATGTTTGTGTCATTCGGTAGAAGAGACCCTAAGCTATCTAAAGGTATGAAAATTTCCTGAAAATATTTAAAAATATTTAAATGAAAAACAGAGCGCAACAGAGCACCTAAAAAGTTATCATTTTGGAAAAACAAAAGAGAAGTAAAAACATCAGCATATCATTTACATGAATTTGCTTTTTTTTTTTTTTTAAACAAAGGGAACACAAATGTATTATATAAACCCAAGTCAAAGATGATATTTTGAAATATTTTCTTTATTAAAAAACACTATTTACCAAACACAAACTGGCAAACTACGTTGGTGCTACTAGGCATTTAAAAAGCCAACAAAGGTACTTCTATCACGGAATTGAGGATAACATAATGTAGTCTAGTCGGAAAGGGGGGGGGGGGGGGGGGGGGGGGGGTTCCCGTGCACCATCGAGATACATTTTTTAACCAACTTTTTTATAATGTCTGAAGTGTCTATTTAATGAATTTTGAGGTTCCCATTGCCAAATCGTGTCCCATGGGGTTCAAAATCGGCCATTTCGGCAGCCATCTTGAATTTTTGATGAAATTCCATAATTACCATATTTTTTGAATTATACATCATGCATGAATAAATAAAACAGCTTTTTTGAGTATAATATGACGAGGAATCGATTCAGAGAGTTATTTTTGTGATTTGAGTACCCTGGATTCCACAAAACATCAAAAGGTGTGAAAAAAGTGATAAAATTTGCACCAAAAAAATCATGCATCTTAACGTCATCTTGTTTTTCAACTAGTAAAAACAATGATAACCTGCAAATTTTTACTAAAATATGTTAAGAGGGATCTAATCATGATTTTCATGCATAAATTTACACATATATCTAAAAAAATGTACCAGTATGGTCAGCTAAATGACACCTCTCAGACCTGGAAATACACGCGTTTTCATGCAAAATCGAGGCCCATTGGCTATTGTGTGCGAAACCCCATAGACTTCTGTGTGTTAGAAGCGGCACAGTTGAGACGCTTTTACCAGCATGTTTGGTAAGAGTTATACGTTGAGTTATGGGCATAAATACATAAAATTAAATTGATATTTATAGTGTACATTGAGTACTTTGTAGTGCTTGATGGTTTATACTCAAAGACGGTAAAATTAATCGTTTGAGACCAAATCGGACATAGATACATAGTGGATTAGAGTAACAATTTTGTGCTTGTCTTTACGATTCGTCTGTTTCTCCTGTCGTGAGCTTCTCAAACATGAAGTTAATGACAATGGGTAAAGTCCCCATAATTTTAAGCATTATTACCAGAGTAAATAAATCTTCTCAAAGGCAATGAATTTGATGACTGACAGAGTTCGTTTGCCTGGTATTGTCTTTATGTAAAATTTTGGATGTCAACTTCCGTTCATTCTTCCGGTAGACTTTACGCACAGGACGTATTCAACATTTATCAAGGACCAGCCCTACTGTTTGATAGTGATGCAGATTCTATTCAACATTTTGTTTGTTGTGTCAATATGTTTAAGTAACTGTTGATTATTAGTTGGCCTTAGAAGGTAAGAAAATTCGTCCCTGAAAGTTTGAGGATAAATCAAATGGGCTAATTTTTCGTGGACTGAAGGTGATCTTCTGCTTAATTTCATAGGAAATACCGAGTTTAATAAAGAAGGTTCTATAAAATTGTTAAAAAAAAGAAAAGAACCTTTTTTGGCATACTTCATAGAGCATGTAGAGTGATATCAAGACTTGTAAACATTAATTGACAGTACTCAAAACAACAATAATACGGATTTTGATGTGAGCTAGAAAAAAATATGTTTATTGCAAAAACTATGAAGAATTGCAGTTCGCCTTCAAAACTATTATCAAAAGAAGGTAGCTATGACATTTCCTTCAGTATATATAAGACTATCAATAAACCACCTTTTTTGGTATACGGAACGCAAACATAACATAATTTTATTGAAAACTTATCTCGAAGAAAGTAAAGTGCAAATAGAAAAAAAAAACAATAAACAGGGTCTATTCCTGTAAATACCTTGGAATAGTTTTTGATGAGAAACTACTCAGGAACTCTCATATCGAATTTCTGTCCAAGAAAATTTTAAAGTTTATATATCTCCTAAAGAGAGTAAGACCATTTTTCGATATGCGTACATCTTTATTATTTCATAAGTCTATTATTCAATCTCACTTTGATTACGGGAATGTTGTATGGGGAAACACACAGAAACAAAATCATGAAAAACTACAAATTCTTCAGAATCGATCACTACGAATAGTCTTGAAAACAAAGTATATGTTTCCTTCAAATAATATTTATGAATCACTTAAACTTGATCGCCTAATGTACGACGCTCCAAGCATTTGGCACATTTAATGTTTCAAGCTATCAAGAAGCTTGGCCCCTCTTACATATCGAACTTTGTACCTATCGTGAAATCATATACAATCCTAGATCTGGTAATTCACAAATAAGATTACCGAAACCCAAGACGAATTACGGTAAACGTCGATTTCATATAAAGGTGCTTAACTCTGGAACTGTATTGAAAAGACAGTTACATCATCTATGTCATTCAACAATTTCAAAATCCATATTCATAAACTCCCAGTAAATAAATTATTTTATTAGACGCAGTAGCCATTTACATATAGGCTCGCATACTGCAGATGGTTGATGATCTTTCTGTCCCCCTACTTTCTTTTTTCCCAACATCTTCATTTGCCTTTTAATTCATGTCTATATTTTGTTTGTTTTATATGTATATGTATTTGCATCTTTTAATATTTCAAATAATTTTATACTGAATTTTATATATGTATGTTTCATTTATTTATTTATCATTTACTTATATCATGTTATTACTTTAAATGTATTTTTAAAAATCTGTACAATGTTTTTTATGTGGGTGGACCCCTATGGAACCAGCTTTTGCTGTTAGGGTGTTCCACCCCGTGAGAGGAAACATAAAAGAATAAATGAATTAATGTTGTCTTTTTTTCTTCTTCAAAACCACCTGTATTCATCAAAAGGGGGAAATATAAGGTAAGTCCAGGTTATCTTATTTCAAGGTAAGTCCGTGTTACTTTTTTGGTTTAAAAAAATGATTATAAAACACAGAATGAAACACACATTACAAAACATGCTACATTAAGACCTAGAATATAAATATATACATATCAAATTCTTTTTTACAATACTGAAACCTAATGAGGTTTGGTTCGGTTGATGTCAAAACCTAAATGTCATTAAACTGCTAAGTTTGTATCTAATTCATTTAACATACAACGAGTATACGTTGAAAATGCATAATATGCACAACGAAAAAAAAAAAAAAAAAAAAAAAAAAGCACCCTTACCTTTAACACTCGTGTTATATACATGCATAATCAATAGGGATTAATAAAATAAAGGAAAATAATTACGGTCTTTTACAGGTATTTATTTCTAGCATTGTATTTTTCTTTTCTGTTTTCTGGGGATTAAAGACCGCAACACTTATTCTCTCCTTTAATTTCAGGGAGACTGTCTTCCAATTCAAAATTTAGAGAAGACTAAATAAATCTTATTCATCTGTTTGATCGATGGTGTCCCTCAAATAAGTGAGTTTTATAGAAATATGAGAAAGAAATGCATGCATGAATAACTTTATATATGATCCCTTTTTATATATAACAGTAAGCAATGATTTCAACAAAAATCGACACGATATCAATTTTACTCCACCTTCTAAGAACATGTGTTTTGAAAAAAAGCAAAAGTTAACACATAATAAAACAATTTTTATCAAGTTGTAAAACACAAGTTTAACAATTATCTTAAAACCCACAAATTCAAGTGATTTTCGTTGTCTTTGAACACAGTTTCAGGCATAATTGAACGTCATAAGGGTGTCTTACGTTAGCCATTTGCCTTTCAAATCATGTAAGCAGAATAACTGCTCTTATCCCTAAGCATTTACTCCCAGCACAAGTCACTATTTTCTATACGTTTTCCAGACTGTACAGTAATACAATATTATCCGCATGAATATTAAACCTAGATCTCAGATTTTGTTTGTTCGTTTGCTCATGGCATATCTAAACAGAGGTGGTGCAGTCGAGGAGGAGAGGAGGTGCATTGCAACCCCTGGCGAACCCAAGGGACCATTTTAAGATCATGATAAAAATCATAATAGCAGAAGAATGCACAGTGCCATGAACTTGAAATCGTATTATATAAGTTACAACTTCACTGTATGGTTCCTATTTGTAACCCTTTTATCTGGGTATATGGATAGTCAGAAGAAAATAGTCGGAACACAATATTGTGTCGACATCTTAATATCTTTCCTCAACACTTTTAACAAAAAGGAAACCAAAATATTGTAGGTTGACAGTATTAACCAGTTATAACCTATACTTTTAATAGGACCTAGTATGTTTTTGCTCGCACACAATGGTTATTTTTTTAGGGCAGGTGTACAGAGGTTCAACCTTTTTCGGCGGGAATTTCTTTAAGGCTCAACCTCCCACCTTCTTTTAAACACTTAACAGCCGCCCATGTCATTCATCATGTATACCATGATGTATAGCAGTTACTTATTCTCCATCATTCTTCCTGCCTCGTGGACCCTTTTCAATATTGACATACTCCTTCATGTCAGCCTGTTGAACTGATGTCATTTCAAGTTCTTGATATGCAGCACCATCATTGCTAGCTCGTTCATAAAGCTCCTGATATGTATTAGCTTCTCCTGGGGATTGGGTATCCTCATATGTGTTCTTCTCATCCACTACTTTTGTTGACGCTATGTCATCAGATTTTCGTCTGTGATACAACAACATAACAAATCGTAATATTTTATCTTCAGTTCAAATACATTATTATCAAACCGTTGGTATACCATAATAGACCTGTTCACAAAGTGATTCAATTTATGGATGTTTCTTTCCTAGGACCTATCCCCAGGGGACATGGGTGAAGGGAGAGGGGAGTCCCCCCCCCCCCCTCCCGTGCGAAGCGCGAAAGCTCTGACGTTTTATAGCAAGTTTGAGAGAAAGATAACGGCTGTAGCACCCTTTTTTAGGCGGAAAGTTAATTCGTCTCCCAGACTGCTTTCCAATGATTTGGACACAATACTGCACTGTATGTAACAGGGGTGGGTGCAGGGAGGGGGGAGTTTCTCCCCTCCCGCGCGAAGAGCGAAAGGTCTGACGTTTTAGCAAATTTGAGAGAAAGATAACAGCTCGGAGCACCTTTTTTTAGGCGGAAAGTTAGTTCGACTCCCGGACTGCTTTCCAATGATTTGGACACAATAACGCATTGTATGTAACAGGGGTGGGTGCAGGGAGGGGGGGGGGGGACTTTTCTCCCCTCCCGTGCGAAGCGCGAAAACGTTGAAGTTTTAGCAAATTTTGAGAGAAAGATAACGGCTCGTAGCGCCCTTTTTAGGTTTTTTCTCTCACTTTCCCCGCTTTTTCGCTCTCGCTTTTTTTTTTTTTTTTTTTTAAGGGCTGAATAGGGGGCCAGTGTCCCCTTGTGCCCCCCCCCTGTCTACGCCAGTGAGCGTAAGCTAGTAGGAGAGGAACTTGCAAAATACAAAATACCAAGTAAAAGCTTGATGAGGAAGGAAAAATTTTCCTTTTCAAATAGGCATTTACTAGTCTGGTAAGCCTTGTGTTCAAGAAAAAAACCTTTCCTTTTGATGCTGAGTTACATTTGAATAGCAATGTATAAATAATTCGCTAGTCTGGGAAAGCTACTCCACGCCAAAAAAACAACAACAACAAAACAAAACAAACAAGCCTCAGCTTATTTTTGCTAGCAACTACTTGGTTGAAATATTTGAAGATGCATGCAAAAGGTTATAAAAAGCATTTGCCAGGCCTTGACTGTTTTTATAGATACCGGCCATTAAAACAGGGTAAATATGGCTGAATGTTGTGGTAACAACTCATCGTGCGTGTCCGCAGCTGCGATCGGCTGTGGGACAACTCCTGCGATTCGTTCGTCCTTCGTTTGCCATGGTCACAACCGGCCGTGCACCTCTCAGCATCACCTTTTGTGCGTCTTGCACAACCCTCATAAACATACCCCCCTCTAATTACCTGCAAGAATTCTTGAGGCGAACGTACAGCCGCCGTACAGGTACCGTGCAACTGACACGCGATATGTCAGGGATCCGTATGGAGCCACGGGCTTCGTGAGACATCCGCAAAAAAAAAAAAAAAAAAAAAAAAAAAAAACGTGCAGAACCATGCGTGCGACTCAAGGATTTCGTCGCAGACCACAGGCAAGGAGGTGCAGACCGGTTGTGACCAACCCTTTAGTCTTTCTGAACGCATTGTAAAATAAATCTTTGAAATACATGTTAGAATTGCATGGGAACTAAATCGAAACTTAACAATTAGCATCTTAAAGGATATTTTCAATAGGGGATTTAGAGATAACATCTGTTAATAGTTACTTTGATAATAGACATAAGATGGGCTTAGTAAGCTTTTGATAATGACGATGATCATAATATATTTGATGAGCAATTAAAAGATCGAATTCGATACCTTCTGAAAATCAAGATGACGATAACGATGATACAAATGAGAACAACGATTGATGGGATGAGACCAGTGAGTAGAAGAGCTCTTAGAGAGTATCTTGTCTCATTTGAACAGGTAGCTGGGGAATAATCAGAGGAACATAATTAAAAAATAAGGACAAAGATTTGTGAAATTATTATATGTAAAACCCCGAAAAAATGAAAACCAGAAACCTGAATCAATGGTTTAATAAAGTTGATAATATAAAAGAAGAAAGAAAGAGAGAGACAGAGAGAGTTAATCGATGACTAACTTAATGCAGGTCAAGGGGTTGAAAGATTAATATCAAGATATGAGTTTAACATTATAAACGACAAAACTGGCTTACACAAATTAACATGAAAACGATAAAAAAATAACTGACCTACAACTTCTACGGATTCCGTTGTGGACCATTCACCCGAACCAACACCGTTGACAGTGTTCATCTAAAATCATGCATGTTGGCATGGTTGGGGGAAAAATATTATTCAATCTAGTAATCAATACTATTTTTTGCTTGCTTGAAAAGATTAAAATCCAATATCGAGCATAATATAATTTGAAGCTACTAGAAATGAAACCTGAGTGGCCTGTTTAGAAATTTGTTTTTTAATAGGCCTATGGACCAAACATTTTTCTAAACCACTCAAGGCAGCATATTCCCCACACCCACACCCACACCCACACCCACTCCTACACACATTTGTGTTAACTTGAGGCAACTATGAGCCGGTGAGTATCGCATTTTCCTTTTCCTGATTTGGGTTACATTGTCCCGGAATCAACCGGTCTTTTTTTTTATTTCCAAGCCCCAATATACGGAAATTGAGAACAGAGCATGAAATTGCCTTTGTATAAACTCTCTATAGAAGTTACTTTGAAAGTCTGATCATGTTGTTCGATAAGAATAATTTGTGTATTACGAGGATTTGAAATCATCAAGATTAGAACAAAATGACTAATTATTTTTTGCGGATTATCACAAACAAGAGAAAGCACTGGATACGGATATTGGTACATAAAACATTTGACATCAAAATTTAGTCTCAAATTGAAATCTATTTCTCGTTATATTTGAAATATGAAAACAAAAATCAAGAGCAATGTTAATGTTAAATTTTAATGTGATTTTGCTATACTAGTATTTTCAGATATGGATATGATTTTAAAAAGACCGTCCCCTTTTCCATTTCCAGCGAAACTCATCCATTTTGAAAAACGGGCAACTTATAGGGCGCTTTTATCTTAGAAGTTACCAGTTAGAATTTGCATCAACATCCGACTATGCATACTTACAACGTATATATATATAGGAAACCTCATAGGAAAAAAAAGAGTATGAATATGCTTTACCATTCATGGTAAAATGTTCAGTTAACTTCTACTCACCCTTATTTCGTACTTCTCTCCTTCTTGCACTCCTTCAATCACATAGATGATGTTCATGAGCTGATTAGTCATAATAAACTCAGACTGTTCTTCCTTCCTAAGAGGGTGTACTCTCCTATAGTTAATAGTGTATCCCTTAATGTTACCATTCAGATGAACTGGGCTTGATGCATTCCATTTCACGATTACGAAGGTAGATGAACTCACTGCTTGTATATCTGATGGCGGTGTGGCGTCTACGTGTATGTCAAAAATATTATTAATAAAGCCATAATTAAATACCTGACAGAAGCAATTCATGTTTTGTTGCATGGGTCTCTTCACTTTAAAAAGTAATGAATGTCTTTGACAAATAATTCAAAAGATTTTAAGTTATAAAATCAATTCAAAACAAACTGTTGCCTGGTGAAGTGAAATTCAATTAATGTTATCTGTATTTTGCAATGTAATATTAACTAAATAGATTAAGAATAAGTCACTTTCTATTTAGGATGAAAATGCTTTGAAAATGTACAACTAGAATAAAATCAATTAACTCACTTTCTTCTGCTGTCATAGCTAAAGTTTGCTCACTCCTTATACCTTCAGCATCCTGGTTAAGCATTACAGCACAGATAGCATATGATATATAGGGCTCTGGAAGAACCAGATCATAACCAACAGAATCAGTCAAAGGAACATCGATAGAACCCTGGAGATCCATAGAAGGATCGACTGATTCCCAGTAGATTCTTACTCCAGCATAGTCACTGCGACAATCGGCTTGAGATGAGGGATTCTTTTTAACAAAATTTAGATTGAATAAAATGGTGATTAGACTTTAAACATCGTAAGTAAGATAACGATTTTAGTTAAATTGTTAAAGCTCTACGTTAGAACCTTTCTTTTTTCCCCCTTTTTTTAAAACCATTTGGATAGTATAATTTATAACAGTGAAATTGCTTTTTAGAAATCAATACAGGTCAGTTTCTCTTTTCATTCAGTGATGAAAGAGTTTACACATTGAAAAAAGAAGACGAAGAAAAAAAACAACAAAAAAACAACCTCACAGCAAGAAATAAATTTGGTTGAGTAAGTGAGTGATCGTGTGAAGAAGATGGAGTCGCGGGAAATTCAAACGTGTTCGATTTTTTTTGTTTAAATTTATTTATTTATTTTTATTTATTTTTATTTTTATTTTATTTTTTATTTATTTATTTTTATTTTTTAATTTTTTTATTTTTATTTATTTATTAATTTTTTGTATTTTTTTTTTTTAATTCATTTATTTTTATTTTCATTTTTTTTATTTTTTATTTTTATTTATTTATTTAATTTATTTTTTTTTTTTCAATTTATTTGTTGATTTTTTTTATTTTTTATTTTTTTTCAATTTCTTTATTTATTTATTTATTTATTTATTTATTTTTTTTTTTTTTTTTGGGGGGGGGGACTTTTTCCAGTCTCTAGCAGGTCTCGGAGACGTCTCCGCGACGTCGCAGAGACTAATTTTGTGCGCGACAGGGGAAACGTCTCTGCAACGAATCCGAGACCTGCTGGAGACCAAGGAGACTGAGGAGACGTTGCGGCAACGTTGCGGCGACGAGGCAGAGACGTCTCCGAGACCTGCTGGAGACTAGAAAACGTCTAAAAAAAATCGAACGTGTTTCAATTTCCATCGACTCCATCTTCTTCACACGATCACGCACTGCCATTGCACTACATTGTATATCACTAGCGCACTGCACTACACATAACTAGTCGCATACAGATATAAATACCATCGATCTCTACCTTTCGTGGATAGAGATTGATGGCACATACACTGTATAATTATGCATGCACTGCTCTTGGCTAGAGTACCTTTATATAGAGAGTAGCGACATGGACGTCTGACTTTTCTTGAAACAAAATGGCTTTCGAATTCTTTCTATTGAGAACACGCAGGTGCTCATCGGAATTGAATAGAAATGTTGCATAGCAGTGGAAACAAAACGGCGTTTAAATCATGAGTTGTCGCTACTCTCTAATAGAGGTACTCTACTCTTGACGCTCAAATACTGCCCTCTCTCGTCGGTGGCGCAAGTCCTGACAACAACAAAAAAAAAATCGCTCCCCCCGAGACTCAGCTACAATAGTCTCCTGGAGACGTCGCGGAGACGTCTCCGCAACCAGTTGAGACTCAAGTCGCCACCAGGGCGTCATCAGATAGGCCTTTAAGTTTTTGAATTTTTTGGTCTCCCATAGGCCAATGAGATAGGCCCTTACTCACCTGCCACGTGACGTGTATTGTCCGAGCGAGGGTAGAGGAGGAAGCGGTGACAGCCACTGGTGCACCAGAGGGCGCTACAATAGATTTGAATCAAATATATTAATCATGCATAGTATTCCCTCCCAATACAAAAGTATCGCCGTTGTCAGTATTACTAGTTTTACACATTCCCGGGGTCCCACTAAAAGCCGCCAACAGCGGCCAAGAGGCCAGGAAGAAACTGTAATCAATCTGCGAAATGCCGCTAAGATCCAAGAAAAGAACCCTTTCGGTCACCCGAGTTTGATTATTTTCTCCTTTTGCCTGATAAAGCACCTGAAATCCATTATTTTTAACGATTTCGCACCCCCCCCAAAAAAAAAAAAAAACAACAACAACAAAACAAAACAAAACAAAAAACAAAAAACAAAAAAAAAACAACAACAACAACAAAAAAAAAAAACACGGTTATATAGAATAACCTTGAAAATAGGAGTCGTTTGGTTGTGTCTTGCCTGCTCCGGGATTTGTTTTCGGCTCGTTTTCGGCGTTGCTCCAGGCGGCTCTTTGCTGATTTGAGTAGGATCGCATTCTGGTATTCATTGCTGAGGGAGATATTTGCCTTTAAATTGGGTCTTACTCTGAATACTAACTACTGCATGAAGCTTGGACCCCAAAAGGATTCAATATTGACTTACGTATGCATTTCGTTCTCCCCGCCACTTCCAATCTGGTCCCTTGGCCTCCTACTCCAGGTCTTACTGCTGCCACACCAAACACATAGTCTGTATCTGGACTAAGAGCAGTCACCGTTTCAGATGGTGCAAGCTGGTCAGTCCTGATAACTTCTTCCTCTACTGCTTGTGAGTTGTCCAGCCTGTAGTATACTCGATATCTATCAAGAGGAGGGTCACCTATATCCGTTGTTGCATCCCAGGCATCCCACATCAGAGGGACCGAGTCATTGGTTGATGCAGTAACAACAGGTGGACTTGGGATTTCAGGCTGGGCTTTAGTCAGAAGAAGGAAATTTGTTTTTCTAAATTATTGCAGTTTGATGTTGAGAAACGAGTTCTTTCTGAAGGTACACATTTCCAAATAACAGTAACTAAGTAGCCTTATTTGTCGTTCCACTCACAACTGAACATAATGAAGTTTAGTTTTTGTGAAATACATATATTTGATTAAATTTTTATTCAATTTATTTGATATCCTGGAACATAACATCAATCAGTAACATTTATAAACAATGATGGTACACAAGTAGAATAAAAAAATAATAATAAAAAAATATATAAAAATGAATTTCTGAATGAGGGGTCTCCTCATAGCTTTTTTAAAATACATATTATAGATAAATGGTTAAGAACAGGATGTGGCAGCAAAAAAGAAAAGTCTGAGCATTTACGAATGGCCTCACAGAACTATCAATACACAAGTCAGCTAATGAACGGGGGAGAGTATCCCCAAAACGAGGAAATGTAAGCAAGAGTATTTCAAAGTGTACCAATCACCTGAAAAAAATAATTTGTGTACAGCTAGAAAGTATAAAATCAACCTCAAAGAACTTTGTCTGGTATTCTATAGTATAGGTCAACAGTTAATGAGTATGAAGGAAATAAAGGATAACATGAAAATGCTCGCGCGGAACCGAACTCCGAGTTTGGTTCCGCGCGAGCCTTTATCTTGACGTGTGTGTGTGTGTGTGTGTGTGTGTATTTGGGTTTTTACAGACGTTATCAATCAGATACGATTATTTACTTCTGGGGACCGACCTTTAACGTCACCATCCGAAAGACGTGTCTCAGTCTCGAACCTGGGTCCGCTGAATCAGTTTATAACTTCCACTGTTAGCTGGATTACAGGCGCACGCCACAACGCCTAGTTGTGCACCGAGTAGTCTACTCACAAGTCGCTTTTACGCTTATAGAGAGTGTAATTAAAATTGCAATATCTCTTTAGAAAATTAATATTTGAAGCCTAAATTTTGAATATGGTATAACGACATGAAACCTCTAACATACAGAGCAAAATTATTTTTGGTGATTGGTACCCTTTAAATAAATGTATTTTCCAGCGTTATGTAGTATAGCTGGTAAATGTTGTTTATACGGCAATAAGTGAGATTGCTAAGTCAGGCATGCGTAACGGAATTAATTAATTCCGCATAGTAAATGGTGGGTAGTTTGAATATGAAAGGAGGTATAGATACTTGAGTAGGGTGCGGTAAATAAGAAGAGTCATTCTAGCCTTCCACCGCACACATACTAGCACGTCTTTTTTGGGGAGCATCCAGTTCTTGGCTAGCGTTTGGTTTTGGGCGAAATTTTCTACATGCATTCAATGAGAGTGTCTGAGTTTATCGACAAAATAATTAGCCAGAGCCGAAAGGGGGTTTTAACAGATTTGAACTGTCTAATATCAAAGAAGCTGTGCAATTTTCAGATTGCTGAAGTGTTTAGCTTAGTCGTGATGGAGCAGACGAAGTTGGAGCTCTGATTTTCATGCGGAGAGTCTGGTCACTGGAAGGTTGACTTCGAACAAGAAGCATATAAGATAAGTGAACCTAAGTATTACGAGGATAGAGGAAAAGAAATAGAATTTTTCTTTTGTAATTGGAAAAGAAATGGAACGTGAAATCGAATCTGAATAGATCATAATGAATACACACTTCATAACCTGGGAAAGGGGAAGATAGTTGCTTTCTCCTGTTTAAAACAAAACGCAAGGAAGCGGGCCGAAATTGGGGCTAATAAAGAGATTTTAGACATTCTTGAGAATGGATAGAAATTGCTTTTGTACACTTATTTCGCAATAGCTGATTCGCACAGAATCATCTGATTTTTTTGTGCAAGAATGAATACAAAGATTACTAGGAAAATGTATCAGAAGCAGAATTAAGTCCTGTGCGACAAACCATTTTAGTACGAGAGTAAGATTAAGTAGGAAGAGGAATCAGTCGCCAGGGATGTTTTTCAAGAAGGGGATCGTGTTTTTGGTGTTTGATTTTAAATCAGCAAACCATCATGTAGAAATATTTTGAAGATCACAGACAGTATCTCAGTTTTGCTTGGGAGTTTGATGGTCAGATGGTCAATATAATCAGTGCCTTTCGGAATTTCTACTGCGGGTTACAATTTCACAGTTAACCAGAGTTTAGTCACGTACTACATTGCATGGAGCGGTTAAATAAATAAATAATAATAATTAAAAATATATATATAATTATATATGGTCATGTTTCTAAATGATCATAGTTTTAATGACATGGATGAGGCTACTAAAGTAAGCAGGTTTATTAACATGATTAAGTCAGATTTGAATAAACTGAGCTTTATCTTAGCACTGTTCTAGTGCGATTGGGTCAGGGTGACCAGAAATATATAAATTGAGGCTATTGAAGTTAGCAGGTTATGAAAGTCAATTTTGAATAAATTGAGCTTTATCTTAGCAATGTTTTAGTGCGATTGGGTCAGGGTACCCAGAAGTATATAAATTTAGGCTATTGAAGTTAGCAGGTTTATTAAGTCAGATTTGATCATTTGAATAACTGATCTTTATTCTACCACAATTCTAGTGCGATTGGGTCAGGATGTCCAGAAGTATATAAATTGAGGCTATTGAAGTAAGCAGGTTCATTGAGTCAGATTTGAATAAACTGAGCTTCATTTAGCACTGTTCTAGTGCGATTGGGTCAGGGTGCCCAGAATTATATAAATTGAGGCTATTAAAGTTATAATAGCAGGTTTATTGAGTCAGATTTGAATAAACTGAGCTTTATTTTAGCATTGTTCTAGTGCGATTGGGTCATGGTGCCCAGAAGTATATAAATTGAGGCTACTGAAGTTAGCAAGTTTATTAAGTCAAATATGAATAAACTGAGCTTTATTCTACCACAATTCTAGTGCGATTGGTTAAGGAAGCCCAGAAGTATATAAATTGAGGCTACTGCAGTTAGCAGGGATATTTAGTCAGATTTGAATAAACTGAGCTTTATTCTAGCACTATTCTAGTGCTATTGGGGGTTCTGCAGTAGAACACGTCGGTTTATTGACCTGGAATTTAGAAGATATATATATATATATATATATATATATATATATATATATATATATATATATATATTATATAATATTTATATAGATGAGAAGATGCAAATATGTAAAGAGTTAATTCAAAGCATCCTATATTTAAAGTTCATAAAAGAGAAGACACTAATTCCTGTACGGGTTTAGCAGGATTTGCAAGCCAAATATCTAACCTACTGTTGGAACCTTATAGTTCGGATGAAAACAAAATAATGTAGTTTTTCAAATGTAACAATGGTCGGGCATCATGAAATGCCCCGAAAGTTCATTTAGATCCATTATATTCGTGAATTCATAAAGTTGTTATCTGATCATCGATGAATCAGGCATCGGATACGGGGCATACGTGAGTGAAGTCCCAACCTGGTAGTGGTTGTCTCTTGGAGAGAGTATGAAATGGAATATTGTTTTTCATGGAGAGAAATTGAAGCTCTAAGTGTAGAGCACTGAAATGCGTTTGTGCCATGCCTGGAAGGGCAGAATGTTCGTTGCTAGACGGATATTAGAAATGTGACGAGAATAGTCCAGAAAGGTATTGAAAACAGACAATATTTTTATTGTAAAAGATGTCAATTGAAATACAAGTGCATGAAACATGTGAGCTTTATGGCTTTGCTATATTTCATGTGGCTTGGATTCCAAGGCATCATAATAACTTGAGGGCTGTTGCCTGTTGGTCTCAGTATAAGATTGCTGATAGTGTTGATCAGGTCATATGCTCTAAGATAATTCAGTTTAGAGAATGAGAATGGGGACCACATACGGCCCACAGTTTTGCATGTGAATCGATACATGTATTTCACAATTTTAACGATTTAATTCGAGATGGGGATGCCCAGTACAGAAAGGGTGGATTCGTTTAGTTGAAACAAACGTGAGGAATTAATGAATTTCATTGGTGTGTAACTCCACTTTGTTTAGTAGCAAGGGTAACGAAGAAAGCAATGCATGATAAGGTCGAAGGTACTTTACTTGTAACGCAGTGAAATTGGCACTATTGGCCGAAAATTTCCTAAGGAGAAATGATTTGTTTTATTTGTCAAAGAATCGTCTATTTTTTCATGCCAGGAAGTGGCTATAGCGGAAGTTTGTTCCCGAAGATCAAAAGTTTGCAATCCCAGCTTTGAAACTACGTTTTTAGATATGTTTACTTTCATTTTTACAGTGTCAAGGATTAACCCTTTGAGTGCGAGCCCTCGCACAGCGATTGTTCTCCCTGTGACGGAGCGATTTCGGTTACATTGCCGGTAATGGGAAATTTGCCGGTGCTTTCTACTTTGATTGCTCCTTGCACCTCACTCGGTCATTTTCGTCATTTTTAGTAAATGTAAACATGAAAGGTCAGACTTTCCTCTTTCTAAAAATATAACTTTTGTTCATCGAAACAAAAGATAAGGTTTGTTATTTTAGAGGGGAAAAGCCGTCTTATTTTGTTGAAGCTTCGCTTCCTTCCTTTTCAATACACTTACAATACAAATTGCGTAAGCGCCGTCGCACGCGCGGTTCGATCGATACCCCATTCATTGGCCCCATTGTCGTCTGCTAAATGCTCGGCCTATTATCACCCGAGTCATAGACCCTACATTTTACATGAGTTTCCGACGCATTCTGACCAACATTGTGACATGATCACAGGTATAGGCATTCAGGAAATTGAATTTTCAGATGAACATCATGTTACTCAATAAGACAAAAATAATCCTATTCACTTTCGACTTCATTTGTCATAAATATTTGTCGTAATTATTTGCTTTAGTTTTTGTCTCCCGCTTTATTCGTTTATTTTTCTCTATCTATCCATCTATATTTCACCCTTATTTTCCTATGGTGTTGCTGTATCAATAAAAAAAATAATTAAAAATTGTGTACGCATATTTGATTTTTTTTTTTTTTTGTAATGGGAAAGAGCTAAATGAATGACAGTGATTGGAACAAAATAATACTTTGTAACATCTCAATGCCACTATCTCTCTCTCCTTCTCTCTGAATTCGTCAGGAATTTCGTGCAATTAGAACTTTGTTTCAGTGCGTTTCATTTCCGCATTGCATGCAAGTTTTCTTTTGAGGGGTGTGACTAATAAGGACTTATTCGCCGTATCTAAAAATTTGATCGATTTGAAAATAAAGAGAACAGCAGAAAAGGAGCATGATATTGAGAGTATAGTAATTCACTGTATATTACGAGATAATGAGGAAAAAAGTGAAAACCGAAACACAACAGTTGTGGTTGATATTGATGAGAATCATAAACAAACTAAAACGATGAAGAAATATGTTTTAAAAAATTACGGCGATGGGGGGAGGGGGGAGGGGGGGGACAGTGACAACCATGGGCGGCGATCCCGATAGTATAGCAACCAATGGTAATGGCTTGTGCCCCCCCCCCCCCCGGCAGTGACCAAAAAAAAAATCGATGATGACAAAATATCATGTCAGGACGGTTAATGTAACACATTTTTTAAAAGACGAAACATTGGTAAACCCTTTCATATCGACCTTGGGGGGGGGGGGGGGGGGGGGGGAGGGGAGAAAATCATGATCATTCAGAAATAATAGATAATGCCAAAATAAAGAAATGTAAACAAAACATATCATTACCTTATCATATTATTCCCCCCCCCCCCCCCCCACTATTGCCTCTAATGCTATTTTATGGAATAAAATGACACGGAAGATACCAAGTGAACGCAAACTCCGCACATAATGTAATACATGTACAACTATGATCGAATATAATATTTTATGTAGCCCTATATTGTCGAAGAAAGACAAATAAGGGCATTCTCATACTCTCGAAAGACCTCAATGCGAGCACAGTATTGTTTTAATAAATCAAGATGTTTATAAGAAAAAGATGTGTGAGTTGTAAGTTGATTCTGATGTAGGCTTACAGGTGAGTGACCAAATCAAGATATCATTATAAATTGATGTTGCAGTATCTCCAATAACAACCCCTCCCCCACCCCCCCCCCTTTTTTTTTTTACAGCGGATAACAGAATCGGGAATAGATTATAAAGACGCATTTAATTAAAGCTTTCAAATAGGCAATGCGTGTTGTGTTAATTATCCTTTTGACACAAATCCCAGTCATCAGGATAAACATTTAACGGGCTGTACTGAAATTCATTTATACGTGTTCGTCTCCATCTTTGGTCTCTTTCAACCAATATATTTTGTCTATAAAACTTTGTTAATTCTCGTTTCATGATTGAAAAGTTTTGTATTTGACATGTATATAAATATATAAGGGTGAAGATGATGATGATGATGATGCTAACAAGGATAATTAGTAGTAATGATAATAAAGATAATGTTGTTGTTTTTGTTTTTTAAATCTTTCTCTCTAATTGCAAGGAACTTGTGTTTATGTTGCTTGGCATTTTTTCAACATTGGCCGAACCTTCCTTCACAGGAAAATTCTCATATTTATGTCTATTCCGCCGGAGTTACTCAAGACAAGGGTATCCTTCCGTAGGAAGAGATAGAGAGAAGGGTAAGGGGGGGGGGGGCGCTTTTCAGAACATGAAATATGAACATTTCATTTGCCGCCTAAAACCAAGACCGCTTGGGGTTTGATAGCTATATTTTTTCGCAAACATGCTCTAAAATGGGTACATGCCCTCTTAAACGTAGGCCAGAGTGGCTCTTTGTATTTTCATGTATTCAGAAGATTGACCTCTTCTTTGAAAACGCTAATCTTCCTTTTAATAGTAGTTGCTTTGGCATTCTTTTGTTCCTCTTATTAGGGTGGGGCCTGCATGGTCCACTCAGCTGAGATAAGCGCTTCATTTTGAAAAGAGCAGATCGATGGTCCATTCATGAATGATGAGCTATTTGGTCAATTTGGTAACATGAAAGGTTCGTTCTCTGGTAAATAATAAAAGGGAGAAGAATCACCATGACCTTCATCAATGTATACCTTTATAAACACACAGTATAGGCTCCATATTGAAAGTAAGGTCATTTTACACTGAAGACAGCCAATTCAAATTCATCAAAATAGGTCAAATGAGGTGTAAACCATGATGCATTTGATATATATTCCATTGTGCTTTATATGATTATACTCCATCATAAATATAACCCCAGCACTTTTCTTATTATAACGTGCATAATGTTTGATTCAATATATTCATTGAAAAATGCAATGTATGCCGCAAACTTTCCTAACCAATATTTTGAGTGGTTATTTGTGACCAAGTGAAACAGGCGTATCACAAATTTGTTTATAATGAAAATATGATTATCATCATATAAAATAAAATACATCACGAGAGATGTATCATAATGCATGTTTCTTCTTATCATAGATCTCCGAATGTTTAAATAGCCTTTTTGTTGTTTTCATATAATATTTTCCAGCACTGTATCTAAATCTATTTTTATGTTATACATTGACGTAAAAGATAAACGCGGAGCCAAAACCTCAATTCCTTTTTTATCTTATAGATAACATATGGAAAAAGTCAGTCTGAAATCATATCTTTATATCGCTTAAAAAAAGAAAGTCCGATCGTGTGTCAATGGGAAAAGGTAAAAATGCATTTTTGTTCATTTCTTAGGAGTAGGGGCAAGCCGAAAGGAAAATGGGGAGCAAAGTTTATATTACGAGGGTTTTTTTTTCAGACGCTTTATTATATAACTCTCTATTTTGTAACTCTTCTTGTAGGTCGGTGGAACTATTTGGATGAAAAACATAGATGTTAGCTTATATCGGAAAATATTGTAAGAATGAGGCAAGAAAATAAAGCGTCAAAAGATAGAGGATTCTATACTTTTCTAGAAATGAATCTGCGTTTTATTCCTGCATTTCATGCAGTTTTTCTTTTGAAGGGGTATGGCTAATAAAGAGTTATTCCCCGTATCTTGGAGTTTGATCGCTTTGAAAAGAAAGAGAACAGTAGAAAAGGACTTTGAAATGGAGAGTGTAGTCATTCATGTTACGAGATAATGAGAAAAATAATGAAGAGAATGAAACGCAGTAAAAAAAAAAAAAAAAAAATACAGCGATTATAAGAAAACAAGATCCCAACAAACATGTATCATGTAAGGATAATTAACACAACAAAAGAACGCAAAACAGTTATTAGCTATATATAATTATTTAAACTTTTAAAATTCAAATCGGAAATGACAGAGACATAGCAAAGCAAAATAGAGGTAGATCCAGGATTGTCAAAAGGGGAAAACAATTCCCCCAATAATCTACGAAAGGGCAAATTAGGTTTTTAAATTTTCATGTACTTTTTATTCGTATTAAATATTTTATATAGAGGCAAGGCGGAGGGGGCATAAATCATATTTTCCATGTTCATTTTCGTCCAAAGAGGGGGGGGGGGGGGGGGGGAGGATGTACGGGCTCATTATCTACTTGGTCCGCCACTGAAGCAAAGAACACCACAAGACTAAAGTGAAACAGGTACATCGAGATATTATCAAAATGGATAACATTGAAAAAATGGTAATAAATAAGTATTAGAAATACCTTTGATGGCACATATATTTTAAATTGTTTTAATATATTTGGTTCTAAATCTTTTTATGGAATGTGATGGCGTCAAAGAAACATGTGGAGGCAAAAAGTTAATATGCGTTGAAAATAAATATTCCCCTTTTTAGGAAATAGAATTGAAGACTACATTCACAAATACATTTCATTATATTTGTGTTAACATAATTCATTAGGGTTTATTTTTCGTTTGTTCGTATAATCTGTCTCTGTCTATTGCAAGTAGTGTTATCACTGATAGTATGACAACTCATATTTACAGTGCATTCTATGAATACATGTGTTCAGTATGTATTCAGTAGGTTTGGCATCCTCTTCTTTCAAAACGCTAATCTTCGTTAGTAGTTTCTTCGACATTCTTTTGTTCGACATTCTTTTGTTCATTTTAGGGTGGGTCCGGTCCAAGCAATTGAGAAGCATTTCATTTTGAAAAGAGTAGATTAATGGTCCACTCTTGAATGATGAGCTAAATTGGTCAATTTCAATTTATAAAATGAAAGGAGCTTGGTCAATGTTTCTTTCTTATGAACTTGGATTAAAAGGAGCGAAGTATAATGTGGTCTAGATCAAGAACGCATACTCTTCGTGGCCGGCCGAACGCGATGTTATCACGTGATCGGAGCGGACGCGTACGCGTTCGTCTCTAGGTATACGGGATTTACGATCCCAACAAGAATTTCGGGTAAAGTTGAAAAAAAATTCCTTTTTCTCGATTTTTTTTCCACGTAACCTCATATTTTTTTTAACGGGTTTTGTGAATGAATATATCTACATAATACTACTAAGAATTTTCGCGCATAAGAGCCGATAGTTAGCTGGAAAACTTTGTCAACATATTAGGCATAAATCTCGGCTTCTGTAGAAGCCCTCCGTCACAGACTGAACACCTCGCTCGGCTTCTGTAGAAGCCCGTCGTCTCCAAAGGGTTAAGGAGATCGATTTAGAACATCCAGCAAACTAATTGCATCTAGCACATCGACGGCTACGCATTCATTTGGTGGAGTTCACGATCAACAAGTTCTTCAAGAAATGGGAGTATTTTACACTGCAGAGGGCGGCAGAGCTCTATCGGTTGAACATGAGCATATTCACGTGCGTTGCTTGTATCTGAGGAAGTTGTTTGACCAGGAGTTCCATGGTACATGGTTTGATGAAAGAAGTTGTCACGCGATATCAAAGGTGTTTTGCATGCCATCAAAAATGGGCCATGTTCATGGGCTTACAAGATCGAACAGCTAATGATTTTGTGTTTAATTTGGTTGATGCTGAAGGGCAGCATGGCAAACGATTGTCTGCCACAAATAAAGTATTTTCAAGTTATTCTTATAGTAGCTTTCATGATTTGTTTTAAAGGTGTTTTGAAGGTTTCTATGAAGCTTGATCTTTAAAATGTAATGATATAATTTTTCATGTTTATGTAATCATATGTCCATCATTAAGATAGACTGTTCATTTTAGAAATGGTATGGGGTAGTCATTATATAAAGGCCAGATCAATGTTTGTTCCATGAACATAGTGTAGAGATATTTTATGCAGAAATCGATCCTAAATCCTACTTTTTATTCGTATTAAATATTTTATATAGAGGCAAGGCGGAGGGGGCATAAATCATATTTTCCATGTTCATTTTCGTCCAAAGAGGGGGGGGGGGGAGGAGGATGTACGGGCTCATTATCTACTTGGTCCGCCACTGAAGCAAAGAACACCACAAGACTAAAGTGAAACAGGTACATCGAGATATTATCAAAATGGATAACATTGAAAAAATGGTAATAAATAAGTATTAGAAATACCTTTGATGGCACATATATTTTAAATTGTTTTAATATATTTGGTTCTAAATCTTTTTATGGAATGTGATGGCGTCAAAGAAACATGTGGAGGCAAAAAGTTAATATGCGTTGAAAATAAATATTCCCCTTTTTAGAAAATAGAATTGAAGACTACATTCACAAATACATTTCATTATATTTGTGTTAACATAATTCATTAGGGTTTATTTTTCGTTTGTTCGTATAATCTGTCTCTGTCTATTGCAAGTAGTGTTATCACTGATAGTATGACAACTCATATTTACAGTGCATTCTATGAATACATGTGTTCAGTATGTATTCAGTAGGTTTGGCATCCTCTTCTTTCAAAACGCTAATCTTCGTTAGTAGTTTCTTCGACATTCTTTTGTTCGACATTCTTTTGTTCATTTTAGGGTGGGTCCGGTCCAAGCAATTGAGAAGCATTTCATTTTGAAAAGAGTAGATTAATGGTCCACTCTTGAATGATGAGCTAAATTGGTCAATTTCAATTTATAAAATGAAAGGAGCTTGGTCAATGTTTCTTTCTTATGAACTTGGATTAAAAGGAGCGAAGTATAATGTGGTCTAGATCAAGAACGCATACTCTTCGTGGCCGGCCGAACGCGATGTTATCACGTGATCGGAGCGGACGCGTACGCGTTCGTCTCTAGGTATACGGGATTTACGATCCCAACAAGAATTTCGGGTAAAGTTGAAAAAAAATTCCTTTTTCTCGATTTTTTTTCCACGTAACCTCATATTTTTTTTAACGGGTTTTGTGAATGAATATATCTACATAATACTACTAAGAATTTTCGCGCATAAGAGCCGATAGTTAGCTGGAAAACTTTGTCAACATATTAGGCATAAATCTCGGCTTCTGTAGAAGCCCTCCGTCACAGACTGAACACCTCGCTCGGCTTCTGTAGAAGCCCGTCGTCTCCAAAGGGTTAAGGAGATCGATTTAGAACATCCAGCAAACTAATTGCATCTAGCACATCGACGGCTACGCATTCATTTGGTGGAGTTCACGATCAACAAGTTCTTCAAGAAATGGGAGTATTTTACACTGCAGAGGGCGGCAGAGCTCTATCGGTTGAACATGAGCATATTCACGTGCGTTGCTTGTATCTGAGGAAGTTGTTTGACCAGGAGTTCCATGGTACATGGTTTGATGAAAGAAGTTGTCACGCGATATCAAAGGTGTTTTGCATGCCATCAAAAATGGGCCATGTTCATGGGCTTACAAGATCGAACAGCTAATGATTTTGTGTTTAATTTGGTTGATGCTGAAGGGCAGCATGGCAAACAATTGTCTGCCACAAATAAAGTATTTTCAAGTTATTCTTATAGTAGCTTTCATGATTTGTTTTAAAGGTGTTTTGAAGGTTTCTATGAAGCTTGATCTTTAAAATGTAATGATATAATTTTTCATGTTTATGTAATCATATGTCCATCATTAAGATAGACTGTTCATTTTAGAAATGGTATGGGGTAGTCATTATATAAAGGCCAGATCAATGTTTGTTCCATGAACATAGTGTAGAGATATTTTATGCAGAAATCGATCCTAAATGGATCATTTTTATTCAAGCTCGCATATCGAAAAAGAGAAAGAAAGTTTCAGATACGAAAGAACAAACCTATTAAACGACAACACGATAGATAGTCGTTGTTCTTCTTAGTTTTTAAGCAAGTGGAGGAAAATTTGTTTTTTGGCTAGAGGAGCCACAGCATATATGGGCAAGGGTGATTTACATAATTTGGAAGAGACATGTTAGATGAAAAGTGGAAATTGCCAAGGTCAATATAACGATGATATTAAAGAGATTCTATCATGCATTAAAATTGTATTGCAAGGGAAATCTATCGTATGATATACGATAAAGGTGTATCTAAGATATGTCCTAACGCTATTCTGATATTGATTGAGGCAACAATGTAGATCTACGTAATTGGAAATTAAATAGTTTCATGAGGAAATTTGGGCCAACAAATTTACCCTTTATTCTAAGCAAAAACTTCGTGCTCTCGAACGGAAAGCTTTCTCTCGGTGTGGTCTTGAAATTGATCGGCAAATTTATGTGAAAGCGTCTCATCACTATAATAATCAACTCACTTCAGCCAAACGAGTTTATCATCGTAATCAACTGAAAAATTGTTCTCCTCGAGATCTCTTCAGGAAGGTTGATCACCTGTTACGACCCCAGTTAAAAACCTTACCAAACAATATCAGTTTTGATGTATCTCTACCACAGCGTTTCTTGAGATATTTTGCAGAGAAAGTTCGGTCAATCACTGATGAATTACAGTCATCAGCGGCTGATAATAGTAGGGAATTTCCTGAGAAGCTTGCAACCTCATCATTCAGCAAATTCAAATCAGTGTCTGAAGATGAGGTTGCCAAGTTCATTACTACCTCTTCTTCCACAACATGTGAACTTGACCCTGTCCCAACTTCATTTCTGAAAAAATTTCGTGAAGAATTATTATCATTTATGACACAGGTCATTAATGATTCTTTCATGACTGGTTCTTTCCCAGAAGGTTTCAAGCATGCAAATGTTATTCCTAGACTGAAGGGTTCGGCTACTGATGTTGAAGATCTGAAAAATTATCGTCCGATTGCAAACTTGAGATATTTTGGCAAACTTTTAGAAAGAATAGCTTCATTCCAACTTCAACAGTACCTGAACACATTCAGTTTATACGCAAAGTCACAATCTGGTTACCGCTCGTTTCATAGCGTCGAAACAGCTCTTCTGCGAGTAACGGATGACATTCTTTTATCTCTAGACAAAGGAGAAGAAGTCATCCTTGTGCTGCTAGATTTTTCTTGCGCGTTTGATACTATTAAGCATGACATCTTGTTGAAACGTCTGAGACTTCGTTTTGGTATAAGTGGTCAAGCACTCGCTTGGATAGAGTCGTATCTGTTTCGGCGCACTCACACTGTTATTATTGGAAATGAGCGGTCATCCACAGAAATCATCCCTCAAGGGGTTCCTCAAGGGTCCGTATTGGGCCCAATCCTATTTACCCTCTATACCTCTCCCTTAGAGGATATTATTGATACTCACAAAATTCATAAGATGTTCTATGCAGATGACACACAACTGTACATTTCATTTAAGAGAACTGATAATATTAATGTCACTTCACAGGTATCGGGGTGTGTGCAATCAATCAAAGAGTGGTCTCAGGTAAATGGTTTAAAGCTCAATGATACAAAGACTGAGTTTCTTCATCTTTCTTCACGCCATAGGTCAAGCAACCTCATATCAACATTGAACATAAATGGTACAATTGTTCATGCAACCAGAACTTGCAGAAATTTAGGTGCTATTTTTGATGATAAGTTCACATTTGAAAATTTTGTCTCACAAAAGTGTCGCTCAGCTTCATTTGGATTATACAAAATAGGTAAAATTCGCAATTTTTTAGACAAACCAACCACTGAACGATTAATTCATGCTTTTGTTATGTGCCATTTTGATTTCTGTAATAGTTTGCTTTCTGGTCTCCCTTCTTCTCAAATTCAAAGACTACAACTCCTTCAAAATTCTGCAGCCCGACTTGTTACACGCACGAAGAAACATGAATCAATAACTCCAGTCTTAAGAGATCTACACTGGTTGCCCATCAAGTCCCGTATCCAATTTAAAATACTTATGTTAACCTACCAATGTTTACATCAGCTGGCTCCTACTTATCTCTCTGAAGTACTAACTCCATATAAACCCGATAGAATGTTACGTTCCAGTTTCAAGTCCCTGCTCTGCGTTCCACAAATAATGACAAAATCATACGGGGAAAGGTCTTTTACACATTCTGCCGCTCTTTTGTGGAACAAGTTGCCTGAATATCTGAAAAGTATAAATTCCTACGAAAACTTCATTAATTCTCTAAAGACATACCTTTTCACCACTTTATAGTTAATCAGAATCATGAACCCAGTGCATCTTTCCTTTCTTTCCTCTCCTAAAGTGCATAGAGACATGCAATTTTGCTTATGTGTAATGCGCTATATAAAAATGTTTGATTATTATTATTAATTATCAGCTTTTCAGTTCGTTGAATTTTGTTACATCATTAATTATCATGATATAATTCCAGTAATTATTCAGAATTTGATATTCTTCATTGGTAAATGATGTGAAATGATGTTTACATTAGAAGCTACACCCTTCTTTGTAGTGTTCTAGTAGCTCGGCAGGCTATATCCCAAAATATTGTATATTTTGTCTTTTTGTTAAGGTGTTATGGATGATATGGGTGTAATGTTGGACTTATGTTGTGAACGTTTAAAGGATGAACATGTATTTTCCAGCGTTACGTAGTATAGCTGGTAAATGTTGTTTATACGGCAATAAGTGAGATTGCTAAGTCAGGCATGCGTAACGGAATTAATTAATTCCGCATAGTAAATGGTGGGTAGTTTGAATATGAAAGGAGGTATAGATGCTTGAGTAGGGTGCGGTGAATGAGAAGAGTCATTCTAGCCTTCCACCGCACACATACTAGCACGTCTTTTTAGACTCATGGTAAATTTCAGTAATTTACGATTTATAATATAAAGAGGACAAATGTAAAGTTGATAATTTGTTTTTTTATGTAGATAGCCATAGGGGTTTTCAGAGTTTTTGCGCTTATATAGTTTTTATCTCTGTTTTTTAACCCCGGGCTAAATTAGGGTTAGGTTAGGACGTAAACTTTACTAAGATATGGACTCTTAAGTTGTAAGGATGTCGTATTGCACACTTTGTCATTTGTTTGTCATTTGAAGTGTATTTTGTAGAGTATTATGAAATACCATGAAAGTGGCTGTAAGTGGCTGTAAAAGCCGGCTCATCGTGCTAGTAGCTCGGCTATATCCCAAAATATTGTATATTTTGTCTTTTTGTTAAGGTGTTATGGATGATATGGGTGTAATGTTGGACTTATGGTGTGAACGTTTAAAGGATGAACCTTGTCCTAGCAAACTCATGACTAAAAACAAAAACATGTGATCACCTTACACTTGGTTTAAGAAGAACACATGAGGCATACAATGAGTACAAACAAAATTGAGCTACATTCAGGTTCTATGAATCGCTTATTACAAGAAAATTATAACGGAATGAAGATATAATAAAGCCTTAGTTTGTGCCATATAGTTAAAACGTCTAGCCACAAATAGGTTTGGAATAACTAAATAGGTTGATTACAAGCTTATTGCAGCATAATTACATACTAAATTCTCCGTCGGCTGTAAAAGGCTCGCTAAAAAACTTGTTGACATCTGAGGTAGCACAGGCGAATATTTCACCAACCTTCACATCACTCACAAGAAATCGAAAATTTGTATTTGGGATTACTCCCATTCCTATTTGTATTATGTTTTCTTGGGTATAGTTTCCATTGCCAATCAACCTGTAGAGATTGACCACTGGTTCAGCTGTAGAGATCAGATTCCCACCTTCCAGGCAACAAAAGAAATTGGCGTACTGTCCCTTGTTGGTCTTTTCATATTCAACAGTTAGAGCTGCATGAGGATAAAAGATTAATACTGCAGTAATATAGGACTGAACTATTTTGTTGATAGATGATAGTTATTCATTTTTCTTCTCCCTTTTAGGTCCCTAGTTGTCATCTGTTTTCAGAACTACATCTAAAACAAAAGATTTATTGGTAACGATAACCTAACGCATAATTACGGTTAAGTCCTACAGTTTGTATAAGTACGTCATGTTCAAACCAGCAATCTTTATTTTTTATTTTGTTTTAATGGCACCGGACGTATCTAATTGTTTTGTAAAATTTACAAAGTTTACTCTAGCGTGAAAGGTTTAGAATAAAATCACTGCTGCAATAATTTGTAACAGGTTTTGAAACATATAATGACCCATCGAGATTATTCAAGTGTTTCACATGATAACTGAATGTTTTGAGGAAGATTTCTTGTGTGATGTGTGATACATAAGTAGAGATGGGCTCACATAAACGTATCATATTCTCAACAATAATTTAATACATACAAATATTCAGTAAATATTAAATTATATCAAAATTACTCACGCTCACAGTTAGGTCCGTATCGACCAATCATGCATTCTGAAAATATAAGAAGTTCGTATATAAATAAACATCCTTCTGTATGCCCCTAGCAACTTAAAAGAATGAATTTACTGCGCTGAGCATATAAGTACTATTCTTAACCCTAGCATAGTCGTATGCAAAGTTTTAACTGCACGGATTCTTACACAGTGCAGGTAATACCTTTTTTTTATGCAGGTGGAAAGCAAATGGCCACGATTGTGGAGAGAATGGATTATCAATCAATCTTTTTTTTATCAAAAAGGTTGATTTTCTTCCAATAATTTATGTATATGAACAATTATACAGTGTGTCCCAGAAAAAAGGAAACCGGATTTCATGGCAGAAATTTTCTGTCATAATGAACAATATCTTTGATGAGATATACATTTATAAAAAAGCTCTGCTTCTCTTCTTCATTTTATGCACAGGTTATTATTCATAATTCACGCATGACTGAATTAAAACAATGGAAAGTGGTGCTACCCAAAATTCATTTGCACGCACAAATTGCAAATTTGAGTGAATTTTTAGGGTGGTAAACCTAATTGATTTGAAAAAAGAAAAAAAAATCAGATAAAAATTCACAATTTGCTCTTTTATATGACAGCTCATGCTTCAAAAATGAATGATGTATGACAGAGAACAAATAAAGTGAAAGCTTTTCATACATGTATACCTCATCAAGAAAATTATTCATTATAACAGAAAATATCTGCCATGAAACCCGGTTTCCCTTTTTCTGGGACACACAGTATATATATATATAATCTCTCTTTAATTTGAATTAACAATAAATCTTGCCACTTCCCTGTGCCTTACCATTTTAGTTCTACCATAGTTTAAAAGGAAAAAGTACAGTTGGATGACATTTTTTTTTTTTTAAATCCCCATTCATTTTGTACTTGGTGCAAAAGGTTCCGTCCCGTCGCATTCCGTCCTGTCGCACGACACCCATTCATCAATTTTCAAATTAAAAAAAATTGATTGGGCCAAAATCATAGCTTGATGTTTGAATGTCATGTGCTCTTAGACTATCATACTAATCAAAAATCACAAGACATAGCTAGTCTTCAATTTTAACTTCGATAGAATTTTACTCTGAATCTGTCTTACAAAATTTCACCATTCTATCGTTCCGTCCCGTCGCACTAACAAAAAATGTTGTTACCATAGAAACATAATTACGATCAGTCTTGTGTTTGTAGTGGAATTGTTCTTCAATGTAAACTTATTATATAAGTAAAGGTATGCAGCAAGTATCATTTCTTATTTTCTTGTCAGGGGAATAAATCCTATCGAATTCCGTCCTGTCGCGTTGACATTACTTTTGGCTCAGACCCATATATATATATATATATATATATATATATATATATATATATATAATTCTGTCTCATGATCGTTTAGTTGCTGGGACGATGGGGGTTAATGGAATCCATCAATCCACTGAAAATAGACACGGTTCATATCTCTCATCTTTGTGAATAAAATGCCCATACTGCTCCCTGTCAAAATATGATTGCAGGTTAGCGGGTTATCATGTATAAAACATAAAATCTTAATTGGAGTTCATGCAATTTTTCATAAGGTAACATGTTTCAAGTTAAGAAGTTGATAAAATATTTAATTTCTAGAAACATTCTTTATTCTACAGGTTTAAAAGGATTAATAACCAGTGTTTTGTTACCCTTGAATCTTGAATATGTTTATAGAAAATAACAGCTTCTATAAACATTTAAGTCATAGTAGAAACACTAACAAAGTTTTACATGAATATGTAAATTATGTTGGCAACAGTGATCAATTTGTTTAACTGACCTTGACAATTGTTCCCTGTCCATCCTGGTTCGCAGTCAGTAGAACTTCCTGTACAGACACCAGTAAACCGATCACATTCTCCTGACACACAGTGACATGTCTCTGTACAGCTAGCACCAAACTCATCTTGATCGCATTCTAATAGAATTATTTTGAGGAGGAAAAATAAAAGTTTCATATATACACAACACATTATGCAGAAGATCACTGTTGATAATTATTACCAAATAAAAGTGGTACCAGAATAGCAAAGACTGGAGCATCTTTTGATAATAAACATCAAGGATAATCTTCAGAGAAAACAATTTAATCGAGGGAAAACAGTAGTGACAGCATAATTTGGCGCTAAGACCTCTCTCTCTCTCTCGGGTGATCTCTTTGTCGTATAACTCTGTATCGCCTTCACACTGCAGTAGGAGACTAAACGACCCTACTCGTACTCCCACAAAGTACACAGCTTAAGAAGAAATCCCCTTTACCAACATGTCATGTAAAATGTTATCAATCTAAGAAAAGGCGACAAGGTCAGCTGGAAAAAGGGTGCATTCAGTGAGCCACATGTACACTATTTTCAGTTTAAATGTGTATCACACTTCGCTGAAATGATCACCACAATCATGACAATCAGGGGCGGATCTAGCTTTTTTCCAAGGGGGGAGGGTGTGGGAGGGGGGATACCCCCCTCCAACAGTAGGGAGATTTTTCATTTTTAGGGTTGCCAGCTTGCGATTTTAAGCATACTTGCATGCTCTATTTTTTCTCTTTTTTGTTTTCCTATGCACATTAAATGTTTACTTGGCAGCCCAAGGGTGGGGGGGGGGGGGGGGGGTTAAACTCCCTAACCCCCCCCCCCCCCCCCACCCTTGGGCTGCCACTGACAATATACAGTTCACCAGTAGTAGGTAAGCCTATAAATGTACAGGTAAAATACTGGTTTGACAGGGAATTGGGGTTTTATATTTTTATTCAAGTTTCACAAAGACTTAAAATCCAGTTTTGGTTTTTGTGTGCCGATTACCATTTCTGCCACATAAGTGAAGATCAATGTTCCATGATGGAACATTGGACTTATGGACTGGTGAACTGTATATTGTGGATGACAGTACCCTTACTGACAGTGTTTCACTTCCTGCTATTGTTTACATACCTGTGGTACAGTCCAGTCCTTTGTATCCTGGTGTACATGAACATCCGTAGGGATCAGGCACACAAACCTGAAGTCCACTACATGCTGTTCTATCATCAGCAAGCTCGTAGTCACATCTGTACTCGCAGTTACGACCATAACGATTTCCACCGCAAGCTGTATATGATTATTTAAAATACAAATATACTTCATGTCTGTTATTTCCCCCATAGGCCAATTGATGAATGAAGATAAATAATATTTCAATGATGCCTCATAAAAAATACAACGTATTCTTGTAAGGGTTATGGCAAGGGGTTTTATCTGACAGCCAGGACGTAGGACCAAACAGGGCTTAATTCAAGTCTCATCAATCTAATTTCATTTTGATCCTACGTCTCATAAAGATTTTGGGTATTACTTATAGGGGCAAATGTGAATAGGGCAAAATAAAGATTAAAACAATAAATAGCAAAGAAGATCTTACCCATTTCACAGTTCTCTCCCTGGAATCCTGGAGGACAGATGCATATCCCTGATTCATCTTGACAGATTCCTCCGTTGAAACATGATGGACAAATGCCAGTGCATCCACTCGATACATCGTAGCGACCGGCAGGACACGCTGAAATTTCAACATCAGTGGGTTGAATTTCACATATATTTTCATCTGACATCCCTCACCCGTTTCAACATATTGAAATAATCTTCTGCATATTTTTCGTTTGATTTTTTTTTTTTATTATCGAATTTATAACACTGTCCTTTAAAACATATTTTTTCATGGAGCCCCGTTAAAGGAAGGGATTAAGTTTTGGTAACAATGAATAAATAATTTGTGGGTTTTCTCATTCTTTTTATGTGGAAGAGTAATTTAGTAGACATATCCTCTGATTTAAATATATGACTAGTTCAACATACCAATTTAAGTGAGCAGTGCTGTTCACTGTGTGTGATTTCAATTTCAATCAATTCTTTTGTTTTTAAAACCTCAAAATTTATTTATTCGCTACATAAAATCTACCCTTTTCAATAGTCCACAGCTCTCCAAAAGTCTTCAGAGAGGGGGGGTTATCAGATTTTAGGTGGGTCTAGTTTTCCTCCATAATTCTCTGACAAGCAACAACAACAAAAAAAGTTCTCAGTTCTACGGGGGAGGGAGGCACAATCCGCCAAAGGCTTTAATGATAAACGATTTTAAACTGGAAGGTTGCCATTTTACAAAATACACAATTATGTAAGCTTGTATTTGATGGAACACAGGAGGTGCATTAAAACAAAAACTGATTTTTATGGAGGACAAAAATTAATCTGTAGTACTAGGTTTTTAGTAAAGTTCGTTTTGCCCTAAAATTGAAATATCAGAATGATTATCAGCAAATTATAGTATATTTTCAGGATTTTCTTATAATTTCGAAACACTTTCCGGCATATAAAAAATTAAGTGGTTCTAGGTCTACTTAAATCTCAAATAGAACAGTCCAGATAGTAAAGCGAATGCTCATGATGTTAAAATCATGACATCACACATCCCTCACATTTTTTTTTAAATATTGATATCATAAAATGATTCAGTTTCTTAATTACCTCTTACGATAAGTCGAATTAATCCAGCTCTTGCCAGTCCCCTCTCCAATCCAAAATGAAGCTCATACACACCAGCATCTGAGGTATCTACTTCTCCTGTGATTGTGTAGACGGGCAATTCCGTAAAGATCGTGCCATCAGAAATAGTATCACCACTCTCAGTTGTACCATTGTGCCTCCAGTTCCTGGAACTAACACTAGGATTATCACTGGGAGCAAGCTCTGTGAAATCAACCGTAACATTCACATCCCCCTTGCTAACAGTCTTGGAGAACCTGCCACTTGTTGGAACAAACTTTGCTGAAAATTAATGGTAAACATTAAGGCTGTAAATGATGTATTACAATGTCATATACATGTACTATTTCATTATTATTGACGCACTATTCATTTGTATCAAACCGAACATTTTGCTGTGTACAGCTAGAACTTCCTAGAAGGTGTAGAATTTGTTAGGATTAAGTTTCGAGACATTTCTTAAAACAATGATTAGATTATAAAAAGGTAATAATTATAGCCTATTTTTATAAACAAGGGAAGGTTAAACCTTGTCTATTTTATGATTTTCTTATTTTTTTTTAACAACTTCCACACAGACAGAAAATTACAAGTTTTCTTCTATGAAATGCTTGAATACGCCAGAAGAGACTAATTTCAGAAGTGCTTGAACACTTTTATAGAAGGTGAGTTTGAAGGTTAAATTATAATTATTTTGGTATTGAAGCATTTCTTAATCTTTGAATGAATTTGCCGGGATATGGGTATTCCTACTTTTTAAAATGGATTAGTCATATGAATTATTAATGGGAAACCTGGAACATGAGCTTACTTTCACCAAACAGTCAGACCCAAATCCGGAAAACCGAGCACAGGTATATACTCCGAAAACGGCGTATGGAGCAAGATGAATATAGAGCCCTCATCGTCCAGTGCGAGACAGTGTGTACAAAAGACATGGGGAAAATCGTGCAATGTCGACCTGCTGTTATTAATATATTTCTCAAAAATAATGCTGCGGATATATTTATTTCAAACGTTTGTCATTTGAAAGTCATTTTATATGACGAATCATTAAAGGATTTTGAAGATAATTGGCACGCAGCATTATTTAAAAAAAATTATATATCGTTGGCTGGTTGACTTTGCAAGATTTTCCCCATGCCTTTTGTACACACTGCCTCGCACTGAACGATGAGGGCTCTATATTCATACGCCGTTTTCGGAGTATATACCTGTGCTCGGTTTTCCGGAGTTGGGTCTGACTGCCAAACACTAAACATTTCCTTCGATAGGTTACAAAGATGACTCAACAGTACGTAGTCAGATGTCATAAGACAAAGGAATGCATATAATAAATATTTTGTGAGAACCATCAACCATACTTATATATACCCCAGGCACTTCAACGAGACCAATCCTAGACCGACAACAGACCTCTATACAAAACACTTGTATTACATCCTCAATGGGCAAGAAGCAGTCGGTTTGGAGTTGGATTGACGGTCTGACTGAAGTACTCTGTCGAAGCTCTTTAAAATTTCACAAAGAATTTTGAATCTGAAGGTGTAAAATCACTTTTTGCACGAGCTCACTGACCAGTGCTATTTGCCTTCTAGTCCCAAACTAACATTATCATAAATGTATTGCATCATTGGTTAAAAAGTGCATGTGCATTTATATGTAGGAGGAAAAAAAAATCAAAATTAACAGCGTTTCGCTCATATAATAAAACCTCACTGCTGGTCACACACGACCATGGTCCATCAGGAAGCAACAAAGAGAACATTCGTTTCCTTTTTTTCATTGAACCTGTCATTTTACAATAATTTCTTCTTCCCAGTGTCGTGAATAATTCACGATGCGCTGGCATGAAATCTGGTCTGCGTATGATGAAAACTTTCTTACCATCCGATCTCAAGAAGATTGTAGGTACCACTGAGCGTTCTCCATCAAGTGATGCAGCACAGTAGAAGACACCATATGACCTATGATCAGTAGATGTGACAAGATTTGTTCTGTAGGCCTGAACGGGTGGATTACCCGCAATGAAGGTAACACTGTCTGGTGAAGGACCATTAGCTGGGTCATTTATGTTATTGTATGTATAGACATACCTCCCTCTTGACACACCAGCAGCCAGATAAGGAGAACTGTTGTAGCACTCAAAGTAAGGGTTACCAGTCTCTGTACTTGTAAATCCTCTACTGATTGTAGACATATATGGTTGTCCTGATGCTAAAAAATTAAGCAAATAAATAATGAACGTTGCAAATTGGAATGTTATGTAAATTCCAAATCAGTCTAGTACTGTGAGTCGACAAAAATTATAGTGATTAAAGGTAACAGATAGTTTTGGGAAGCCCTCAAAAACTTTTCGTGAGATTTCTTTGATTTTACTTAATAAACACATGGACCTACTTCGTAGCAGGTCCATGATAAACAGCAGGGTACTAACATAACTAAGATGCTGTGAAGTTTATTCCTCCTCAAGTGAAATATTTATCGAATGTACGAAGCCCCAAACAAAATTATTCCGTACGTACGAGATAACATTCCGTACGTACGCAATAAATCAATCCGTACGTACGCAATAATTTATTGCGTACGTACGGAATATTATCTCGTACCGTACGTACGTACAAATTATTCCGTGCGATACGTGTTAATAAATTATGCGCACGCATGCCCACTGTATTTTAATATCAACTTTATAGTCGATTCGAAGGATTTACCGAAAACATGGGGGTCGTTTCATCAAATCAACTCCATGACAGTCATAACTGTTGTCGGCGATCTACGGAAATGTCATGGACCTGATAAACTGTTTCACGAAGACATGATAAACAACTCAGTGATATCGATACTCATCGTCGAAAAACATAGTCTATATCACAGTCCATTGGAATTATCGTCAATTTACCCAAACAGATTTTGAGGCTCAGTTTTTTCCAAACTATTCCAAAATGACTAAAATGGCAGCGAAGAATAATGATGGTGATACAAACATCCCGTTTACATGAAAAGATGTGTTACTTATTATTATATTCTTATAGAAGACCAGTTAGAGAGCTTGATTGAACTTATAAGATGGCATAGCTTTATTAAGGTACTGTCAGGCAGACATCTTTGTAGTCAAGTCTCCATGTGCAGGTATCATGCAAGTACTCATTGTTTCATAACTGACCTGTCATGAGTCATGGGTTACAGGTCATTCTATATTTAGCTATACATGCTAGTCTGTATTTGCAGACTCTGTTAACTAGCTATCACTACACTTATATGGCATCTTAGAATTTATAAAATTAAGAAAACTCGAGGAGGCTTTTGTGATGTACGAATCTAGATTTGTAAGTAAGAGGATACCGTAATTGACTAATTATGGAAAGAAGGCCCAAATCGTGTTCACTTTAGAGAAAATGATTCAATTAAGATATTTTATGGCCATATTTTTAATATTTATTCTTTAAAAGATACATATAATATTATTCATATCAAAGCATTGGGTGAAAAGGGAAAATATAGGGAAAATACAAACATGATAAATTGTCGTCGTTCACATGGGTCTGTATATACAGACTGTTCCGTTTTCGATGCTGATTCTATGGTAGACGAATGTGGGTATTTTTTATATTAATCTCATTTACTTGTTGGGGGGTCAAGAAGCCATAAACATATTGTCCGTCTGTACAATATTACAATACGAACATTAGTAACACTATTTGATAAAGGAATGATAAAGGATAGTGCTTGGAGATCAGGAAATAAATGTTCTCTTAATTTACATTTCTTATTTTTTCGCAGCCCATAGACTAACTAAAAGCTGGCTTGTGATGGCGTTCTAAAAAGATATGACAGGTCTGGAGTATCGACATTTGTCAGGGAAGTTGTCGTTGATCTTCGCAAAGACGGCTTTGTGAAACACTTAGCGGACAAGTTGAGCGACAGTGTCGAAATGACGCTGATCTTGTCGTTATGACGGTTTGATGAAACGACCCCATGGTCTTTTATTTAAACGCTAGAGGAAGACGGGAAGTCCTTGTCCGTCTCTATTTTGAGTTGGGATTCTCCCAGAAAGAAATTTTGTACTTTTTGTTATCAAAACATAAAATTCTACGGAGTGTTAGACATCTAAGTCGAATTTTGAAGAAACTTCGTCTAACAAGACGCTCAGACATTCTTGAAGTTGCAATTTTTATGTTGGAGAAACTGCGATCTTCTCGTACGTAGGAAATGTTATTGCGTACGTACGGAATAATTTTATTTTATTTTGTTCTAAAAAATGGCATGTTTGGGGCTTCGTACGAATGAGAGGTGAAAAGTAATAAAAATCCCTGGCCCCAAAGAGAGAAATGTAAATTCAAACAACGGCCACACACACTGCTTGCATGAGGATTGCTGTGTGTGTAGAATACGCAACACATAGTGCGAAGCGCTGGGTTTATTGTGCGGGGATATGGTCTTAGCGTGAGGCAGTGAAAAGCCGTTACCAATTAAGCGTTTCTTACAGATATTTACACTAAAATTTGTTCGAAATCGTGAATGGAATGTTAAATAATTACATGTGTCTTATGCTAAAAAGAGAATTGTATGTGACTATTTCAGATAAGTTTCTTGCCAGTATGATTTTTGCTACCGAGACTGTCTATGAGCTTTAAACTTGATAGAAATCTAATAATACTGTCAACTTTTTTTCTTGTCTAATAACCAGATTCGGATAATAAGAGCTGTACAGTTTACGTGACATTTTGAATTTTTAACTCCAGCTGATAACACAATTACAACTGTTACGAATTTTTGAACATAAGTTGAAATTTGAACCTGTACAGACGTACTGAACTAATTCATGATACAGTCATTGATAACCATTTACAAAAAGCAGGAAAATATGCTACAAATCTTTGTATACATTAATACATAACTGGAATTATGTTTTTTGATACCCATCTTACCTCTATGTATACACAGCATTACAGCACCAATTATTATCCACATGAGATCCATTCCGAATTATACTAGGAATTTTCAATGACAAATTTTGCTTGATATTTATGCACAGTAAGTGCTTTCGAAACCAAAGCGTCGACTCAAAAGAAAGAAAAAATATTGCAAGAATATTGGGACGGTTGAGGAAGAAGGAAGTGAAAAAAACTCCAAATTCAACCGTCATATCCGAATGATCAAGTTTAGGCGTAATGCAATGGAAAGGGATTTTCGTAACTTTTTTATATGTAAGAACAATTTTCAACGGTGCCTAATTATTCATTTTGTGTATACAATTCAGTTCAGAATTGAGGAAACACATGGTTTCCGTCGATCGGGCGTGATTTTCGTTTCGATTTTGTTCCAAAACAAAACACTATTTTGAAAACACGGAAAGTCCAAACTGTTGTTTTCTTTATTAGAACCTTTTGCAATGTTTAAATAGCATACATGAGAGGAGAACGGGAAATTTTCTTAGGGAAAAGTTAATGTACACTGTATACAGTGCGTATAAAAAAAAAGTTAAAATTTTGAAAACTCTGTCAAAATTACGTTTCAAAATATTTAGATAATGTTTTTTTGCATGTCGCCAGATGCCCAATAGTCTCATCTATCAAGTGCCACTATAACAAATTTTTGTTCACGCTCGGGCGAACACTGACTGTTTTTGTCTAGAGTATGAAACATGACTTGCGCCAAACCGAAAGAAGAGAGAAAATTAAACCAGCAGTCCGAATAAGTACTCCCATTCAAACAAATTGCTCTTTGCCATACATTTAGGATTATGTTATGATAATATTGGAATTTTGTGGCAATTTTCTATCATAGTTTTAATGATTTCATTGCTTTATGCATGAGTGATAATGTGTAATTACTTCAAAATCTGTTAAAGCACAGTACTCACAATACACAGACACATCAAAACTACATTAATTGGTTATTTGAATGATTGATTGATTGAAAATTGATTAATTTGACGTTCTTGATTGAATGACTGGTTTGGAAATGTTTTGATGTGTTTGTGAATGTGATTGTTTGGTTGATTGATTCACAGAGTTGCCGACTTCCTGACTGGTTGACTGACTGATCTATGGTTTGAGCAATTGATTGATTAATTGATCAATCAATCGATTGATTGATTGTTGATTAACCGATGACCTTATTGATTGACTGGATAATTGACTGACTGGCTGAATGGTTGAATGACTGACTAATATATTGATTAATTGATTAATTGATTAACTGACTGACTGACTGACTGATATATCAGTTGATGTACAGTATTGATGGGTTGATTGTTTATTGATTGATTAATTAATTAATTTTTTGATTGACTGAATTATCTACTAATTTGGTCTTTTCTTCTTTACTGAATGACTTTCATGTGGATTTGATGTGTCTGTGAATTGTTAATACTGTGCTTAAAAGATCTTGAAGTAATTACACATTATTAATTCTCACCCATGCATAAAGCAATTAAATCATTAAAATTATGATTGAAAATTGACACGAAATTCCTAGACTATCATAACATAATCATAAATGTATGCAAAAGAGCAATTTATTTGAATGGGAGTACTTTGATATTCAGACCGCTGGTTTAATTGCAATGTCGTACTACGACATTGACCTGTTTCCGTTCGCGTTCTGACTTTCCTATTCTTCTTCTTCTTCTTCTTCTTCTTTGCAATGTCGTACTACGACATTGACCTGTTTCCGTTCGCGTTCTGACTTTCCTATTCTTCTTCTTCTTCTTCTTTGCAATGTCGTACTACGACATTGACCTGTTTCCGTTCGCGTTCTGACTTTCCTATTCTTCTTCTTCTTCTTCTTCTTCTTCTTCTTGATCTTCTTACCTCAAACTCCTATTCATTTTGCACGTAGTGCTTGTTCCTCCTAATTAGGTCCCTTCCTCTCGTCCATTTCATTTCAAATTTCATAGCCATCTTCCTTGCCATGTCTAGCTGTGCACCTGACTCTTCATTTTCCGAAATCACTCATGCATGAACATCCAGGCGCCACTGGCGTAGCCAGGGGGGGGCACAAGGGGGCCATGGCCCCCCCTGTTGATCGGAGAGCAAAAAAAAAAAAAAAAAAAAAAAAAAAAAAAACACTAATTTCCTTTTCACATGCTGGTCTTACTAGGACTTACCCTACCCCTACCTTACAATCGAAATAAGGAAAAATAAAATGGAAATATTACCAAAAAAGTAAACAAAATAAACACTGCTTTCATTTCCAGCAAAAACTGTTCCTTTCCAAATCATAACCCCGAAACTTTGTTAACAACATTGACTAAGTAGATTGGTAACAGAACATTTATATTTCTTTTAGTTTGTCGAGAGTTGAAAGAAATTGTACTCAGAATGATGAAGAGGCGTATCAGTTATTCTTGCCGAATATAAACCTCTCTTTGTGAATGGGTATATGTCCGATGGAGGCAATAACCATTTTCTTCGTTTTGTAAATCTTGAGTTTGTTTAAGAGTTATCATTGTGGTAGCCAACATTGCTTTTATACGAAAACAATGTCACCGTTATATCATTTTTATGGTCTTCATCCGAGGAGAAGCAAAACACTGTTTTTCAAGGTAGAGTTCGATTTTATAGAGGAATATTCAAAAAAGATACAATTTCATTCTTTGTTCAAGTCGTATTTTATATACTAGTAAGTCATCGGACGAGATGCTTTCTGCTTTGATGTTTACAGTTTTGAGTCAAATCTATTATCACTAAATTGAATGACAAAAACGGCCTTCACATGTGGCAAATCATGTGCGCTTGACTTGGTTGTATGAAGACTTTGTTTAGCCCGTTCTCTATGTGTAATTACATTATTTCCATATGTTTTTATTACAAATTGTGATCTCTATACTCTTTACACGATGTAATTCTAATATTTTTCCGTGCTAAATACTCACATTGATGTTCATTTTGGTTACAAAAATTAATCAAACTATATAATTCCTCAGTACTTAAATGAAGGAGTACGTAGCTGGATTCGTGTAGTATATACGAATTAGGCAACTAATGAACAACCTCTAACCGAGAAAATGAGATAAAGAGCTAAACAAGGCAGCTAAATAAATTGCTAAAGTCTTTTACATACACCTAATAAAGATGTTGCATGTGTTTTCAAGTGAGACTACCGCTTGAGATGAGATATAAATTCCACTCCATGAGAAAGGGCGTCCTCTTAGTCATATGTTAGTCAATAGTCAGTGTGTCTGTGTGTGGGTTTTTGGTTGTTAGTCTGTATATTTTCCTATCCGAAAACACGGGTTTCAACGTTTCGTATGTACACTGGTACAGCTATTTATACACACCAACTACATGTAATTTTGCGTATTGCTTGGAATTCTGGAGCCCCAAGGAGTGGTAATCCTTCCACTACAATTCATTCCAGCGGAGTAGAGAGAAAAAAAATCCTATTTCATCTGTCACTTCTCAAGTAGGTTACACCAGAATAGAATTTTAGGGTGCAGAAAATGCCATTTTCATGACCTGCTTTTAAAAAATTTTCCTACCGTGGGAGGGGGATACCCCCTCCCACACCCTCCCCCGCTCGGTCGCTTCGCTCCCTCGCCTTGGCCCCCCCTCTTGAAAAATCCTGGCTACGCCAGTGCCAGGCGCCAGTTTGTCCATTTTCGGGCCATTTTCATGTCTTTCTTTCTTCTTGCCTATCTCCACTATCCTACATGCTACAGACTTCTAACAAAGTGCTCTATATAGAGTAAGACTTGTTCTTCAACTTTCTTTCTTTTACCTAACCTTCAAAATTTCATCTTCATACTCTAAATTCAAATCCGAAATCGGCAACATTAAAAAACATTAAAATTCTTCAAATATTCATTCCCGAATTTGAAAAATTGCCATAACTTCCTCATATCAAGTCATTTTTGTCTCAAATTTTCACTGTGGCTTTATCTTGTCATTGCACACATCCCTGATTAGTTTCATGCTTCAATAATTCGGCATAATAAAAATAGCGCCCTCTAAAGTTTCCAAAATGGCTATTTTCTTGTGGCCGTATCTCCATCATGCCTGGCTAAAACCGTACCCTTTTTTGGATTTAGGTGCTTCAAGATATACTCTATTCAGCCAACTGAAATAATATATACCTTATCACAGACCAACTTGGCGAAAATTGCTCGTAAAAATCATGAAATTTACGGAAATGCCGAAATAACTTCAACTTGCTCTAAAATTGCGAAATTTAAACCTACACCTTTGAAACTTGGTAGGTGTGTGTATCAATGTATTTGACAACTGTCAGCTAAATTTGGTAAAAATTGATGACGTCATCACGAAGTTATCGCAAAAAACCTCAAATTAATATGCATTACATAATATGGCGTAATATGCCTATTTTAAATGGCGCACTAATGACATTCAGCTCAAAATGACTGCAATGAAATTCCCTTCTCAGAGATAGCAAACACGGTATAGGGTCTCACAGAAAATTTTCAATAAATCGCAATTTAAGTCGGGTCATAATACGGATCCTGCAGAGTTTCCGCCCATGCATTACACGTATTGTCTATGGGGCAAATCGGGATCCCAACTTTGGCCCCCTGAACCATCTTTATTTTTCTTGAAATTTGGCAGGCATATTCTTTGAGGCAAAATGAAGAGAATCTCGAAGCCGGATTTTTTAAAATCGGTCAAGCGTCACATTTTAGATGCCATTTTGTGCATTACACGTATTATCTATGGGGAAAATCGGTTTCCCGCTTTTGGCCCCCTGAACGATCTCTATTTTTCTTGAAAATTTGCATGTACATTCTTTGAGGCAAAATGAAGAGAATCTCGAAGCCGGATTTTGAAAATCGGTCAAGCGTGACATTTTAGACGCCATTTTGTCCTATAAAACTACTATGCATCACACGCTCCGATAAGATTGTCATAAAAATATGAGAGTGGTCTCAAAATGACTGCTATGAAATGCTCTTTCTATATGATACCAAATACAGCATATAAAGAAACAAAAAAAGGCCAAGAAAATAGCAAAGAAAGTCATTTCAGTACATACCATTTTAATGACATATTCTTCAATACAATTCTACACAGTGCGAATGGGCCGTGGTATACTATACGTCACATATAGTGTGCAAGCCACGTGGCCGAAGCCTATCAATATATCCTCATCATCATTATCATCATCACCATTATTATAATCACCATCTTTATCACCATCATCATCATTATATCATCATAATAATCATGATCCCCATCACCATTATTATTATTATTATTATATCATCATAAACACCATGATCATCATCATCACCATCATCATGATCATCATCAACATTATCATCTACATCATCATCACCATCATCATTATATCATCATCATCATCATCATCAACATCGTCGTCATTAAGACATCATAATCATCACTATTATCCTTAGCATTATCACCATCATCATCATCATCATAATCATAATCATCAGTATTATCATTTTCACTACCATCATCATCATCATCACCATAAGCATCATCACCATCATTATCTCCATCATCATCATCATCATCACCATCATCATCATTATCATCATCATAATCATCATCATTATCGTGAATATCGTCGTCGTCATTAAGACATCATAATTATCACCATTATCATAATCATTATCATTATCACCATCATTATACCATAATGAACATTATCACCATCACCATCATTATCTCCATCATCATTATCACCATCATTATATCATCATCACCATCATCATCATCGTCGTCATAACGTCATCATTATCATCACCATCATCATCATTATAGCAGCATCATCTTCATGATAGTCATCATCATCACCATCAACATCATCACCATCGGTGACACGACATTTGCTCCTGCGACATTTGCTCCTCCGTCTATATCTTGAAAGGTCAAAGGTTAAGGTCAAGGTCATGATTTGGTTTTTTGTTAAGGACAATGTGAAGCTTAGGATTAGGGTTAGGGTTAGGGTTAGGTTTAGGTTTAGGATTAACATGGCAAAGTTAGACCGGAGCAATTGTCGCAGGAGCAAATGTCATGGAACCTCACCATCATCATCATCACCTTTATTATCATCACCATCTTTATCACCATCATCATCACCATCATTATATCATCATAATATTTATGATCACCATCACCATTATTATTATTATATCATCATAATCACTATGAACATCATCCTAATCATCACCATCATCATCATCATTATCATAATCCCCATCATCAGCATCATCATCATTGTCATCACAATTAACATCATCATTCTTTGTTTTTTGTTCTTTGTTTCTTGTTTTAATTGTTCTATCATCTCCTAATTTTACAGTATGCATTATTTTCTCCCATCTTATCTGATATCACGTTTCAACATGCATAACTTTATATTTCGCATGTCAACTTTTCAACAAAATAAAAGATACGGACGACATTGCATGCACATCGTTCCGATACGATTGCAGTTCTAGTCTTCTTCTTCTTGATCTTCTTACCTCAAACTCCTATTCATTTTGCACGTAGTGCTTGTTCCTCCTAATTAGGTCCCTTCCTCTCGTCCATTTCATTTCAAATTTCATAGCCATCTTCCTTACCATGTCTAGCTGTGCACCTGACTCTTCATTTTCCGAAATCACTCATGCATGAACATCCAGGCGCCATTTTGTCCATTTTCGGGCCATTTTCATGTCTTTCTTTCTTCTTGCCTATCTCCACTATCCTACATGCTACAGACTTCTAACAAAGTGCTCTATATAGAGTAAGACTTGTTCTTCAACTTTCTTTCTTTTACCTAACCTTCAAAATTTCATCTTCATACTCTAAATTCAAATCCGAAATCGGCAACATTAAAAAACATTAAAATTCTTCAAATATATTCATTCCCGAATTTGAAAAATTGCCATAACTTCCTCATATCAAGTCATTTTTGTCTCAAATTTTCACTGTGGCTTTATCTTGTCATTGCACACATCCCTGATTAGTTTCATGCTTCAATAATTCGGCATAATAAAAATAGCGCCCTCTAAAGTTTCCAAAATGGCTATTTTCTTGTGGCCGTATCTCCATCATGCCTGGCTAAAACCGTACCCTTTTTTGGATTTAGGTGCTTCAAGATATACTCTATTCAGCCAACTGAAATAATATATACCTTATCACAGACCAACTTGGCGAAAATTGCTCGTAAAAATCATGAAATTTACGGAAATGCCGAAATAACTTCAACTTGCTCTAAAATTGCGAAATTTAAACCTACACCTTTGAAACTTGGTAGGTGTGTGTATCAATGTATTTGACAACTGTCAGCTAAATTTGGTAAAAATTGATGACGTCATCACGAAGTTATCGCAAAAAACCTCAAATTAATATGCATTACATAATATGGCGTAATATGCCTATTTTAAATGGCGCACTAATGACATTCAGCTCAAAATGACCGCAATGAAATTCCCTTCTCAGAGATAGCAAACACGGTATAGGGTCTCACAGAAAATTTTCAATAAATCGCAATTTAAGTCAGGTCATAATACGGATCCTGCAGAGTTTCCGCCCATGCATTACACGTATTGTCTATGGGGCAAATCGGGATCCCAACTTTGGCCCCCTGAACCATCTTTATTTTTCTTGAAATTTGGCAGGCATATTCTTTGAGGCAAAATGAAGAGAATCTCGAAGCCGGATTTTTTAAAATCGGTCAAGCGTCACATTTTAGATGCCATTTTGTGCATTACACGTATTATCTATGGGGAAAATCGGTTTCCCGCTTTTGGCCCCCTGAACGATCTCTATTTTTCTTGAAAATTTGCATGTACATTCTTTGAGGCAAAATGAAGAGAATCTCGAAGCCGGATTTTGAAAATCGGTCAAGCGTGACATTTTAGACGCCATTTTGTCCTATAAAACTACTATGCATCACACGCTCCGATAAGATTGTCATAAAAATATGAGAGTGGTCTCAAAATGACTGCTATGAAATGCTCTTTCTATATGATACCAAATACAGCATATAAAGAAACAAAAAAAGGCCAAGAAAATAGCAAAGAAAGTCATTTCAGTACATACCATTTTAATGACATATTCTTCAATACAATTCTACACAGTGCGAATGGGCCGTGGTATACTATACGTCACATATAGTGTGCAAGCCACGTGGCCGAAGCCTATCAATATATCCTCATCATCATTATCATCATCACCATTATTATAATCACCATCTTTATCACCATCATCATCATTATATCATCATAATAATCATGATCCCCATCACCATTATTATTATTATTATTATATCATCATAAACACCATGATCATCATCATCACCATCATCATGATCATCATCAACATTATCATCTACATCATCATCACCATCATCATTATATCATCATCATCATCATCAACATCGTCGTCATTAAGACATCATAATCATCACTATTATCCTTAGCATTATCACCATCATCATCATCATCATAATCATAATCATCAGTATTATCATTTTCACTACCATCATCATCATCATCACCATAAGCATCATCACCATCATTATCTCCATCATCATCATCATCATCACCATCATCATCATTATCATCATCATAATCATCATCATTATCGTGAATATCGTCGTCGTCATTAAGACATCATAATTATCACCATTATCATAATCATTATCATTATCACCATCATTATACCATAATGAACATTATCACCATCACCATCATTATCTCCATCATCATTATCACCATCATTATATCATCATCACCATCATCATCATCGTCGTCATAACGTCATCATTATCATCACCATCATCATCATTATAGCAGCATCATCTTCATGATAGTCATCATCATCACCATCAACATCATCACCATCGGTGACACGACATTTGCTCCTGCGACATTTGCTCCTCCGTCTATATCTTGAAAGGTCAAAGGTTAAGGTCAAGGTCATGATTTGGTTTTTTGTTAAGGACAATGTGAAGCTTAGGATTAGGGTTAGGGTTAGGGTTAGGTTTAGGTTTAGGATTAACATGGCAAAGTTAGACCGGAGCAATTGTCGCAGGAGCAAATGTCATGGAACCTCACCATCATCATCATCACCTTTATTATCATCACCATCTTTATCACCATCATCATCACCATCATTATATCATCATAATATTTATGATCACCATCACCATTATTATTATTATATCATCATAATCACTATGAACATCATCCTAATCATCACCATCATCATCATCATTATCATAATCCCCATCATCAGCATCATCATCATTGTCATCACAATTAACATCATCATTCTTTGTTTTTTGTTCTTTGTTTCTTGTTTTAATTGTTCTATCATCTCCTAATTTTACAGTATGCATTATTTTCTCCCATCTTATCTGATATCACGTTTCAACATGCATAACTTTATATTTCGCATGTCAACTTTTCAACAAAATAAAAGATACGGACGACATTGCATGCACATCGTTCCGATACGATTGCAGTTCTAGTCTTCTTCTTCTTGATCTTCTTACCTCAAACTCCTATTCATTTTGCACGTAGTGCTTGTTCCTCCTAATTAGGTCCCTTCCTCTCGTCCATTTCATTTCAAATTTCATAGCCATCTTCCTTACCATGTCTAGCTGTGCACCTGACTCTTCATTTTCCGAAATCACTCATGCATGAACATCCAGGCGCCATTTTGTCCATTTTCGGGCCATTTTCATGTCTTTCTTTCTTCTTGCCTATCTCCACTATCCTACATGCTACAGACTTCTAACAAAGTGCTCTATATAGAGTAAGACTTGTTCTTCAACTTTCTTTCTTTTACCTAACCTTCAAAATTTCATCTTCATACTCTAAATTCAAATCCGAAATCGGCAACATTAAAAAACATTAAAATTCTTCAAATATATTCATTCCCGAATTTGAAAAATTGCCATAACTTCCTCATATCAAGTCATTTTTGTCTCAAATTTTCACTGTGGCTTTATCTTGTCATTGCACACATCCCTGATCAGTTTCATGTTTCAATGATTCGACATAATAAAAATAGCGCCCTCTAAAGTTTCCAAAATGGCTATTTTCTTGTGGCCGTATCTCCATCATACCTGGCTAAAACCGTACCCTTTTTTGGATTTAGGTGCTTTAAGATATACTCTATTCAGCCAACTGAAATAATATATACCTTATCACAGACCAACTTGGTGAAAATTGCTCGTAAAAATCATGAAATTTACGGAAATGCCGAAATAACTTCAACTTGCTCTAAAATTGCGAAATTTAAACCTACATCTTTGAAACTTGGTAGGTGTGTGTATCAATGTATTTGACAACTGTCAGCTCAATTTGGTAAAAATTGATGGCGTCATCACGAAGTTATCGCAAAAAATCTCAAATTAATATGCATTACATAATATGGCGTTATATGCTTATTTTAAATGGCGCACTAATGACATTCAGCTCAAAATGACCGCAATGAAATTCCCTTCTCAGAGATACCAAACACGGTATAGGGTCTCACAGAAAATTTTCAGTAAATCGCGATTTAAGTCAGGTTATAATACGGATCCTGCACAGTTTCCGCCCTTGCATTACACGTATTGTCTATGGGGCAAATCGGGATCCCAACTTTGGCCCCCTGAACGATCTTTATTTTTCTTGAAATTTTGCAGGCATATTCTTTGAGGCAAAATGAAGAGAATCTCGAAGCCGGATTTTTTAAAATCGGTCAAGCGTCACATTTTAGATGCCATTTTGTGCATTACACGTATTGTCTATGGGGCAAATTGGGATCCCAACTTTGGCCCCCTGAACGATCTTTATTTTTCTTGATATTTTGCAGGCATATTCTTTGAGGCAAAATGAAGAGAATCTCGAAGCCGGATTTTTAAAATCGGTCTAGCGTGACATTTTAGACGCCATTTTGTTCTATAAATTATCATGCATCACACGCTTCGATAGGATTGTCATAAAAATATGAAAGTGGTCCCAAAATGACGGCCATGAAATGCTCTTTCGTATGATACCAAATACGGCAAATAAAGAACAAAAAAGAGCCCAGTTATTAGCAAATAAAGCCATTTCAGTACATGCCATTTAACGACATTTTCTTCAATACAATTCTACGCAAAGCCGATGTGGCGTGGTAAAAACCTCAATTTACCCTGCACAACATATTATTTAATAATATCCTTATTTTAAATGGCGCCCTAACGGCAGCCGGCTCAAAATGACTGCAATGAAATTCCCTTTTCGGGGATACCAAACACGGTATATGGTCTCACAGAAAATTGTCAGTAAATCGCGATTTAAGTCAGGTCATAATACGGATCCTGCAGAGTTTCCGCCCATGCATTACACGTATTGTCTATGGGGCAAATCGGGATCCCAACTTTGGCCCCCTGAACCATCTTTATTTTTCTTGAAATTTTGCAGGAATATTCTTTGAGGCAAAATGAAGAGAATCTCGAAGCCGGATTTTTAAAATCGGTCAAGCGTGACATTTTAGACGCCATTTTGTTCTATAAATTATCATGCATCACACGCTTCGATAGGATTGTCATAAAAATATGAAAGTGGTCCCAAAATGACGGCCATGTAATGCTCTTTCGTATGATACCAAATACGGCACATAAAGAACAAAAAAGAGCCCAGTTATTAGCAAATAAAGCCATTTCAGTACATGCCATTTAACGACATTTTCTTTAATACAATTCTACGCAAAGCCGATGTGGCCTGGTATACTCTGCGTCACATATAGTGTGGAAGCCACGTGGCCAGAGGCTATGGAAAGGCATTTTATCCTTCTACCTTTCCCTATGTTATTCTTTGTCATCTTGTCTTTCTATGTTTTACCCTACTGTCATTGTTCTATAATCTTTGATTTCTTCCTTTCCTTATGTTAAATACCGCACAACCCCAAAGTGCCGTGCGTAGTTTACTATGCTTCATTGTTTTGAGGCCATGTGGACTGGAGCGTGTGGAAAGCCATTTGGGTCAGGGCGTGCGCCACCATCATCGTCATCACCATCATCATCATCATCATCACCATCATCATCATCATCATCACCATCATCATCAGCATTATCTTTATCACAGTCATCATTATATCATCGTCATTACCATTTTCATCATCATTATATCATCAATATCATCATCACCATCATCATCACCATTATCATCATCACCATCATCATCATTTTATCATCATTATCATGATTATCATCATCACCATGATTACATCATCATCATCATATCATCACCACCATCATCATCACCATTATCTTCATCACCATCATCATCATTTTATCATTATCGATCTTTATCATCATCACCATTATTATATCATCATAATCATCATCAACACCACCATCATCAACAACCACCACCATTACCATCATCACCATCATCCTCATTGTCATCACCATTATCATCATTCTTTGTTTTTTGTTTTTTTTTTTGTTCTTTTTCCTTGTTTTCATTTTTCTATCATCTCCTAATTTAACAGTTTGCATTATTTTCTCCCATCTTATCTGATATCATGTTTCAACATGCATAACTTTATATTTCACATGTCAACTTTTCAAAAAAAATAAAAGATACGGACGACATTGCATGCACATCGTTCCGATACGATTGCAGTTCTAGTCTTCTTCTTCTTCTTGATCTTCTTACCTCAAACTCCTATTCATTTTGCACGTAGTGCTTGTTCCTCCTAATTAGGTCCCTTCCTCTCGTCCATTTCATTTCAAATTTCATAGCCATCTTCCTTGCCATGTCTAGCTGTGCACCTGACTCTTCATTTTCCGAAATCACTCATGCATGAACATCCAGGCGCCATTTTGTCCATTTTCGGGCCATTTTCATGTCTTTCTTTCTTCTTGCCTATCTCCACTATCCTACATGCTACAGACTTCTAACAAAGTGCTCTATATAGAGTAAGACTTGTTCTTCAACTTTCTTTCTTTTACCTAACCTTCAAAATTTCATCTTCATACTCTAAATTCAAATCCGAAATCGGCAACATTAAAAAACATTATAATTCTTAAAATATTCATTCCCGAATTTGAAAAATTGCCATAACTTCCTCATATCAAGTCATTTTTGTCTCAAATTTTCACTGTGGCTTTATCTTGTCATTGCACACATCCCTGATCAGTTTCATGTTTCAATGATTCGACATAATAAAAATAGCGCCCTCTAAAGTTTCCAAAATGGCTATTTTCTTGTGGCCGTATCTCCATCATACCTGGCTAAAACCGTACCCTTTTTTGGATTTAGGTGCTTCAAGATATACTCTATTCAGCCAACTGAAATAATATATACCTTATCACAGACCAACTTGGTGAAAATTGCTCGTAAAAATCATGAAATTTACGGAAATGCCGAAATAACTTCAACTTGCTCTAAAATTGCGAAATTTAAACCTACATCTTTGAAACTTGGTAGGTGTGTGTATCAATGTATTTGACAACTGTCAGCTCAATTTGGTAAAAATTGATGGCGTCATCACGAAGTTATCGCAAAAAATCTCAAATTAATATGCATTACATAATATGGCGTTATATGCTTATTTTAAATGGCGCACTAATGACATTCAGCTCAAAATGACCGCAATGAAATTCCCTTCTCAGAGATACCAAACACGGTATAGGGTCTCACAGAAAATTTTCAGTAAATCGCGATTTAAGTCAGGTTATAATACGGATCCTGCACAGTTTCCGCCCTTGCATTACACGTATTGTCTATGGGGCAAATCGGGATCCCAACTTTGGCCCCCTGAACGATCTTTATTTTTCTTGAAATTTTGCAGGCATATTCTTTGAGGCAAAATGAAGAGAATCTCGAAGCCGGATTTTTTAAAATCGGTCAAGCGTCACATTTTAGATGCCATTTTGTGCATTACACGTATTGTCTATGGGGCAAATTGGGATCCCAACTTTGGCCCCCTGAACGATCTTTATTTTTCTTGATATTTTGCAGGCATATTCTTTGAGGCAAAATGAAGAGAATCTCGAAGCCGGATTTATAAAATCGGTCTAGCGTGACATTTTAGACGCCATTTTGTTCTATAAATTATCATGCATCACACGCTTCGATAGGATTGTCATAAAAATATGAAAGTGGTCCCAAAATGACGGCCATGAAATGCTCTTTCGTATGATACCAAATACGGCAAATAAAGAACAAAAAAGAGCCCAGTTATTTGCAAATAAAGCCATTTCAGTACATGCCATTTAACGACATTTTCTTCAATACAATTCTACGCAAAGCCGATGTGGCGTGGTAAAAACCTCAATTTACCCTGCACAACATATTATTTAATAATATGCTTATTTTAAATGGCGCCCTAACGGCAGCCGGCTCAAAATGACTGCAATGAAATTCCCTTTTCGGGGATACCAAACACGGTATATGGTCTCACAGAAAATTGTCAGTAAATCGCGATTTAAGTCAGGTCATAATACGGATCCTGCAGAGTTTCCGCCCATGCATTACACGTATTGTCTATGGGGCAAATCGGGATCCCAACTTTGGCCCCCTGAACCATCTTTATTTTTCTTGAAATTTTGCAGGAATATTCTTTGAGGCAAAATGAAGAGAATCTCGAAGCCGGATTTTTAAAATCGGTCAAGCGTGACATTTTAGACGCCATTTTGTTCTATAAATTATCATGCATCACACGCTTCGATAGGATTGTCATAAAAATATGAAAGTGGTCCCAAAATGACGACCATGTAATGCTCTTTCGTATGATACCAAATACGGCACATAAAGAACAAAAAAGAGCCCAGTTATTAGCAAATAAAGCCATTTCAGTACATGCCATTTAACGACATTTTCTTTAATACAATTCTACGCAAAGCCGATGTGGCCTGGTATACTCTGCGTCACATATAGTGTGGAAGCCACGTGGCCAGAGGCTATGGAAAGGCATTTTATCCTTCTACCTTTCCCTATGTTATTCTTTGTCATCTTGTCTTTCTATGTTTTACCCTATTGTCATTGTTCTATAATCTTTGATTTCTTCCTTTCCTTATGTTAAATACCGCACAACCCCAAAGTGCCGTGCGTAGTTTACTATGCTTCATTGTTTTGAGGCCATGTGGACTGGAGCGTGTGGAAAGCCATTTGGGTCAGGGCGTGCGCCACCATCATCGTCATCACCATCATCATCATCATCATCACCATCATCATCATCATCACCATCATCATCAGCATTATCTTTATCACAGTCATCATTATATCATCGTCATTACCATTTTCATCATCATTATATCATCAATATCATCATCACCATCATCATCACCATTATCATCATCACCATCATCATCATTTTATCATCATTATCATCATTATCATCATCACCATGATTACATCATCATCATCATATCATCACCACCATCATCATCACCATTATCTTCATCACCATCATCATCATTTTATCATTATCGATCTTTATCATCATCACCATTATTATATCATCATAATCATCATCAACACCACCATCATCAACAACCACCACCATTACCATCATCACCATCATCCTCATTGTCATCACCATTATCATCATTCTTTGTTTTTTGTTTTTTTTTTGTTCTTTTTCCTTGTTTTCATTTTTCTATCATCTCCTAATTTAACAGTTTGCATTATTTTCTCCCATCTTATCTGATATCATGTTTCAACATGCATAACTTTATATTTCACATGTCAACTTTTCAAAAAAAATAAAAGATACGGACGACATTGCATGCACATCGTTCCGATACGATTGCAGTTCTAGTCTTCTTTGCAATGTCGTCCTCGACATTGCCTTATTTCCGTTCGCGTTCTGCACATTCCTTTTCTTCTTCTTCTTCTTTGTCTTCTTCTTACCTCGAAAACGTATTGACTTTGCACGTATCTTTTGTGTTTCGTAATTAGGTCCCTTCCTCAAGTCCATTTCATTTCAAATTTCATAGCCATATTCATTGCCATGCCTAGTTGTGCACCTGACTCTTCATTTTCCGAAATCACTCATGCATGAACATCCAGGCGCCATTTTGTTCATTTTCGGGCCATTTTCATGCCTTTTTTTCATCAAGCCTATCTCCACTATCCTACATGCTACAGACTTCTAACAAAGTGCTCTAGATAGAGTAAGACTTGCTCTTCAACTTTCTTTTTTTAACCTAACCTTCAAAAAAATTTCATCTTCATAATCTAAATTCAAATCCGAAATCGGGTTCATTAAAAAACACATAATTTCATGAAATATTCATTCCCAAATTTGAAAAATTGTCATAACTTCCTTATATTAAGTCATTTTTCTCTGAAATTCTCACCGTTGCTGTATCTTATCATTGCACACGTTCCTTATCAGTTTCATGCTTCAGTGATTCGGCATAATAGAAATAGCGCCCTCTAAAGTTTACAAAATGGCTTTTTTCATGTGGCCATATCTCCATCATGCCTGGCTAAACCCGTACCCTTTTTTGGATTTAGGTGCTTCAAAATATACTCTTTTCAGCAAACTGAAAAAATATATACCTTATCACAGACCAACTTGGCGAAAATTGCTCGTAAAAATCATGAAATTTACGCAAATGCCGAAATAACTTCAACTTGCTCTAAAATTGCGAAATATAAACCTACATCTTTGAAACTTGGTAAGTGCGTGTATCAATGTATTTGACAACTGTCAGCTCAATTTGGTAAAAATTGATGACGTCATCACGAAATTATCGCAAAAAATCTCAAATTAATATGCATTACATAATATGGCGTAATATGCTTATTTTAAATGGAGCACTAATGACTTTCAGCTCTAAATGACCGCAATGAAATTCCCTTCTCAGAGATCCCAAACACGGTATAGGGTCTCACAGAAAATTTTCAGTAAATCGCGATTTAAGTCAGGTCATAATACGGATCCTGCAGAGTTTCCGCCCATGCATTACACGTATTGTCTATGGGGTAAATCGGGATCCCGCTTTTGGCCCTCTGAACGATCTTTATTTTTCTTGAAAATTTGCAGGCACATTCTTTGAGGCAAAATGAAGAGAATCTCGAAGCCGGATTTTTAAAAATCGGTCAAGCGTCACATTTTAGATGCCATTTTGTGCATTACACGTATTGTCTATGGGGAAAATCGGGATCCCAACTTTGGCCCCCTGAACGATCTTTATTTTTCTTGAAATTTGGCAGGTACATTCTTCGAGGCAAAATGAAGAGAATCTCGAAGCCGGATTTTTAAAATCGGTCAAGCGTGACATTTTAGACGCCATTTTGTTCTATAAATTAGCATGCATCACACGCTCCGATAGGATTGTCATAAAAATATGAGAGTGGTCTCAAAATGACCGCTATGAAATGCTCTTTCGTATGATACCAAAACCGGCATATAAAGAAACAAAAAATGCCAAGATAATAGCAAAGAAAGTCATTTCAGTACATACCATTTTAATGACATATTCTTCAGTACAATTCTACACAGTGCCAATGTGCCGTGGTATACTATACGTCACATAATAGTGTGCAAGCCACGTGGCCGAAGCCTATTAATATATCCTCATCATCATTATCATCATCATCATTACCATCATCACCATTATTATCATCACCATCTTTACCACCATCATCATAATAATCATCATTATCGTCGTCGTTATTAAGACATCATAATCATCACCATTATCATTACCTTTATCATTATCATTATCACAATCATCATCATCAGTATAATCAACATTATCATCATCACCATCATCTACATCATCATTATCACCATCATTATATCATCATCATCATCATCATCACCATCATCATCGTTATAGCATCATCATCATCATCACCATCATCATTATATCATCATTATCATCATCATCATTATTGTCATTATGTCATCATTATCATCACCATCATCATCATTATAGCAGCATCATCTTCATGATAATCATCATAATCATCACCATCAACATCATCACCATCATCATCATCTTTATTATCATCACCATCTTTATCACCATCATCATCATTATATCATCATAGTAATCATGATCACAATCACCATTATTATTATTATTATATCTCACTATGATCATCATCATAATCATCACCATCATCATCATTATCATAATCACCATCATCAGCATCATTATCATTGTCATCACAATAACATCATCATTCTTTGTTTTTTTGTTCTTTGTTTCTTGTTTTAATTTTTCTGTCATCTCCTAATTTTACAGTAGCATTATTTTCTCCCATCTTATCTGATATCATGTTTCAACATGCATAACTTTATATTTCGCATGTCAACTTTTCAACAAAATAAAAGATACGGACGACATTGCATGCACATCGTTCCGATACGATTGCAGTTCTAGTTGCAATGTCGTCCTCGACATTGCCTTATTTCCGTTCGCGTTCTGCACATTCCTTTTCTTCTTCTTCTTCTTTGTCTTCTTCTTACCTCGAAAACGTATTGACTTTGCACGTATCTTTTGTGTTTCGTAATTAGGTCCCTTCCTCAAGTCCATTTCATTTCAAATTTCATAGCCATCTTCCTTGCCATGTCTAGTTGTGCACCTGACTCTTCATTTTCCGAAATCACTCATGCATGAACATCCAGGCGCCATTTTGTCCATTTTCGGGCCATTTTCATGTCTTTCTTTCTTCTTGCCTATCTCCGCTATCCTACATGCTACAGACTTCTAACAAAGTGCTCTATATAGAGTAAGTCTTGTTCTTCAACTTTCTTTCTTTTACCTAACCTTCAAAATTTCATCTTCATACTCTAAATTCAAATCCGAAATCGGCAACATTAAAAAACATTAAAATTCTTCAAATATTCATTCCCGAATTTGAAAAATTGCCATAACTTCCTCATATCAAGTCATTTTTGTCTCAAATTTTCACTGTGGCTTTATCTTGTCATTGCACACATCCCTGATCAGTTTCATGCTTCAATGATTCGACATAATAAAAATAGCGCCCTCTAAAGTTTCCAAAATGGCTATTTTCTTGTAGCCGTATCTCCATCATGCCTGGCTAAAACCGTACCATTTTTTGGATTTAGGTGCTTCTAGATATACTCTATTCAGCCAATTGAAATAATATATACCTTATCACAGACCAACTTGGTGAAAATTGCTCGTAAAAATCATGAAATTTACGGAAATGCCGAAATAACTTCAACTTGCTCTAAAATTGCGAAATTTAAACCTACATCTTTGAAACTTGGTAGGTGTGTGTATCAATGTATTTGACAACTGTCAGCTGAATTTGGTAAAAATTGATGACGTCATCACGAAGTTATCGCAAAAAATCTCAAATTAATATGCATTACATAATATGGCGTAATATGCTTATTTTAAATGGCGCACTAATGACATTCAGCTCAAAATGACCGCAATGAAATTCCCTTCTCAGAGATACCAAACACGGTATAGGGTCTCACAGAAAATAGTCAGTAAATCGCGATTTAAGTCAGGTCATAATACGGATCCTGCAGAGTTTCCGCCCTTGCATTACACGTATTGTCTATGGGGCAAATCGGGATCCCAACTTTGGCCCCCTGAACGATCTTTATTTTTCTTGAAATTTTGCAGGCATATTCTTTGAGGCAAAATGAAGAGAATCTCGAAGCCGGATTTTTTAAAATCGGTCAAGCGTCACATTTTAGATGCCATTTTGTGCATTACACGTATTGTCTATGGGGCAAATCGGGATCCCAACTTTGGCCCCCTGAACGATCTTTATTTTTCTTGATATTTTGCAGGCATATTCTTTGAGGCAAAATAAAGAGAATCTCGAAGCCGGATTTTTAAAATCGGTCTAGTGTGACATTTTAGACGCCATTTTGTTCTATAAATTATCATGCATCACACGCTTCGATAGGATTGTCATAAAAATATGAAAGTGGTCCCAAAATGACGGCCATGAAATGCTCTTTCGTATGATACCAAATACGGCAAATAAAGAACAAAAAAGAGCCCAGTTATTAGCAAATAAAGCCATTTCAGTACATGCCATTTAACGACATTTTCTTCAATACAATTCTACGCAAGGCCGATGTGGCGTGGTAAAAACCTCAATTTACCCTGCACAACATATTATTTAATAATATGCTTATTTTAAATGGCGCCCTAACGGCAGTCGGCTCAAAATGACTGCAATGAAATTCCCTTTTCGGGGATACCAAACACGGTATATGGTCTCACAGAAAATTTTCAGTAAATCGCGATTTAAGTCAGGTCATAATACGGATCCTGCAGAGTTTCCGCCCATGCATTACACGTATTGTCTATGGGGCAAATCGGGATCCCAACTTTGGCCCCCTGAACGATCTTTTTTTTTCTTGAAATTTTGCAGGAATGTTCTTTGAGGCAAAATGAAGAGAATCTCGAAGCCGGATTTTTAAAATCGGTCAAGCGTGACATTTTAGACGCCATTTTGTTCTATAAATTATCATGCATCACACGCTTCGAGAGGATTGCCATAAAAATATGAAAGTGGTCCCAAAATGACGGCCATGAAATGCTCTTTCGTATGATACCAAATACGGCACATAAAGAGCAAAAAAGAGCCCAGTTATTAGCAAATAAAGCCATTTCAGTACATGCCATTTAACGACATTTTCTTCAATACAATTCTACGCAAAGCCGATGTGGCCTGGCATACTCTGCGTCACATATAGTGTGGAAGCCACGTGGCCAAAGGCTATGGAAAGGCATTTTATCCTTCTACCTTTCCCTATGTTATTCTTTGTCATCTTGTCTTTCTATGTTTTACCCTACTGTCATTGTTCTATTATCTTTGATTTCTTCCTTTCCTTATGTTAAATACCGCACAACCCCAAAGTGCCGTGCGTAGTTTACTATGCTTCATTGTTTTGAGGCCATGTGGACTGGAGCGTGTGGAAAGCCATTTGGGTCAGGGCGTGCGCCACCATCATCGTCATCACCATCATCATCATCATCATCACCATCATCATCACCATTACTTTTATCACAATCATCATTATATCATCGTCATTACCATTTTCATCATCATTATATCATCAATATCATCATCACCATCATCACCATCATCATCACCATCATCATCATCATTTTATCATCATTATCATCATTATCATCATCACCATGATTATATCATCATCATCATATCATCACCATCATCAACACCATTATCAATATCACCATCATCATCATTTTATCATTATCGATCTTTATCATCATTACCATTATTATATCATCACAATCATCATCAACACCATCATCATCATCAACACCACCATTACCATCATCACCATCATCCTCATTGTCATCACCATTATCATCATTCTTTGATTTTTTGTTCTTTTTTCTTGTTTTCATCTTTCAATTATCTCCTAGTTTAACAGTATGCATTATTTTCTCCCATCTTATCTGATATCATGTTTCAACATGCATAACTTTATATTTCACATGTCAACTTTTCAAAAAAAATAAAAGATACGGACGACATTGCATGCACATCGTTCCGATACGATTGCAGTTCTAGTCTTCTTCTTGATCTTCTTACCTCAAACTCCTATTCATTTTGCACGTAGTGCTTGTTCCTCCTAATTAGGTCCCTTCCTCTCGTCCATTTCATTTCAAATTTCATAGCCATCTTCCTTGCCATGTCTTGTTGTGCACCTAACTCTTCATTTTCCCAAATCACTCATGCATGAACATCCAGGCGCCATTTTGTCCATTTTCGGGCCATTTTCATGTCTTTCTTTCTTCTTGCCTATCTCCACTATCCTACATGCTACAGACTTCTAACAAAGTGCTCTATATAGAGTAAGACTTGTTCTTCAACTTTCTTTCTTTTACCTAACCTTCAAAATTTCATCTTCATACTCTAAATTCAAATCCGAAATCGGCAACATTAAAAAACATTAAAATTCTTCAAATATTCATTCCCGAATTTGAAAAATTGCCATAACTTCCTCATATCAAGTCATTTTTGTCTCAAATTTTCACTGTGGCTTTATCTTGTCATTGCACACATCCCTGATCAGTTTCATGTTTCAATGATTCGACATAATAAAAATAGCGCCCTCTAAAGTTTCCAAAATGGCTATTTTCTTGTGGCCGTATCTCCATCATACCTGGCTAAAACCGTACCCTTTTTTGGATTTAGGTGCTTCAAGATATACTCTATTCAGCCAACTAAAATAATATATACCTTATCACAGACCAACTTGGTGAAAATTGCTCGTAAAAATCATGAAATTTACGGAAATGCCGAAATAACTTCAACTTGCTCTAAAATTGCGAAATTTAAACCTACATCTTTGAAACTTAGTAGGTGTGTGTATCAATGTATTTGACAACTGTCAGCTCAATTTGGTAAAAATTGATGACGTCATCACGAAGTTATCGCAAAAAATCTCAAATTAATATGCATTACATAATATGGCGTAATATGCTTATTTTAAATGGCGCACTAATGACATTCAGCTCAAAATGACCGCAATGAAATTCCCTTCTCAGAGATACCAAACACGGTATAGGGTCTCACAGAAAATTTTCAGTAAATCGCGATTTAAGTCAGGTCGTAATACGGATCCTGCACAGTTTCCGCCCTTGCATTACACGTATTGTCTATGGGGCAAATCGGGATCCCAACTTTGGCCCCCTGAACGATCTTTATTTTTCTTGAAATTTTGCAGGCATATTCTTTGAGGCAAAATGAAGAGAATCTGGAAGCTGGATTTTTTAAAATCGGTCAGGCGTCACATTTTAGATGCCATTTTGTGCATTACACGTATTGTCTATGGGGCAAATTGGGATCCCAACTTTGGCCCCCTGAACGATCTTTATTTTTCTTGATATTTTGCAGGCATATTCTTTGAGGCAAAATGAAGAGAATCTGGAAGCTGGATTTTTTAAAATCGGTCAGGCGTCACATTTTAGATGCCATTTTGTGCATTACACGTATTGTCTATGGGGCAAATTGGGATCCCAACTTTGGCCCCCTGAACGATCTTTATTTTTCTTGATATTTTGCAGGCATATTCTTTGAGGCAAAATGAAGAGAATCTCGAAGCCGGATTTTTAAAATCGGTCTAGCGTGACATTTTAGACGCCATTTTGTTCTATAAATTATCATGCATCACACGCTTCGATAGGATTGTCATAAAAATATGAAAGTGGTCCCAAAATGACGGCCATGAAATGCTCTTTCGTATGATACCAAATACGGCAAATAAAGAACAAAAAAGAGCCCAGTTATTAGCAAATAAAGCCATTTCAGTACATGCCATTTAACGACATTTTCTTCAATACAATTCTACGCAAAGCCGATGTGGCGTGGTAAAAACCTCAATTTACCCTGCACAACATATTATTTAATAATATGCTTATTTTAAATGGCGCCCTAACGGCAGCCGGCTCAAAATGACTGCAATGAAATTCCCTTTTCGGGGATACCAAACACGGTATATGGTCTCACAGAAAATTGTCAGTAAATCGCGATTTAAGTCAGGTCATAATACGGATCCTGCAGAGTTTCCGCCCATGCATTACACGTATTGTCTATGGGGCAAATCGGGATCCCAACTTTGGCCCCCTGAACCATCTTTATTTTTCTTGAAATTTTGCAGGCATATTCTTTGAGGCAAAATGAAGAGAATCTCGAAGCCGGATTTTTAAAATCGGTCAAGCGTGACATTTTAGACGCCATTTTGTTCTATAAATTATCATGCATCACACGCTTCGATAGGATTGTCATAAAAATATGAAAGTGGTCCCAAAATGACGGCCATGTAATGCTCTTTCGTATGATACCAAATACGGCACATTAAGAACAAAAAAAGAGTCCAGTTATTAGCAAATAAAGCCATTTCAGTACATGCCATTTAACGACATTTTCTTTAATACAATTCTACGCAAAGCCGATGTGGCCTGGTATACTCTGCGTCACATATAGTGTGGAAGCCACGTGGCCAGAGGCTATGGAAAGGCATTTTATCCTTCTACCTTTCCCTATGTTATTCTTTGTCATTTTGTCTTTCTATGTTTTACCCTACTGTCATTGTTCTATAATCTTTGATTTCTTCCTTTCCTTATGTTAAATACCGCACAACCCCAAAGTGCCGTGCGTAGTTTACTATGCTTCATTGTTTTGAGGCCATGTGGACTGGAGCGTGTGGAAAGCCATTTGGGTCAGGGCGTGCGCCACCATCATCGTCATCACCATCATCATCATCATCATCACCATCATCATCATCATCATCACCATCATCATCAGCATTATCTTTATCACAGTCATCATTATATCATCGTCATTACCATTTTCATCATCATTATATCATCAATATCATCATCACCATCATCATCACCATTATCATCATCACCATCATCATCATTTTATCATCATTATCATGATTATCATCATCACCATGATTACATCATCATCATCATATCATCACCACCATCATCATCACCATTATCTTCATCACCATCATCATCATTTTATCATTATCGATCTTTATCATCATCACCATTATTATATCATCATAATCATCATCAACACCACCATCATCAACACCACCATTACCATCATCACCATCATCCTCATTGTCATCACCATTATCATCATTCTTTGTTTTTTGTTTTTTTTTTGGTTCTTTTTCCTTGTTTTCATTTTTCTATCATCTCCTAATTTAACAGTTTGCATTATTTTCTCCCATCTTATCTGATATCATGTTTCAACATGCATAACTTTATATTTCACATGTCAACTTTTCAAAAAAAATAAAAGATACGGACGACATTGCATGCACATCGTTCCGATACGATTGCAGTTCTAGTTGCAATGTCGTCCTCGACATTGCCTTATTTCCGTTCGCGTTCTGCACATTCCTTTTCTTCTTCTTCTTCTTTGTCTTCTTCTTACCTCGAAAACGTATTGACTTTGCACGTATCTTTTGTGTTTCGTAATTAGGTCCCTTCCTCAAGTCCATTTCATTTCAAATTTCATAGCCATATTCATTGCCATGCCTAGTTGTGCACCTGACTCTTCATTTTCCGAAATCACTCATGCATGAACATCCAGGCGCCATTTTGTTCATTTTCGGGCCATTTTCATGCCTTTTTTTCATCAAGCCTATCTCCACTATCCTACATGCTACAGACTTCTAACAAAGTGCTCTAGATAGAGTAAGACTTGCTCTTCAACTTTCTTTTTTTAACCTAACCTTCAAAATTTCATCTTCATAATCTAAATTCAAATCCGAAATCGGGTTCATTAAAAAACACATAATTTCATGAAATATTCATTCCCAAATTTGAAAAATTGTCATAACTTCCTTATATTAAGTCATTTTTCTCTGAAATTCTCACCGTGGCTGTATCTTATCATTGCACACATTCCTTATCAGTTTCATGCTTCAGTGATTCGGCATAATAGAAATAGCGCCCTCTAAAGTTTACAAAATGGCTTTTTTCATGTGGCCATATCTCCATCATGCCTGGCTAAACCCGTACCCTTTTTTGGATTTAGGTGCTTCAAAATATACTCTTTTCAGCAAACTGAAAAAATATATACCTTATCACAGACCAACTTGGCGAAAATTGCTCGTAAAAATCATGAAATTTACGGAAATGCCGAAATAACTTCAACTTGCTCTAAAATTGCGAAATTTAAACCTACATCTTTGAAACTTGGTAGGTGTGTGTATCAATGTATTTGACAACTGTCAGCTCAATTTGGTAAAAATTGATGACGTCATCACGAAGTTATCGCAAAACATCTCAAATTAATATGCATTACATAATATGGCGTAATATGCTCATTTTAAATGGTGCACTAATGACATTCAGCTCAAAATGACCGCAATGAAATTCCCTTCTCAGAGATACCAAACACGGTATAGGGTCTCACAGAAAATTTTCAGTAAATCGCGATTTAAGTCAGGTCATAATACGGATCCTGCAGAGTTTCCGCCCATGCATTACACGTATTGTCTATGGGGCAAATCGGGATCCCGCTTTTGGCCCTCTGAACGATCTTTATTTTTCTTGAAAATTTGCAGGCACATTCTTTGAGGCAAAATGAAGAGAATCTCGAAGCCGGATTTTTTAAAATCGGTCAAGCGTCACATTTTAGATGCCATTTTGTGCATTACACGTATTGTCTATGGGGAAAATCGGGATCCCAACTTTGGCCCCCTGAACGATCTTAATTTTTCTTGAAATTTGGCAGGCACATTCTTCGAGGCAAAATGAAGAGAATCTCGAAGCTGGATTTTGTAAATCGGTCAAGCGTGACATTTTAGACGCCATTTTGTTGTATAAATCTTTCTTGCATCATACGCTTCGATAGGATTGTCATAAAAATATGAAAGTGGTCCCAAAATGACGGCCATGAAATGCTCTTTCGTATGATACCAAATACGGCACATAGAGAACAAAAAAGAGCCCAGTTATTAGCAAATAAAGCCATTTCAGTACATGCCATTTAACGACATTTTCTTCAATACAATTCTACGCAAAGCCGATGTGGCCTGGTATAATCTGCGTCACGTATAGTGTGGAAGCCACGTGGCCAGAGGCTATGGAAAGGCATATTATCCTACTACCTTTCCCTATATTATTCTTTGTCATCTTGTCTTTCTATGTTTTACCCTACTGTCATTGTTCTATGATCTTTGATTTCTTCCTTTCCTTATGTTAAATACCGCACAACCCCAAAGTGATGCGCGTGGTTTACTATACTTCATTGTGTTGAGGCCATGTAGACTGGAGCCTGTAGAAAGCCATTTGGGTCAGGGCATGCACCACCATCATCATCATTATTATTATATCATCATCATCATCGTCATTATCATCATCACCATAATCATCATTATTATTTCATCACCATTATCATCATTATATCATAATAATGCTCACCATCGTCATCATTATTATATCATCATCATCATCATCAACATTATCAACATATATATTAACATCATCATCATCATCATCATCATCATTATATCATCATAATCATGATCAGCATCACCATTATTATATCATCATTATATCATCATAATCATCATGATCACCATCACCATTATATCATCATCATAATCATGATCATCATCATCATCATAATCATCAGCATTATCATCATCACCATCATCATAATCATCATTATAACCATCATCATTATTATCATCAACACCATCATTACCATCATCACCATCATCATCATCATTGTCATCACCATTATCATCATTCTTTGTTTTTTGTTCGTTGTTTCTTGTTTTAATTTTTCTGTCATCTCCTAATTTTACAGTAGCATTATTTTCTCCCATCTTATCTGATATCATGTTTCAACATGCATAACTTTATATTTCGCATGTCAACTTTTCAACAAAATAAAAGATACGGACGACATTGCATGCACATCGTTCCGATACGATTGCAGTTCTAGTTGCAATGTCGTCCTCGACATTGCCTTATTTCCGTTCGCGTTCTGCACATTCCTTTTCTTCTTCTTCTTCTTTGTCTTCTTCTTACCTCGAAAACGTATTGACTTTGCACGTTTTTTTTGTGTTTCGTAATTAGGTCCCTTCCTCAAGTCCATTTCATTTCAAATTTCATAGCCATCTTCCTTGCCATGTCTAGTTGTGCACCTGACTCTTCATTTTCCGAAATCACTCATGCATGAACATCCAGGCGCCATTTTGTCCATTTTCGGGCCATTTTCATGTCTTTCTTTCTTCTTGCCTATCTCCGCTATCCTACATGCTACAGACTTCTAACAAAGTGCTCTATATAGAGTAAGTCTTGTTCTTCAACTTTCTTTCTTTTACCTAACCTTCAAAATTTCATCTTCATACTCTAAATTCAAATCCGAAATCGGCAACATTAAAAAACATTAAAATTCTTCAAATATTCATTCCCGAATTTGAAAAATTGCCATAACTTCCTCATATCAAGTCATTTTTGTCTCAAATTTTCACTGTGGCTTTATCTTGTCATTGCACACATCCCTGATCAGTTTCATGCTTCAATGATTCGACATAATAAAAATAGCGCCCTCTAAAGTTTCCAAAATGGCTATTTTCTTGTAGCCGTATCTCCATCATGCCTGGCTAAAACCGTACCCTTTTTTGGATTTAGGTGCTTCTAGATATACTCTATTCAGCCAATTGAAATAATATATACCTTATCACAGACCAACTTGGTGAAAATTGCTCGTAAAAAATCATGAAATTTACGGAAATGCCGAAATAACTTCAACTTGCTCTAAAATTGCGAAATTTAAACCTACATCTTTGAAACTTGGTAGGTGTGTGTATCAATGTATTTGACAACTGTCAGCTGAATTTGGTAAAAATTGATGACGTCATCACGAAGTTATCGCAAAAAATCTCAAATTAATATGCATTACATAATATGGCGTAATATGCTTATTTTAAATGGCGCACTAATGACATTCAGCTCAAAATGACCGCAATGAAATTCCCTTCTCAGAGATACCAAACACGGTATAGGGTCTCACAGAAAATTGTCAGTAAATCGCGATTTAAGTCAGGTCATAATACGGATCCTGCAGAGTTTCCGCCCTTGCATTACACGTATTGTCTATGGGGCAAATCGGGATCCCAACTTTGGCCCCCTGAACGATCTTTATTTTTCTTGAAATTTTGCAGGCATATTCTTTGAGGCAAAATGAAGAGAATCTCGAAGCCGGATTTTTTAAAATCGGTCAAGCGTCACATTTTAGATGCCATTTTGTGCATTACACGTATTGTCTATGGGGCAAATCGGGATCCCAACTTTGGCCCCCTGAACGATCTTTATTTTTCTTGATATTTTGCAGGCATATTCTTTGAGGCAAAATGAAGAGAATCTCGAAGCCGGATTTTTAAAATCGGTCTAGTGTGACATTTTAGACGCCATTTTGTTCTATAAATTATCATGCATCACACGCTTCGATAGGATTGTCATAAAAATATGAAAGTGGTCCCAAAATGACGGCCATGAAATGCTCTTTCGTATGATACCAAATACGGCACATAGAGAACAAAAAAGAGCCCAGTTATTAGCAAATAAAGCCATTTCAGTACATGCCATTTAACGACATTTTCTTCAATACAATTCTACGCAAAGCCGATGTGGCCTGGTATACTATGCGTCACGTATAGTGTGGAAGCCACGTGGCCAGAGGCTATGGAAAGGCATATTATCCTACTACCTTTCCCTATATTATTCTTTGTCATTTTGTCTTTCTATGTTTTACCCTACTGTCATTGTTCTATGATCTTTGATTTCTTCCTTTCCTTATGTTAAATACCGCACAACCCCAAAGTGATGCGCGTGGTTTACTATACTTCATTGTGTTGAGGCCATGTAGACTGGAGCCTGTAGAAAGCCATTTGGGTCAGGGCATGCACCACCATCATCATCATTATTATTATATCATCATCATCATCGTCATTATCATCATCACCATAATCATCATTATTATTTCATCACCATTATCATCATTATATCATAATAATGCTCACCATCGTCATCATTATTATATCATCATCATCATCATCAACATTATCAACATATATATTAACATCATCATCATCATCATCATCATCATTATATCATCATAATCATGATCAGCATCACCATTATTATATCATCATTATATCATCATAATCATCATGATCACCATCACCATTATATCATCATCATAATCATGATCATCATCATCATCATAATCATCAGCATTATCATCATCACCATCATCATAATCATCAATATAACCATCATCATTATTATCATCAACACCATCATTACCATCATCACCATCATCATCATCATTGTCATCACCATTATCATCATTCTTTGTTTTTTGTTCGTTGTTTCTTGTTTTAACGATTCTATCATCTCCTAATTTTACAGTATGCATTATCTTCTCCCATCTTATCTTATATCATGTTTTAACATGCATAACTTTATATTTCACCTGTCAACTTCTCAACAAAATAAGAGATACGGACGACATTGCATGCACATCGTTCCGATACGATTGCAGTTCTAGTCTTCTTCTTCTTCTTGATCTTCTTACCTCAAACTCCTATTCATTTTGCACGTAGTGCTTGTTCCTCCTAATTAGGTCCCTTCCTCTCGTCCATTTCATTTCAAATTTCATAGCCATCTTCCTTGCCATGTCTTGTTGTGCACCTAACTCTTCATTTTCCGAAATCACTCATGCATGAACATCCAGGCGCCATTTTGTCCATTTTCGGGCCATTTTCATGTCTTTCTTTCTTCTTGCCTATCTCCGCTATCCTACATGCTACAGACTTCTAACAAAGTGCTCTATATAGAGTAAGACTTGTTCTTCAACTTTCTTTCTTTTACCTAACCTTCAAAATTTCATCTTCATACTCTAAATTCAAATCCGAAATCGGCAACATTAAAAAACATTATAATTCTTAAAATATTCATTCCCGAATTTGAAAAATTGCCATAACTTCCTCATACCAAGTCATTTTTGTCTCAAATTTTCACTGTGGCTTTATCTTGTCATTGCACACATCCCTGATCAGTTTCATGCTTCAATGATTCGACATAATAAAAATAGCGCCCTCTAAAGTTTCCAAAATGGCTATTTTCTTGTAGCCGTATCTCCATCATGCCTGGCTAAAACCGTACCCTTTTTTGGATTTAGGTGCTTCTAGATATACTCTATTCAGCCAATTGAAATAATATATACCTTATCACAGACCAACTTGGTGAAAATTGCTCGTAAAAAATCATGAAATTTACGGAAATGCCGAAATAACTTCAACTTGCTCTAAAATTGCGAAATTTAAACCTACATCTTTGAAACTTGGTAGGTGTGTGTATCAATGTATTTGACAACTGTCAGCTGAATTTGGTAAAAATTGATGACGTCATCACGAAGTTATCGCAAAAAATCTCAAATTAATATGCATTACATAATATGGCATAATATGCTTATTTTAAATGGCGCACTAATGACATTCAGCTCAAAATGACCGCAATGAAATTCCCTTCTCAGAGATACCAAACACGGTATAGGGTCTCACAGAAAATTGTCAGTAAATCGCGATTTAAGTCAGGTCATAATACGGATCCTGCAGAGTTTCCGCCCTTGCATTACACGTATTGTCTATGGGGCAAATCGGGATCCCAACTTTGGCCCCCTGAACGATCTTTATTTTTCTTGAAATTTTGCAGGCATATTCTTTGAGGCAAAATGAAGAGAATCTCGAAGCCGGATTTTTTAAAATCGGTCAAGCGTCACATTTTAGATGCCATTTTGTGCATTACACGTATTGTCTATGGGGCAAATCGGGATCCCAACTTTGGCCCCCTGAACGATCTTTATTTTTCTTGATATTTTGCAGGCATATTCTTTGAGGCAAAATGAAGAGAATCTCGAAGCCGGATTTTTAAAATCGGTCTAGTGTGACATTTTAGACGCCATTTTGTTCTATAAATTATCATGCATCACACGCTTCGATAGGATTGTCATAAAAATATGAAAGTGGTCCCAAAATGACGGCCATGAAATGCTCTTTCGTATGATACCAAATACGGCACATAGAGAACAAAAAAGAGCCCAGTTATTAGCAAATAAAGCCATTTCAGTACATGCCATTTAACGACATTTTCTTCAATACAATTCTACGCAAAGCCGATGTGGCCTGGTATACTATGCGTCACGTATAGTGTGGAAGCCACGTGGCCAGAGGCTATGGAAAGGCATATTATCCTACTACCTTTCCCTATATTATTCTTTGTCATTTTGTCTTTCTATGTTTTACCCTACTGTCATTGTTCTATGATCTTTGATTTCTTCCTTTCCTTATGTTAAATACCGCACAACCCCAAAGTGATGCGCGTGGTTTACTATACTTCATTGTGTTGAGGCCATGTAGACTGGAGCCTGTAGAAAGCCATTTGGGTCAGGGCATGCACCACCATCATCATCATTATTATTATATCATCATCATCATCGTCATTATCATCATCACCATAATCATCATTATTATTTCATCACCATTATCATCATTATATCATAATAATGCTCACCATCGTCATCATTATTATATCATCATCATCATCATCAACATTATCAACATATATATTAACATCATCATCATCATCATCATCATCATTATATCATCATAATCATGATCAGCATCACCATTATTATATCATCATTATATCATCATAATCATCATGATCACCATCACCATTATATCATCATCATAATCATGATCATCATCATCATCATAATCATCAGCATTATCATCATCACCATCATCATAATCATCAATATAACCATCATCATTATTATCATCAACACCATCATTACCATCATCACCATCATCATCATCATTGTCATCACCATTATCATCATTCTTTGTTTTTTGTTCGTTGTTTCTTGTTTTAACGATTCTATCATCTCCTAATTTTACAGTATGCATTATCTTCTCCCATCTTATCTTATATCATGTTTTAACATGCATAACTTTATATTTCACCTGTCAACTTCTCAACAAAATAAGAGATACGGACGACATTGCATGCACATCGTTCCGATACGATTGCAGTTCTAGTCTTCTTCTTCTTCTTGATCTTCTTACCTCAAACTCCTATTCATTTTGCACGTAGTGCTTGTTCCTCCTAATTAGGTCCCTTCCTCTCGTCCATTTCATTTCAAATTTCATAGCCATCTTCCTTGCCATGTCTTGTTGTGCACCTAACTCTTCATTTTCCGAAATCACTCATGCATGAACATCCAGGCGCCATTTTGTCCATTTTCGGGCCATTTTCATGTCTTTCTTTCTTCTTGCCTATCTCCGCTATCCTACATGCTACAGACTTCTAACAAAGTGCTCTATATAGAGTAAGACTTGTTCTTCAACTTTCTTTCTTTTACCTAACCTTCAAAATTTCATCTTCATACTCTAAATTCAAATCCGAAATCGGCAACATTAAAAAACATTATAATTCTTAAAATATTCATTCCCGAATTTGAAAAATTGCCATAACTTCCTCATACCAAGTCATTTTTGTCTCAAATTTTCACTGTGGCTTTATCTTGTCATTGCACACATCCCTGATCAGTTTCATGCTTCAATCATTCGGCATAATAAAAATAGCGCCCTCTAAAGTTTCAAAAAATTGCTATTTTCTTGTGGCCGTATCTCCATCATGCCTGGCTAAAACCGTACCCTTTTTTGGATTTAGGTGCTTCAAGATATACTCTATTCAGCCAACTGAAAAAATATATTCCTTATCACAGACCAACTTGGCGAAAATTGCTCGTAAAAATCATGAAATTTACGGAAATGCCGAAATAACTTCAACTTGCTCTAAAATTGCGAAATTTAAACCTACATCTTTGAAACTTGGTAGGTGTGTGTATCAATGTATTTGACAACTGTCAGCTCAATTTGGTAAAAATTGATGACGTCATCACGAAGTTATCGCAAAAAATCTCAAATTAATATGCATTACATAATATGGCGTAATATGCTTATTTTAAATGGCGCACTAATGACATTCAGCTCAAAATGACCGCAATGAAATTCCCTTCTCAGAGATACCAAACACGGTATAGGGTCTCACAGAAAATTTTCAATAAATCGCGATTTAAGTCAGGTCGTAATACGGATCCTGCAGAGTTTCCGCCCTTGCATTACACGTATTGTCTATGGGGCAAATCGGGATCCCAACTTTGGCCCCCTGAACGATCTTTATTTTTCTTGAAATTTTGCAGGCATATTCTTTGAGGCAAAATGAAGAGAATCTCGAAGCTGGATTTTTTAAAATCGGTCAGGCGTCACATTTTAGATGCCATTTTGTGCATTACACGTATTGTCTATGGGGCAAATTGGGATCCCAACTTTGGCCCCCTGAACGATCTTTATTTTTCTTGATATTTTGCAGGCATATTCTTTGAGGCAAAATGAAGAGAATCTCGAAGCCGGATTTTTAAAATCGGTCTAGCGTGACATTTTAGACGCCATTTTGTTCTATAAATTATCATGCATCACACGCTTCGATAGGATTGTCATAAAAATATGAAAGTGGTCCCAAAATGACGGCCATGAAATGCTCTTTCGTATGATACCAAATACGGCAAATAAAGAACAAAAAAGAGCCCAGTTATTTGCAAATAAAGCCATTTCAGTACATGCCATTTAACGACATTTTCTTCAATACAATTCTACGCAAAGCCGATGTGGCGTGGTAAAAACCTCAATTTACCCTGCACAACATATTATTTAATAATATGCTTATTTTAAATGGCGCCCTAACGGCAGCCGGCTCAAAATGACTGCAATGAAATTCCCTTTTCGGGGATACCAAACACGGTACATGGTCTCACAGAAAATTGTCAGTAAATCGCGATTTAAGTCAGGTCATAATACGGATCCTGCAGAGTTTCCGCCCATGCATTACACGTATTGTCTATGGGGCAAATCGGGATCCCAACTTTGGCCCCCTGAACCATCTTTATTTTTCTTGAAATTTTGCAGGAATATTCTTTGAGGCAAAATGAAGAGAATCTCGAAGCCGGATTTTTAAAATCGGTCAAGCGTGACATTTTAGACGCCATTTTGTTCTATAAATTATCATGCATCACACGCTTCGATAGGATTGTCATAAAAATATGAAAGTGGTCCCAAAATGACGGCCATGTAATGCTCTTTCGTATGATACCAAATACGGCACATAAAGAACAAAAAAGAGCCCAGTTATTAGCAAATAAAGCCATTTCAGTACATGCCATTTAACGACATTTTCTTTAATACAATTCTACGCAAAGCCGATGTGGCCTGGTATACTCTGCGTCACATATAGTGTGGAAGCCACGTGGCCAGAGGCTATGGAAAGGCATTTTATCCTTCTACCTTTCCCTATGTTATTCTTTGTCATCTTGTCTTTCTATGTTTTACCCTACTGTCATTGTTCTATAATCTTTGATTTCTTCCTTTCCTTATGTTAAATACCGCACAACCCCAAAGTGCCGTGCGTAGTTTACTATGCTTCATTGTTTTGAGGCCATGTGGACTGGAGCGTGTGGAAAGCCATTTGGGTCAGGGCGTGCGCCACCATCATCGTCATCACCATCATCATCATCATCATCACATCATCATCATCATCACCATCATCATCAGCATTATCTTTATCACAGTCATCATTATATCATCGTCATTACCATTTTCATCATCATTATATCATCAATATCATCATCACCATCATCATCACCATTATCATCATCACCATCATCATTTTATCATCATTATCATGATTATCATCATCACCATGATTAGATCATCATCATCATATCATCACCACCATCATCATCACCATTATCTTCATCACCATCATCATCATTTTATCATTATCGATCTTTATCATCATCACCATTATTATATCATCATAATCATCATCAACACCACCATCATCAACACCACCATTACCATCATCACCATCATCCTCATTGTCATCACCATTATCATCATTCTTTGTTTTTTTTTTTTTTTTTTTTGTTCTTTTTCCTTGTTTTCATTTTTCTATCATCTCCTAATTTAACAGTTTGCATTATTTTCTCCCATCTTATCTGATATCATGTTTCAACATGCATAACTTTATATTTCACATGTCAACTTTTCAAAAAAAATAAAAGATACGGACGACATTGCATGCACATCGTTCCGATACGATTGCAGTTCTAGTCTTCTTCTTCTTCTTGATCTTCTTACCTCAAACTCCTATTCATTTTGCACGTAGTGCTTGTTCCTCCTAATTAGGTCCCTTCCTCTCGTCCATTTCATTTCAAATTTCATAGCCATCTTCCTTGCCATGTCTTGTTGTGCACCTAACTCTTCATTTTCCGAAATCACTCATGCATGAACATCCAGGCGCCATTTTGTCCATTTTCGGGCCATTTTCATGTCTTTCTTTCTTCTTGCCTATCTCCACTATCCTACATGCTACAGACTTCTAACAAAGTGCTCTATATAGAGTAAGACTTGTTCTTCAACTTTCTTTCTTTTACCTAACCTTCAAAATTTCATCTTCATACTCTAAATTCAAATCCGAAATCGGCAACATTAAAAAACATTATAATTCTTAAAATATTCATTCCCGAATTTGAAAAATTGCCATAACTTCCTCATATCAAGTCATTTTTGTCTCAAATTTTCACTGTGGCTTTATCTTGTCATTGCACACATCCCTGATCAGTTTCATGCTTCAATGATTCGGCATAATAAAAATAGCGCCCTCTAAAATTTCCAAAATGGCTATTTTCTTGTGGCCGTATCTCCATCATGCCTGGCTAAAACCGTACCCTTTTTTGGATTTAGGTGCTTCAAGATATACTCTATTCAGCCAACTGAAAAAATATATTCCTTATCACAGACCAACTTGGCGAAAATTGCTCGTAAAAATCATGAAATTTACGGAAATGCCGAAATAACTTCAACTTGCTCTAAAATTGCGAAATTTAAACCTACATCTTTGAAACTTGGTAGGTGTGTGTATCAATGTATTTGACAACTGTCAGCTAAATTTGGTAAAAATTGATGACGTCATCACGAAGTTATCGCAAAAAATCTCAAATTAATATGCATTACATAATATGGCGTAATATGCTTATTTTAAATGGCGCACTAATGACATTCAGCTCAAAATGACCGCAATGAAATTCCCTTCTCAGAGATAGCAAACACGGTATAGGGTCTCACAGAAAATTTTCAATAAATCGCAATTTAAGTCACGTCATAATACGGATCCTGCAGAGTTTCCGCCCATGCATTACACGTATTGTCTATGGGGCAAATCGGGATCCCAACTTTGGCCCCCTGAACGATCTTTATTTTTCTTGAAATTTTGCAGGCATATTCTTTGAGGCAAAATGAAGAGAATCTCGAAGCTGGATTTTTTAAAATCGGTCAGGCGTCACATTTTAGATGCCATTTTGTGCATTACACGTATTGTCTATGGGGCAAATTGGGATCCCAACTTTGGCCCCCTGAACGATCTTTATTTTTCTTGATATTTTGCAGGCATATTCTTTGAGGCAAAATGAAGAGAATCTCGAAGCCGGATTTTTAAAATCGGTCTAGCGTGATATTTTAGACGCCATTTTGTTCTATAAATTATCATGCATCACACGCTTCGATAGGATTGTCATAAAAATATGAAAGTGGTCCCAAAATGACGGCCATGAAATGCTCTTTCGTATGATACCAAATACGGCAAATAAAGAACAAAAAAGAGCCCAGTTATTTGCAAATAAAGCCATTTCAGTACATGCCATTTAACGACATTTTCTTCAATACAATTCTACGCAAAGCCGATGTGGCGTGGTAAAAACCTCAATTTACCCTGCACAACATATTATTTAATAATATGCTTATTTTAAATGACGCCCTAACGGCAGCCGGCTCAAAATGACTGCAATGAAATTCCCTTTTCGGGGATACCAAACACGGTATATGGTCTCACAGAAAATTGTCAGTAAATCGCGATTTAAGTCGGGTCATAATACGGATCCTGCAGAGTTTCCGCCCATGCATTACACGTATTGTCTATGGGGCAAATCGGGATCCCAACTTTGGCCCCCTGAACCATCTTTATTTTTCTTGAAATTTTGCAGGAATATTCTTTGAGGCAAAATGAAGAGAATCTCGAAGCCGGATTTTTAAAATCGGTCAAGCGTGACATTTTAGACGTCATTTTGTTCTATAAATTATCATGCATCACACGCTTCGATAGGATTGTCATAAAAATATGAAAGTGGTCCCAAAATGACGGCCATGTAATGCTCTTTCGTATGATACCAAATACGGCACATAAAGAACAAAAAAGAGCCCAGTTATTAGCAAATAAAGCCATTTCAGTACATGCCATTTAACGACATTTTCTTTAATACAATTCTACGCAAAGCCGATGTGGCCTGGTATACTCTGCGTCACATATAGTGTGGAAGCCACGTGGCCAGAGGCTATGGAAAGGCATTTTATCCTTCTACCTTTCCCTATGTTATTCTTTGTCATCTTGTCTTTCTATGTTTTACCCTACTGTCATTGTTCTATAATCTTTGATTTCTTCCTTTCCTTATGTTAAATACCGCACAACCCCAAAGTGCCGTGCGTAGTTTACTATGCTTCATTGTTTTGAGGCCATGTGGACTGGAGCGTGTGGAAAGCCATTTGGGTCAGGGCGTGCGCCACCATCATCGTCATCACCATCATCATCATCATCATCACCATCATCATCATCATCATCACCATCATCATCAGCATTATCTTTATCACAGTCATCATTATATCATCGTCATTACCATTTTCATCATCATTATATCATCAATATCATCATCACCATCATCATCACCATTATCATCATCACCATCATCATTTTATCATCATTATCATGATTATCATCATCACCATGATTACATCATCATCATCATATCATCACCACCATCATCATCACCATTATCTTCATCACCATCATCATCATTTTATCATTATCGATCTTTATCATCATCACCATTATTATATCATCATAATCATCATCAACACCACCATCATCAACACCACCATTACCATCATCACCATCATCCTCATTGTCATCACCATTATCATCATTCTTTGTTTTTTGTTTTTTTTTTTTGTTCTTTTTCCTTGTTTTCATTTTTCTATCATCTCCTAATTTAACAGTTTGCATTATTTTCTCCCATCTTATCTGATATCATGTTTCAACATGCATAACTTTATATTTCACATGTCAACTTTTCAAAAAAAATAAAAGATACGGACGACATTGCATGCACATCGTTCCGATACGATTGCAGTTCTAGTCTTCTTCTTCTTCTTGATCTTCTTACCTCAAACTCCTATTCATTTTGCACGTAGTGCTTGTTCCTCCTAATTAGGTCCCTTCCTCTCGTCCATTTCATTTCAAATTTCATAGCCATCTTCCTTGCCATGTCTTGTTGTGCACCTAACTCTTCATTTTCCGAAATCACTCATGCATGAACATCCAGGCGCCATTTTGTCCATTTTCGGGCCATTTTCATGTCTTTCTTTCTTCTTGCCTATCTCCACTATCCTACATGCTACAGACTTCTAACAAAGTGCTCTATATAGAGTAAGACTTGTTCTTCAACTTTCTTTCTTTTACCTAACCTTCAAAATTTCATCTTCATACTCTAAATTCAAATCCGAAATCGGCAACATTAAAAAACATTATAATTCTTAAAATATTCATTCCCGAATTTGAAAAATTGCCATAACTTCCTCATATCAAGTCATTTTTGTCTCAAATTTTCACTGTGGCTTTATCTTGTCATTGCACACATCCCTGATCAGTTTCATGCTTCAATGATTCGGCATAATAAAAATAGCGCCCTCTAAAGTTTCCAAAATGGCTATTTTTTTGTGGCCGTATCTCCATCATGCCTGGCTAAAACCGTACCCTTTTTTGGATTTAGGTGCTTCAAGATATACTCTATTCAGCCAACTGAAAAAATATATTCCTTATCACAGACCAACTTGGCGAAAATTGCTCGTAAAAATCATGAAATTTACGGAAATGCCGAAATAACTTCAACTTGCTCTAAAATTGCGAAATTTAAACCTACATCTTCGAAACTTGGTAGGTGTGTGTATCAATGTATTTGACAACTGTCAGCTAAATTTGGTAAAAATTGATGACGTCATCACGAAGTTATCGCAAAAAATCTCAAATTAATATGCATTACATAATATGGCGTAATATGCCTATTTTAAATGGCGCACTAATGACATTCAGCTCAAAATGACCGCAATGAAATTCCCTTCTCAGAGATAGCAAACACGGTATAGGGTCTCACAGAAAATTTTCAATAAATCGCAATTTAAGTCAGGTCATAATACGGATCCTGCAGAGTTTCCGCCCATGCATTACACGTATTGTCTATGGGGCAAATCGGGATCCCAACTTTGGCCCCCTGAACCATCTTTATTTTTCTTGAAATTTGGCAGGCATATTCTTTGAGGCAAAATGAAGAGAATCTCGAAGCCGGATTTTTTAAAATCGGTCAAGCGTCACATTTTAGATGCCATTTTGTGCATTACACGTATTATCTATGGGGAAAATCGGTTTCCCGCTTTTGGCCCCCTGAACGATCTCTATTTTTCTTGAAAATTTGCATGTACATTCTTTGAGGCAAAATGAAGAGAATCTCGAAGCCGGATTTTTAAAAATCGGTCAAGCGTCACATTTTAGATGCCATTTTGTGCATTACACGTATTGTCTATGGGGCAAATCGGGATCCCAACTTTGGCCCCCTGAACGATCTTTATTTTTCTTGAAATTTTGCAGGCACATTTTTTAAAGCAAAATGAAGAGAATCTCGAAGCCGGATTTTGAAAATCGGTCAAGCGTGACATTTTAGACGCCATTTTGTCCTATAAAACTAATATGCATCACACGCTCCGATAAGATTGTCATAAAAATATGAGAGTGGTCTCAAAATGACTGCTATGAAATGCTCTTTCTATATGATACCAAATACGGCATATAAAGAAACAAAAAAAGGCCAAGAAAATAGCAAAGAAAGTCATTTCAGTACATACCATTTTAATGACATATTCTTCAATACAATTCTACACAGTGCGAATGGGCCGTGGTATACTATACGTCACATATAGTGTGCAAGCCACGTGGCCGAAGCCTATCAATATATCCTCATCATCATTATCATCATCACCATTATTATAATCACCATCTTTATCACCATCATCATCATTATATCATCATAATAATCATGATCCCCCATCACCATTATTATTATTATTATTATATCATCATAAACACCATGATCATCATCATCACCATCATCATGATCATCATCAACATTATCATCTACATCATCATCACCATCATCATTATATCATCATCATCATCATCATCAACATCGTCGTCATTAAGACATCATAATCATCACTATTATCCTTAGCATTATCACCATCATCATCATCATCATCATAATCATAATCATCAGTATTATCATTTTCACTACCATCATCATCATCATCACCATCATCATCATTATCATCATCATAATCATCATCATTATCGTGAATATCGTCGTCGTCATTAAGACATCATAATTATCACCATTATCATAATCATTATCATTATCACCATCATTATACCATAATGAACATTATCACCATCACCATCATTATCTCCATCATCATTATCACCATCATTATATCATCATCACCATCATCATCATCGTCGTCATAACGTCATCATTATCATCACCATCATCATCATTATAGCAGCATCATCTTCATGATAGTCACCATCATCACCATCAACATCATCACCATCGGTGACACGACATTTGCTCCTGCGACATTTGCTCCTCCGTCTATATCTTGAAAGGTCAAAGGTTAAGGTCAAGGTCATGATTCGGTTTTTTGTTAAGGACAATGTGAAGCTTAGGATTAGGGTTAGGGTTAGGGTTAGGTTTAGGTTTAGGATTAACATGGCAAAGTTAGACCGGAGCAATTGTCGCAGGAGCAAATGTCATGGAACCTCACCATCATCATCATCACCTTTATTATCATCACCATCTTTATCACCATCATCATCACCATCATTATATCATCATAATATTCATGATCACCATCACCATTATTATTATTATATCATCATAATCACTATGAACATCATCATAATCATCACCATCATCATCATCATTATCATAATCCCCATCATCAGCATCATCATCATTGTCATCACAATTAACATCATCATTCTTTGTTTTTTGTTCTTTGTTTCTTGTTTTAATTGTTCTATCATCTCCTAATTTTACAGTATGCATTATTTTCTCCCATCTTATCTGATATCACGTTTCAACATGCATAACTTTATATTTCGCATGTCAACTTTTCAACAAAATAAAAGATACGGACGACATTGCATGCACATCGTTCCGATACGATTGCAGTTCTAGTCTTCTTCTTCTTGATCTTCTTACCTCAAACTCCTATTCATTTTGCACGTAGTGCTTGTTCCTCCTAATTAGGTCCCTTCCTCTCGTCCATTTCATTTCAAATTTCATAGCCATCTTCCTTGCCATGTCTAGCTGTGCACCTGACTCTTCATTTTCCGAAATCACTCATGCATGAACATCCAGGCGCCATTTTGTCCATTTTCGGGCCATTTTCATGTCTTTCTTTCTTCTTGCCTATCTCCACTATCCTACATGCTACAGACTTCTAACAAAGTGCTCTATATAGAGTAAGACTTGTTCTTCAACTTTCTTTCTTTTACCTAACCTTCAAAATTTCATCTTCATACTCTAAATTCAAATCCGAAATCGGCAACATTAAAAAACATTAAAATTCTTCAAATATTCATTCCCGAATTTGAAAAATTGCCATAACTTCCTCATATCAAGTCATTTTTGTCTCAAATTTTCACTGTGGCTTTATCTTGTCATTGCACACATCCCTGATTAGTTTCATGTTTCAATGATTCGACATAATAAAAATAGCGCCCTCTAAAGTTTCCAAAATGGCTATTTTCTTGTGGCCGTATCTCCATCATACCTGGCTAAAACCGTACCCTTTTTTGGATTTAGGTGCTTCAAGATATACTCTATTCAGCCAACTGAAATAATATATACCTTATCACAGACCAACTTGGCGAAAATTGCTCGTAAAAATCATGAAATTTACGGAAATGCCGAAATAACTTCAACTTGCTCTAAAATTGCGAAATTTAAACCTACATCTTTGAAACTTGGTAGGTGTGTGTATCAATGTATTTGACAACTGTCAGCTCAATTTGGTAAAAATTGATGACGTCATCACGAAGTTATCGCAAAAAATCTCAAATTAATATGCATTACATAATATGGCGTAATATGCTTATTTTAAATGGCGCACTAATGACATTCAGCTCAAAATGACCGCAATGAAATTCCCTTCTCAGTGATACCAAACACGGTATAGGGTCTCACAGAAAATTTTCAGTAAATCGCGATTTAAGTCAGGTCGTAATACGGATCCTGCACAGTTTCCGCCCTTGCATTACACGTATTGTCTATGGGGCAAATCGGGATCCCAACTTTGGCCCCCTGAACGATCTTTATTTTTCTTGAAATTTTGCAGGCATATTCTTTGAGGCAAAATGAAGAGAATCTCGAAGCTGGATTTTTTAAAATCGGTCAGGCGTCACATTTTAGATGCCATTTTGTGCATTACACGTATTGTCTATGGGGCAAATTGGGATCCCAACTTTGGCCCCTGAACGATCTTTATTTTTCTTGATATTTTGCAGGCATATTCTTTGAGGCAAAATGAAGAGAATCTCGAAGCCGGATTTTTAAAATCGGTCTAGCGTGACATTTTAGACGCCATTTTGTTCTATAAATTATCATGCATCACACGCTTCGATAGGATTGTCATAAAAATATGAAAGTGGTCCCAAAATGACGGCCATGAAATGCTCTTTCGTATGATACCAAATACGGCAAATAAAGAACAAAAAAGAGCCCAGTTATTTGCAAATAAAGCCATTTCAGTACATGCCATTTAACGACATTTTCTTCAATACAATTCTACGCAAAGCCGATGTGGCGTGGTAAAAACCTCAATTTACCCTGCACAACATATTATTTAATAATATGCTTATTTTAAATGGCGCCCTAACGGCAGCCGGCTCAAAATGACTGCAATGAAATTCCCTTTTCGGGGATACCAAACACGGTATATGGTCTCACAGAAAATTGTCAGTAAATCGCGATTTAAGTCAGGTCATAATACGGATCCTGCAGAGTTTCCGCCCTTGCATTACACGTATTGTCTATGGGGCAAATCGGGATCCCAACTTTGGCCCCCTGAACCATCTTTATTTTTCTTGAAATTTTGCAGGAATATTCTTTGAGGCAAAATGAAGAGAATCTCGAAGCCGGATTTTTAAAATCGGTCAAGCGTGACATTTTAGACGCCATTTTGTTCTATAAATTATCATGCATCACACGCTTCGATAGGATTGTCATAAAAATATGAAAGTGGTCCCAAAATGACGGCCATGTAATGCTCTTTCGTATGATACCAAATACGGCACATAAAGAACAAAAAAGAGCCCAGTTATTAGCAAATAAAGCCATTTCAGTACATGCCATTTAACGACATTTTCTTTAATACAATTCTACGCAAAGCCGATGTGGCCTGGTATACTCTGCGTCACATATAGTGTGGAAGCCACGTGGCCAGAGGCTATGGAAAGGCATTTTATCCTTCTACCTTTCCCTATGTTATTCTTTGTCATCTTGTCTTTCTATGTTTTACCCTACTGTCATTGTTCTATAATCTTTTATTTCTTCCTTTCCTTATGTTAAATACCGCACAACCCCAAAGTGCCGTGCGTAGTTTACTATGCTTCATTGTTTTGAGGCCATGTGGACTGGAGCGTGTGGAAAGCCATTTGGGTCAGGGCGTGCGCCACCATCATCGTCATCACCATCATCATCATCATCATCACCATCATCATCATCATCATCACCATCATCATCAGCATTATCTTTATCACAGTCATCATTATATCATCGTCATTACCATTTTCATCATCATTATATCATCAATATCATCATCACCATCATCATCACCATTATCATCATCACCATCATCATCATTTTATCATCATTATCATGATTATCATCATCACCATGATTACATCATCATCATCATATCATCACCACCATCATCATCACCATTATCTTCATCACCATCATCATCATTTTATCATTATCGATCTTTATCATCATCACCATTATTATATCATCATAATCATCATCAACACCACCATCATCAACACCACCATTACCATCATCACCATCATCCTCATTGTCATCACCATTATCATCATTCTTTGTTTTTTTTTTTTTTTGTTCTTTTTCCTTGTTTTCATTTTTCTATCATCTCCTAATTTAACAGTTTGCATTATTTTCTCCCATCTTATCTGATATCATGTTTCAACATGCATAACTTTATATTTCACATGTCAACTTTTCAAAAAAAATAAAAGATACGGACGACATTGCATGCACATCGTTCCGATACGATTGCAGTTCTAGTCTTCTTCTTCTTGATCTTCTTACCTCAAACTCCTATTCATTTTGCACGTAGTGCTTGTTCCTCCTAATTAGGTCCCTTCCTCTCGTCCATTTCATTTCAAATTTCATAGCCATCTTCCTTGCCATGTCTTGTTGTGCACCTAACTCTTCATTTTCCGAAATCACTCATGCATGAACATCCAGGCGCCATTTTGTCCATTTTCGGGCCATTTTCATGTCTTTCTTTCTTCTTGCCTATCTCCACTATCCTACATGCTACAGACTTCTAACAAAGTGCTCTATATAGAGTAAGACTTGTTCTTCAACTTTCTTTTTTTTTACCTAACCTTCAAAATTTCATCTTCATACTCTAAATTCAAATCCGAAATCGGCAACATTAAAAAACATTATAATTCTTAAAATATTCATTCCCGAATTTGAAAAATTGCCATAACTTCCTCATATCAAGTCATTTTTGTCTCAAATTTTCACTGTGGCTTTATCTTGTCATTGCACACATCCCTGATCAGTTTCATGTTTCAATGATTCGACATAATAAAAATAGCGCCCTCTAAAGTTTCCAAAATGGCTATTTTCTTGTGGCCGTATCTCCATCATGCCTGGCTAAAACCGTACCCTTTTTTGGATTTAGGTGCTTCAAGATATACTCTATTCAGCCAACTGAAAAAATATATTCCTTATCACAGACCAACTTGGCGAAAATTGCTCGTAAAAATCATGAAATTTACGGAAATGCCGAAATAACTTCAACTTGCTCTAAAATTGCGAAATTTAAACCTACATCTTTGAAACTTGGTAGGTGTGTGTATCAATGTATTTGACAACTGTCAGCTCAATTTGGTAAAAATTGATGACGTCATCACGAAGTTATCGCAAAAAATCTCAAATTAATATGCATTACATAATATGGCGTAATATGCTTATTTTAAATGGCGCACTAATGACATTCAGCTCAAAATGACCGCAATGAAATTCCATCACCATCACCATCATCATCATCATCACCATCACCATCACCATTATCTTTATCACAATCATCATTATATCATCGTCATTACCATTTTCATCATCATTATATCATCAATATCATCATCACCATAATCATCACCATTATCATCATCACCATCATCATCATCATTTTATCATCATTATCATCATTATCATCACCATGATTATATCATCATCATCATATCATCACCATCATCATCACTATTATCAATATCACCATCATCATCATTTTATCATTATCGATCTTTATCATCATTACCATTATTATATCATCACAATCATCATCAACACCATCATCATCATCAACACCACCATTACCATCATCACCATCATCCTCATTGTCATCACCATTATCATCATTCTTTGATTTTTTGTTCTTTTTTCTTGTTTTCATTTTTCTATCATCTCCTAATTTAACAGTATGCATTATTTTCTCCCATCTTATCTGATATCATGTTTCAACATGCATAACTTTATATTTCACATGTCAACTTTTGAAAAAAAATAAAAGATACGGACGACATTGCATGCACATCGTTCCGATACGATTGCAGTTCTAGTTTTCCCTCTTCTTTTAATTTGGCGCAAGTCATTTTTCACACTCTGGACAAAAACGATCAGTGCTCGCCCAAACGTGAACAAAAGTTTTTGTTTTGTTAGTGGCACTTGATAGAGACTATTGGGCATCTATTGAAAAAGAGAAATTTATAAACGCCTTGGGTTTTAAACGCAGCTAACTACACAGTACACACACAGAGAAATGGGCACTGGGGCCAACGGAGGTGGGCTATCCTCCGTGTGGTCTAAAGCTGGGGTGACACCCAGTCTGACTTGTCAATGGTTGGTGCTGGCAAATGGCCTTCCAGTTGGCAAGTTACTCAGCATCTCAAGGACCTGGTATGTTTTGTGTTTCTGGTTAGAAAATAAAATAACAAAAATCATTAAAAACTAAGATATTGATATGTTTAATAATTCTTTATAAACGTATCTATATAGAACTAGAGTCTAATTTTTTAAAATAAAAATAACAAATTAAAAAATAGGCCTACTCGGCCTACATTATCATAAGAGGTGTGTACTATCTAAGAATGCATTACTAACTGCACCCTAAGACAAAAGCCCAGAATGTCTGCCATAACTGAATATTTGAAATTTAACTACCATTATTAATCATTATTATGTATTTTGTCTTATTTGTCTTCTCGGAAGAAGACACACCCACTGACGGGCACCATACAGCTGAGAAGTCTGTCCGATGTACCGTACCGGTTTGTGCCGACTGCCTGTCAAAATGTCTCCCCAAAATTAAAATCGCCAAAAATAACGCACCGTAGCCTAGCTTAAATTATATAAAACAGCAAGAAATTATATGCATATTGGCGTAAATATTCACAATTGAATAACATGCGCCGTTTAAACCAATCCACAACAATAGCAACAACAACAACAACAACAATGTTTTGAAATGTAATTTTGAATTTTTTTTTTTTAAGTGTAACGCATTTTTGGATACGCACTGTGTTAAAAAATGTATAAGCAACTTTTACTAGTTGGGGAAGTACATGTATATTAATGCAGGACCATTTTTTACAAAGTCTAAAGGACGATCTGGCTTTACAAAAGATTGACAAACAAACACCATTGATAAATGAATAATGATAGCAATAATAACTCCCGAAATACACCGTCATATGCGAATGTGTAGGCGGATTATTATTTTTTTTTTCAGTAACACACTTTATTTGTGGTTACGCGTGGGGTAAATCCGGGGGGGGGGGGGGGGGAGGGGAATGGGGAGGGGGTGGTCCTGCCGTTTTTTCATAAACTACGTTTACTGAATGTGTACCATATTAATAAATTTAACATTGCAATCTTTATGTTGCTGTGTTAATATAGGCCTAATACGTCTGGTAGTAACGTCTAAGTTTTCTTTTTCCTTTAATTTATCAATTCATCAATATAAAACTCGAAATTCATCTAATTATCATTTACCTCAAGTCCGAACTTTGATTTCCTATAATTCAATATTTTTAAAGGTCCTTCATTATGGAAAAATATATGAATTACATCTCATGAATTTTTATTCTGAAAACAATATTTGATATACTCTCACGTTCATCTTTCTGTTTTGTTTGTTTGCTTGTTTATGTATTTATTTACTAATTTAGGGGTCAACGTACGGTAAGGCTATTTGCTCTTTGTCGTTGACCCCTCATTCCCTCAATGTTTTTGTTTGGTCTTTAATTTTTATATCGTTTTATATGTTTGTATATGTCGCCTTACTGTTTTATGTATGTTTTCTTTATGGAGAATGAAATGACTATATCCCCAACTGTTGAAGGAAAAAATAATTTTAAAATCAATCATTAATTTTGTTTAAAAATTGTGTGGAAAAAAATATCCGTGACCCCTATATTAGTGAAAATTTCGCTCTAAAATGACATAATGAAAAAAAATTAAGTAAGAATGTGCGTGTATGCGTGTGTGTGTGTGTGTGTGTGTGTTTTTTTTTTTTAATGGTTTTGTTGTTGTTGTTGTTTTGGGGGTTTTGTTTGCCTGTTTGTTGGTTGTTGATTTTTTTTTTTTTTTTTTTTTTTGGGGGGGGGGGGGGGAGGGGGGGAGTATGTTTGTTTATGATCGGGTGCCCTGTTTGTGTCTAGAAATCTAAGACCCTGTATAGATTGCGATCATTATGGGACTTGTCGGAAAGGATTTATGCTATTGTATTTATGTAATGAATACATTATCATTTTGAATTGAAGAAATGAAATGTTTTACGTCGACCAAGCGTGATTTTTTTTAAATTTTGATTACGTAGATGCGAATATTAAGCCTACTATAGTGTATCATCACAAAAGGGCATCGCCATCTAACGTACGTGCATACATTGAATGCTAGCAAGTCTAAATCCGATGACCCGTAGATTATGTAAATGCTAAAGAGACGTCGTAGATATTATTAGGCAGTATATATGAATCCAGAAATATAATATTGTTATTCTTTCACTCTCTCTTTTTTCAAATTATCAATCCTTATAAAAACAAATACACATTAGGAGGGAGGAAGCGACACCTTGAAAAGGAAAAGAAAAGTGCATATTCTTCATAGTGTTCGAGGTGTGACTTTAAGATAATACACACTTATTCCAAAAAAGAAGAAAAAAATTAAGGATGAAGTAGGACTTTGGTTTCTGACTTTAATTCCCTAAAAAAAAACACACTTCGATTTCTAAATGAATAATTTATATTAATGTATTAATTTAACCTTAAAAAAGAAAAAAAAATCGTTATTTATCATCTCTCTATCTTTCTCTCTGAAGGACATTCAACCCAGTAAACACGTGAAGGTGTATTGACCATGTTGACAGGAATCTGTTTTTCAATCTTGATGAATGTAAACAAAATGTGTGGTTTGGAGTTTGAGATTAATTCATTATATGAATACATTAATATTCAGTTTTGAATAATAATAATAATTTGGCCAACAAGTTCCATGACAATAATCATCAGTGCAATAGCTGTATCATCATCACTGTATCATCGCGCAAAAATAAAAGATTTTAATCTTGATGTGAAAATTTACGTAATGATCAATGTATCTCGATGAATGATATTTGAAAGAATAGAAGAAGGTGAAAATCTAAAAAAATGAAGATTTTAGTATTTGGGACGCCAAGAATAAATAAAGACAAATTACTGAAAGCACATCTTATATGAATCTTCAGTTTCTTTGCCGAAATAGACAGGAGGAAGGGATACCCCGACGATGGGAAAGAGTTAGACATTGGAATTTATATTGCCCGTTTTCTGGTTACAAGTTGATATTTTAAATACTGTCTAATGGGGGGTCTCGTTGACTAACTCATCACAAGTCTACGAAAAGACACCAAGAACACATTCTACAAATTAAAATTGACTAATATGCGGCATACATATCATTTTATAAGCCGGCCGACGTTATCGTCCAGTAGACGTAGACAATTTGACATAGGCAGATAATTTTTTTTCATCTTGCTATTAGTACGGCGGCACAGCTCCGAATTTTGGTAGAGTTGTTAGATAATACATACTGAGCAATGTTAGATATGAAAGCACTTTCACAAACACATTTATGGGGTAATTTATTAAAAGAAATTGCAGTCCGTAAAAAAAGTAGTTTTAGACGTAAAGGAGTTTGTTTTAAGGACTATGCTATCATAACATTTTAACCTTCAACGTGGACAAACACATGTTTCAGGTTTCATGAGAAAAAAATAGGAGCCCAATAAAATTTTGATTTGATTTATTTGATTTGATTTATTTATTTATCTTTATGATCTTTTTTTTTCTTCAAGCATATTTTACAAACTGAATTACACCATAATAAACAAATATCAATACATTATCAAATAGAGTAATTGCATTGTATGATTAACGTAAATGAATCATAAAGAAGGATTGTCACATAAGCAAAGCTTGATGGAGTGACAATCCTATACAAAAAAAATTGGAAATACTAAAGAAAGGGGGATATTAAAAAAAGAAAAGGAAAAAAAAAAGAAAGAAAAAAAACTTTTCCTTGTATTCAAAGTAATAGAAGTCAATTAAGGATGGGGATGAGATGAGATGTATGGAGAAAGAAAACATAAATAGAAGAGGATGTTAAGTAGAAATGTGGACTGTGTTGAAGAGATAATTAGGGAAGAGTTAGGCAGAGGGAAGAAATGAAAAGTGGGAAGTGTAGGGAGTGCAAAGAAAGAGAGGAGAAAAAAAAGGAGAAAGGGATGATGAAGAAAGAAATAGGGAGAAAGCGGAGAGAAGAAGTAATATGTCATTTACGCCCAGAGTCATCATACTGTTTGATTAGGTACTTTTTGGCGGCTGCCTTGAAAGAATAGAGAGTAGTGTGTGACTTGACTGCATCTGGTAGTGAATTCCATATATCGGGACCGGTATGTCTAATAGATTTGTGTGCTAACCAAGTTTTAGGATTGTTTAAGTGGTAATTATTAGCGTTACGGGTTGGGTATGAGTGAATACTTCTGTTAAGCATAAACATATCGCTAAGTGGGAATGGAACTTAATGTATATACTTTAAACATAAGTAGGGCTATTTGGAGTGTATTTATGTCAGAGACTTTAAGGGTGTTTATGGAATAACGGGTCGGAGTTCACTCTATAGTGTGAGCCCGTGCATAATTATACGTAGTGCTTTCTTTTGCGGTAAAAGTATTGAATTAATCTTGTATTTAGCAGTATTTGCCCAAATTATGTTGCAATATGATATGTGGGGGAGAATTAATGTATTATAAAGCATAAAGAGTATATTATTTGGTAGAGTGTAATTAAGTTTGAATAGAATGCCGACAGCTCGTGATATGGTGGTGTTTGTCACAAATTAAGTTCCAATAATCCTACTAGTAAAACTTGAACGTTATTTAATTGCAGTTTAATATAAAATAAGTAATACTTTTCCCTTTAGTCTGTGAGTCTGCGCAATTTGCTGTCAACCTCTGACCGACGCGTGATGTTTTGTTTACGCTCGCATGATCTTATTTTAGAGCATTATATTGGTTCGCTGGTTTTGGGAGCTAGCGTCCCTAATTTGCATATTGTAGAGAACCGCGCCTTGCCCAAGGTATACGGGCACTGCACCACCGTCTTTGCTACACGACAGACGTGTTTGTTTGAGCCGGCAGTCAGCTCATAATGGCAGCAGTCAACTTAGCACCTTTAATGTGAGAGAATGTTGATAGACGAGTAATGGAACCAGTTTTGCTGTTTTCAGGCGTATTTTATTCCTATTTTGCGGAAACCAGATGTTTTCCAGTCTCCACGCCTCTACTCTATTTCTCCGTGGTTGCACTAGCTGCCCTGCAATTGTTGTATTCGAGATAACGTAAGTTGTTTTTCTTTTAAGTTGTACATGGTCTTTCGATGCTTATAAAAGAAGAAATCAGTCAAATTGCTTACTATGTAAAATTTATCAAGAACGAACAAATGAAAATGTGAATTTGATAAACTGATTAATTCTTTATTGATATGAAGCGAACGAAGGAGTCGTTTAGTAATGTATATTGTTATTTGACAAGCTCAGTAATTTAATTGTCTTATAATCTTACGATACTAAGAAAATGCATATTTTTATGAAAAGACTATGACGGCTAGTTTGCCAGAAATAATGTTTTGTTTGTAATAATAGAGAAGTATAGAGAGGGTATTTATTATACCGAGTAAACATTTATACAACAAACTGATTGGAAAATGTGAACAAAAGCTTTTCATGGACTTATTGTTTTCGGTGTCAATATTATTAATGACATGCATAATCCATTTTATGAAATTAATGTGATTATCATAAACGCTTCTTAATGGTATGCATTGTAAGTATATTATGAACAATGTATTATGATTAGGGTGATAATTGTTTTTTAACAGCCCTTTGTCGGGAGTAGACCCACACTGTGTGTACCCCACCGTGTAATCCATACCCAGAATGAAGCTCCAGTGAGCACCCAACAGTCGACGTCTACGAGAGGGAAGGATCGACGAATCCAGGGTTACCATTCGCTGGACGATAGTACTCCGATGTCGCAAGCCTGTCTCTGTTCCACGCAAGGACTATCAAACAATAGAGGGATAGCTTGAGAACTCTCGCGAGCTAAATTTATAGGGAAGATTTCTTTGTCAGAATAATTATTTTAACAACACTACCGCTTTATTGGAAATTGTAATGAGAGTATATTGTTCATGTAATTCTTTTCTGTAAACTCAAGCAAAGTGCATATTTTTTTTTTGTTCTTTGAATATATATTTGAATTTTGCAATATTGTGAGAACTTGAACCAGTAATAAATATTTAAATTTCTTTCATTATAACGTTCACTCGACTGAACAGAATAGTTTGTTTATGTCTTGAATAATTATATTCGTATATCCTAAGTTTCCGCGACAATTTTTGGCGACCACGAAGGGACATAAAAAGCGGAAATGTTAGGGATTTGGTATTGTAAATAGGTAATTGATTGTTCGATAGTATGGTAAAACTTTCTATCTGAAAAGAAAGCAGTAATAAGGGTAGGAGATAATTCTGATTACAGTGTATGTTTCTATTTAGTGTCATTTTCCAGGTCAAGCAGTGGCGTGCTCAAGTGATCCACGGAAATAGGGAGCGGCTGAGACTGTGACGCTGGTAAAAGCTAAAGCTCCAAAAGCTGTAAGTAAAACAGTAGGCCTATTCACTTGGTTCCATAGCTCGTGTGAGTGGTTGTTGTTGTCGAGAATGGAGTTAGAGAAACTCGCGCGTATAGGAGAGACGCTAGGCCTTAGTGGCAGTGAGTTGCAGAATTTCATTAAGGAACAACAAGAAATCGCTAGGGCGGAACGCTCTGAATCGCGAGCTAGGATGAAAGAAGAAAGTGAATTAGTAGCGCTACAGTTGGAATTAGCTAAAGCTAAAGCTGCGGATGTAGATAGGAGTGAGGAAACTGCACAAACTCTCAGACCCCCTAAACTTCCAGTCTTTAATGAGGGTAAAGATCAGTTAGATGCTTACCTTAGTCGTTTTGAAAGGTATGCTACTGCACAACAGTGGCCACAAAATGTTTGGGCTATCAACTTAAGTGCATTACTTACAGGTAAGGCATTAGATACATATTCTAGGTTGTCAGATTCTGATGCTCAGGATTACCAGACACTTAAGTCAGCTATTCTCAAACGATATTCGTTAACTAGTGAAGGATACAGGAAGAAACTTCGCACGGCTCGTCCAGATAATGGAGAGACGGCCGCGCAGTTTGTACATCGGCTACGGGGTTATCTCGAAAAATGGTTAGAATTGTCAAACTTGAATGAGTCATACGAAAGTCTAGTACAAGTCATTCTGATGGAGCAATTTTACTCCAGCAGTTCACGTGACTTAGTTGTGTTCATAAAAGAACAGAAGCCAAAGACTTTAGCAGAGTTGGTGGAAACTGCTGATCGTTATGTTGAAGCTAGGTCCGGATGGTCTAGTGGTAAGTTTCAACAGAGCAAAGGTTCTTTCAATCCATCCTCTGAAAGATTTAGAGAAACTAAATTGGGATGGAATGGTAAGTCTAGTAAGAGCAGTACCTCTTGTAACCCTTCTTCCTTTTCTACATTGTCGAAAGGAGACAGATCTAAGGCGGAGGAGAAACCAAAGGCTGGCCTCCAGAAGAGCTCTAGAGTGTGCTACAACTGCGGGAGCTACGGACACTTCGCTAAGAACTGTGAAAATCGACTGAGACCAGAAAGATTGGGAGCTGGACTGACTGATGACGACAGCAGCCTGATGAGCAGTCAGCCAAGAAGGAAGAAGAAAGAGAAGGCTAGGAACGATGACGTTTCAGTGCCGACAGCGACATCGTCTACGTACCCAGGTGACAACCGAGACATGGAGGACGTTGGTGATTCCAAGAATGTTGACGGAGATTATGGATGTCTTGCTCTAGATTCGTGCTTCGCGTGTGATAGGAACGCCGATTCTCCGATGCCCATTGAGAGAGGTGATTTACCAATGCTGAGTGCAGCGTGTGGAGGCAAGGCAGTCAGGTCCATGCCCGTGAAGAAAGGCTTTCTCAACAACCAACCTGTTCAGGTGTTACGAGACAGTGGATGTTCGACTGCCATCGCAAGAGCTGGTTTGGTTTCGGCTGATCAGATGACTGGAGTAGTAAAGACATGTTTGCTGATTGACTGGACTATCAGGAAGTTTCCAGTAGCACAGGTATGTGTAGATACTCCTTATTATACTGGTAACTTGGAAGTATTATGTGTGGAAAAACCTGTATACGATCTCATCTTAGGAAATGGACCAGGTATCCGGAAACCATTCTATCCAGATCGTTCATGGACTCCAATGAATACCACAACCGAAGTAGGGCTTGCGGTAGAGACCCGGCGACAGCGGGAGAAGAAGAAGACTGCACCCCTAAGGGCACTCAAGGTTCCAGACCAGAATGAGTCGGTTACTGCAGATGAGTTCCGACGGGATCAGGAGAATGACCCATCACTCAACAGTATCTGTACGAAGGTCGGAGACAGGAAGTGTCGGTGAGTCGTAGTGGTAATAAGGCCAGGTTCATAATGAAGGATCGTTTGTTATATCGTGAATTACAGGTTCGCGACGGGAGACGAGAAGATGTAACTTGTCAGCTCATTGTTCCCAAGAAGCATAGGAGACAAGTGTTGCAACTAGCCCATAAGTCTATAATTGGAGGGCATTTAAGTTCCCAGAAGACGGCAGAGAAAGTGATGGGCAATTTCTTCTGGCCGGGACTTCACTCTGATGCCAAGCGGTATTGCCGGTCGTGTGATGTTTGCCAGAGATCGCTACCCAAGGGCAGAGTCACCAAAGTTCCATTGGGAACTACTCCGTTAATCGACGAACCATTCAGAAGAGTTGCAGTCGACATTGTAGGACCCATTGCACCAGTGACGGAGAAGGGTAACAGGTACATTCTCACCTTGATGGATTATGCTACGCGCTACCCGGAGGCTGTTCCCCTTCGTCATATTGATACGACAACGGTAGCCGAGGCTTTGCTGAGTATCTTTTCAAGGGTTGGTTTGCCACGAGAGATGCTGACAGACAGAGGAGCACAATTCACCTCTGACCTCATGTGAGAGGTAAGTCGTTTGTTGTCAATAAGTCATTATACGACTACCCCGTACCACCCGGCGTGCAACGGCCTTGTGGAACGTTTTAACGGTACTCTAAAGATGATGCTTAAGAAGATGTGTGAAGAGAGACCAGTTGACTGGGATAGATATATTGATGCTTTGCTTTTCGCATACAGGGAGACTCCGCATGACAGCACAGGATTTGCACCGTTTGAGCTGCTGTACGGTCGAGTTGTTCGAGGACCACTGATGGTGATCAAGGAGCTCTGGACCAACAAACATGCAGAACCAGAGACCAAGTCGACATACCAATATGTCATCGATCTGAAGGACAAGTTACAGCAGACGTGTGAGATCGCCCGAGGAGAACTGCAAAGGTCTCATGACAAGTATCGGATCCAGTACAACAGAAAAGCAAGGAACAGAATGTTCAAGGTGGGTGACGAAGTGTTGTTGCTGCTACCCACTGATCGTAATAAACTGTTAATGCATTGGAAGGGTCCTTTCCGTGTTGTTGATGTTGTAGGCAAGTTGGACTACCGAGTCGACACTGGGAAGACGGTAACGACATTCCATGCTAACCTTTTGAAAAGGTATCATCGACGAGACCAAGACCAAATGCCAGAAGCGGATCAACCAACTCCACTAGATGTAGCGGCGACTTCAGTGATAGAAGAAGAGGATGTCTAAATGGTGGACCAGAACATGGCACCAAGGGAAGATCCTTTGCGACTACCCAATCTTCGACAGACTCAGACCGTCAACGACGTCGCCATGAGTGACACGATTCCTGAACAACAAAAGAAGGAACTGCAACACTTGCTGAAAAGTTACAGTGACGTGTTTACTGATGTACCATCTGTAACGAAGGTAGGTTTTCGTGATATTAAGCTTACAGATGACCGGCCTATTCGAAGCAGACCATACCCTTTACCACATGCACTTTGACAGGTAGTAAAGGAGGAGATCAAGGAGATGTTGGAGTATGACGTCATCGAACCGTCATCATCGCCCTACGCATCTCCGATCGTACTGGTAAAGAAGAAGGACGGGAGTAACCGGTTCTGCTGCGATTTTCGGAAGTTGAACTTGGTCACCGTGCCTGATGCTGAGCCGATACCGGATCAGGAAGAGATTTTCGCGAAGTTGGCGAATGACAAGTACTTCACGAAAATTGACCTCACAAAAGGTTATTGGCAAGTGCCACTTAGCGAGGAAGCTAAACCCTTAACTGCGTTTGTAACACCAGATGGGTTGTACCAGTTTAAGACGATGCCATTCGGGCTTATCAACGCGCCTGCATCCTTCAGTCGCGTGATGAGGACAGTCTTACGTGGTGTGAAAAACGTTGATAACTTCATTGACGACATTCTAATTCACACAGAAACATGGAAGGAGCATATGGAGTTACTAGAAGAAGTACTCAAGCGTCTAAGGACTGCCAACTTGAAGGCGAAGCCCAGCAAATGCTTCGTAGGATTCGAGAAGATCGAGTTCCTTGGCCATGAAGTGATGAAGGGATGTCTCAAGCCCAACACAGACAAGATTGGATCAATACTAGAGGTCAAGAGACCAGAGACGAAGAAACAACTGAGATCATTCCTCGGACTCGCAGGATACTATAGAAGATTCGTGCCCAATTTCGCTGCGATTGCTGTTCCACTGACAAGCTGACGAAGAAAGGCAAACCGAATCGTATCGAGTGGGAAGACCAACACGAGCAAGCTTTTCAGACCTTGAAGTCTAAACTGGGTAATACCCCCATCCTCCATCTACCTGATGTCAAACGTGAGTTTATTCTCCGCCCCGATGCATCAGATACCGGATTGGGTGCTGTACTACTGCAGGTAACTGATGGAGAGAAGTTTCCTGTAGTGTATGCTAGTAGGAAACTACTACCCCGTGAACGAAACTACTCGACAATAGAACGAGAGTGTTTGGCCGTACTTTTTTGGCGGTCCAAAAGTTTGAACCGGATTTGTATGGACGGAAGTTCATCCTGGAGGTCGACCACGAGCCTTTGTTGGCTATGAGAAAAGGTAAGATGGCCAATAGTAGAGTACTACGATGGTCACTCATTCTTCAACCCTACCAGTATCATGTTGAAGCCATAAAAGGTAAAGAAAATGTCGGGGCTGACTTCATGAGCAGGAGTGACTTCATTGAAGAAGGTAATTAGGTCATAATCGGAGAACGATTACTGATCTTTTAATGTTTTTCGAGAAAAAAAAAACACTCGAATTGAAATTTTTATGTTTAATTTTCTTTTTGCAGAAAACGGAAACTTTTTCATCTTTTTTATTTTATGTCAGGTGACTGTTGATAGATGAAGCTGAAAGTTGTGTAAATGTTTTCTTTCACGAATTAATTTTGGACCATTTTTGGAAAATAAATAAAAATGATCTAAGAAAGGGGTAAGTTGTCACAAATTAAGTTCCAATAATCCAACTAGTAAAACTTGAACGTTATTTAATTGCAGTTTTATATAAAATAAGTAATACTTTTCCCTTTAGTCTGTGAGTCTGCGCAATTTGCTGTCAACCTCTGACCGACGCGTGATGTTTTGTTTACGCTCGCATGATCTTATTTTAGAGCATTACATTGGTTCGCTGGTTTTGGGAGCTAGCGTCCCTAATTTGCATATTGTAGAGAACTGCGCCTTGCCCAAGGTATACGGGCACTGCACCACCGTCTTTGCTACACGACAGACGTGTTTGTTTGAGCCGGCAGTCAGCTCATAATGGCAGCAGTCAACTTAGCACCTTTAATGTGAGAGAATGTTGATAGACGAGTAATGGAACCAGTTTTGCTGTTTTCAGGCGTATTTTATTCCTATTTTGCGGAAACCAGATGTTTTCCAGTCTCCACGCCTCTACTCTATTTCTCCGTGGTTGCACTAGCTGCCCTGCAATTGTTGTATTCGAGATAACGTAAGTTGTTTTTCTTTTAAGTTGTACATGGTCTTTCGATGCTTATAAAAGAAGAAATCAGTCAAATTGCTTACTATGTAAAATTTATCAAGAACGAACAAATGAAAATGTGAATTTGATAAACTGATTAATTCTTTATTGATATGAAGCGAACGAAGGAGTTGTTTAGTAATGTATATTGTTATTTGACAAGCTCAATAATTTAATTGTCTTATAATCTTACGATACTAAGAAAATGCATATTTTTATGAAAAGACTATGACGGCTAGTTTGCCAGAAATAATGTTTTGTTTGTAATAATAGAGAAGTATAGAGAGGGTATTTATTATACCGAGTAAACATTTATACAACAAACTGATTGGGAAATGTGAACAAAAGCTTTTCATGGACTTATTGTTTTCGGTGTCAATATTATTAATGACATGCATAATCCATTTTATGAAATTAATGTGATTGTCATAAACGCTTCTTAATGGTATGCATTGTAAGTATATTATGAACAATGTATTATGATTAGGGTGATAATTGTTTTTTAACAGCCCTTTGTCGGGAGTAGACCCACACTGTGTGTACCCCACCGTGTAATCCATACCCAGAATGAAGCTCCAGTGAGCACCCAACAGTCGACGTCTACGAGAGGGAAGGATCGACGAATCCAGGGTTACCATTCGCTGGACGATAGTACTCCGATGTCGCAAGCCTGTCTCTGTTCCACGCGAGGACTATCAAACAATAGAGGGATAGCTTGAGAACTCTCGCGAGCTAAATTTATAGGGAAGTTTTCTTTGTCAGAATAATTATTTTAACAACACTACCGCTTTATTGGAAATTGTAATGAGAGTATATTGTTCATGTAATTCTTTTCTGTAAACTCAAGCAAAGTGAATATTTTTTTTTTGTTCTTTGAATATATATTTGAATTTTGCAATATTGTGAGAACTTGAACCAGTAATAAATATTTAAATTTCTTGCATTATAACGTTCACTCGACTGAACTGAATAGTTTGTTTATGTCTTGAATAATTATATTCGTATATCCTAAGTTTCCGCGACAGTGTTGATATTCTTTATGTGATGTATCCAACTTAGGTTTTCATCAATGGTAACTCCGAGAAGCTTTGACTTTGTTTCTTTAGATATAGGTAGACCATCGATAAAAATGTTGTTTTGTAAATCGATTTGGGTATGTGCTTTATTAAAATATATGAAATTTGTCTTGTTTTTGTTTAAGGATAATTTATTGGTTTTAAACCAAAGTGAAACCTTTTGGAGTTCATTGTTAACTTTGTTTATTAATGAGTCAAGTTCGGTGTGAGAACAAAAAAGAGTAGTGTTATCGGCAAAAAGCATGTATGTTAGATTAGTGGAGGAATTTGAGATATCACTAATGTATATGAGAAAGAGAAGTGGGCCAAGGATAGATCCTTGGGGTATGCCACATGTTATTTTTTGATAATGTGAGGATTGTGTGTTGTATACTACGTATTGATGTCTATTAGATAAGTAATTCTGAAACTATGAGAGCGCAGTTCCTCTGATACCATAATATTGTAATTTATGAATTAAAATCCGATGATCTAAACTATCAAAGGCCTTACTCAGGTCCATAAATACACCAATGATATGTTCATTTTTATTCAGAGTATTAGTAATTTTATCATATAATTGGGCTAGGGCAAGATCGGTGGAGTGGTGTTTTCTGAAGCCATATTGGTTGGGATTTAAAAGGTTGTGTTTAGTTAGAAATTCATATCGTCGATTGTATATCAGTCTTTCTAAAATTTTTGAAATGCTTGGTAATAATGATATTGGACGGTAATTGTTTACTAAGGTGGGATCGTTTTTTTTAAAAATAGGGATAACCTTTACAATTTTGAGTGAATCTGGGCGAATTCCAGAGGCTATAGATAGATTAAAAATAAATGCGAGAGGAGTGCTTATAAAGTCAATAATTTTCTTTAGAAGATTCGTACTAATTTCGTCATAACCGGATGAGTTACTAGATTTTAACAATTTAACTATACGAATGATTTCAGTAGTATCAGTTGGTTTGAGAAAAATGCTTTTTTCAAAGGAATTAGAAAGAAATCGCTTAAATTGAGTGCTGTTGCTATCAATAAGTTTTGGAGTCTGCGAGTGATTGTCCCCCCCCCCCCCCCAATAATTTAATTTATTATATTCCATGTTGATTTCATGTTGTTAGCTTTTTCTAATTGTTGTGAATAATGCTGTTTCCGTGAAGTCCTTATCATGTTGGTTAACACATTACGATATTTTTTGTAATTATTTATGTTTCGAGCCGACGGACTGCGAATAGATAATTTACAGAGTTGATTTCTCTTCTTAATGGATGTCATTATTCCTTTAGTAATCTACGGTTTTTAAATTTTTTTCTGGGATGGTCGATTGTTCGTTAACGGTATGTTGTTGTTATAGTAAGATAAAAGTTTACGGTTAAAACATTCATATGCTTGTTCTGCGTCTTTGATTTCATAGATCTCTGTCCATTCTTCATTTCTTAGGCTATTTTGAAAACATTCGATATTAGCAGAATTTAATTTTCTATACGTGATAATTTCAACATCCTTGTTTCTAAAACGGGATTTATTATATAATGAAAATATTGGTAAATGGTCTGATATTTCTGACAGTATAAGGCCATTGTTTAAGTTTTTGTTTAGTGCATTTGTGAATATGTTCTCGATTAAGGTAGCGGAAGTAGCGTTTATTCTACTTGGTTTATTTTTTTTTGAGGGTATAATGCATGTGAGGATAATATATTTAGAAAAGTCGTACCGTTGTTACTCATTTGGGAAGGCAGTATGTCTATATTGAAATCACCTAATATGTATATTTCCTATTTTTTTGAGATAGAATATTCAAAGATGTTTCAAGATTATCATAGAATGATTCAAGGTGACTGTTTGGGGGCCTATATATTGCACCGATAATAGTATTTTTTTTTAAATTTCATTATTATTTTCAATTTCTATGACAGTTGATTCGATTCCTTCAATGTGAGCATCAGGCCTTGGTTTGAAATTGAGTTCGTCATGAATATATAAAGCAACACCACCTCCTCTACCTTATGCACGATCTGTTCGAAGCATTGTATATTGATCTATATTAAATAGGGGAGGGGAATATTTATTCAGCCTTGTTTCGGTGATGCCTATAACAGAGAAAGGAAAATTATTTATGGTGTACAGTAGATTTTCAATATGTTGAAAGTTTTTATTGAGACTTCTTGCATTACAGTGTAAGATACTAAATGAAGTTTTACTCCTGTGATTATTAATAAATTGCGATACAAAATGTTGTGGAGTGTAATATTGACAGTCCGGTTCATTACCAGATAACAGTATGTTAGTTGGATCAACGTTCGCGCCAGGAAGGTGAGTTTCCTTCGAAACAGTGTTTATGATGACTCTGTGAGCATGTAGCGATCCTTTATATAAATCTCTTAAATTGCTTCGCATTCTAGATATAAATAAACTTCAACAGTGTACCTTGTTATATAAATGTCTAAACTTACAATTACCTTCCCAGTTCTGTGGCCTTTTCCAACGTGTTTCAGATATTCATGAGTATGGTACCAGATCAACCGATGAAATCTATATTCCCTAACACCGTAAACTTATTTTTCAACATAATATCCGTTTCACCGGCCCTAAGCTTTGGAACGATTTACCAGCATCCATGAGAAATTCTGCGTCTCTGTTAAGCTTCTCATGGAAGGTAAAAAAAGTGTATAGTATCGGATTATAGTTCATGATGCCCTGCTTGTTTATTTATGTATTATGCTCGATTACTATCATTCTAACCTGTTTCCAGTATCTTTTTTGTAAGAATGCCTGTGAGTATTTCGATGTTTTACTCTCACCGTATATCTTGCCACTGTATTATCCATGCATGCCATACAACTCCATTATGATGATTATTACTATGTTGCAGTCCTCTTTCTTTCCCTTTACTCCAAGTTCCCTATCCTCTTCTCTCCCTTTCTCTGTCTGTCCCTTTCTTCTTTTCCTGTATTAAATTATATCGTATTGTGTATCCAGGCGTACCCGCTACAAGCATCTGGCTTATTGGGACTGCGCCTTCTTCCCTATGTAACTTGTTTTTGATTGTACTGATATTAGTTTATATGCATGTAAATTGTACTATTTGAACAGATGTTGAATGTTGTCAAAATCAATGGAAGAAAATAAATGTTAATTTGAATTGGATTGACGTTTTCGGGAATGGTATCTTCTTCAGAATAGACATATTGTAGAAATAGATTAGCTGTACAGTGTGGAGGAGTAGAGAGAGGGGAATGGTGTTAAATTAGATGAAGTAGTACGATGATGAAAGTGGAGTGAAAATAAAAAGTAGACACGTGAGATTCAGGAGGAATTTCATGTTCCTCTTTCCTGGAGGTTAATATAATTATACATCGGTCTCCCCATAAGTAGCAATCGAGAAAAAAATATATATATCGCCTTATGAAATACGGAAAGTATTAAGAAAACATATGCATATACATATACATGTACATATACATATACATATACATATTATAACACATATAGTTACACACTCACATATATTTCATCATGACATAGAATAAACAAAATACGAGATAGCGAGAGGTATTTGATGATATGGAAACAAATTCATCATAACCGCAAGAAGTGCGGGATAAAAAATTAATCCTTTTTTTTTTTTTTTTTTGGAAGAAATGATTTGTTTTGGACTTAATGTTTTCCTCACCACTAATAGACACATAGTATAAATTACTTGATATAAATGGCGAACCAATTTACCGAATTACAAGCGAGTTTCAACGAGAGTACCGGAGCTGATAATTTATGTCCATGGATTGTATGACATGTTTAAATCAATTTGCATGTAATCAATTTATGTAGTTTGCAATATATAGATTTTAATATTTATTCATCAAAAGTGCCGTATCAAAAATTCTCTGAGCCCTGTCTGCAGAGATTACTGGAGAATTGAGAGTTGTACAGTAATAAAAGGAGAGGCTGTGTACGGGTCAGTGCTTTCGTTTTCCGTACGACATGTACGAGGTAGTATTCTCATTCGTCACTCGTGTGTATACGGTGTGCCAATATACTAAATGCAATTTAACATCCGAATATTGGTCCTTGATAATAATATGATCACACATAAGCAATGCATAGTATACATGAAGGAAGTCCATCGCTTATAGCAGGGGCGGCGCTACAGGGGGGCAGGGGGGCGGCCGCCCCCCCCCCCTATCATTTTTTCAAGCGAGCAAAAAAAAAAAAAAAAAAAAAGAGGAAGAAGGGGGGAAAAGGAGAAAGAGAAGGGGAAATGGAGAAGAGAAGGCTAGGCCATGCAATTATGACATAACTGTTATAGTCCTATTTGTTATTTCAAGACCCTCGACGTGCGACGTTGCTATACGCGTCATTTTGCCCTCCCTATTTAAATACCCTGGCGCCGCCCCTGGCTTATAGATAGATAGGCTACCTGTTTATTAGAGAAGGTAAAGATACTCTTATCGAGGTACTGTACAAGTATATTGCATTGGATACTTGTTACTCCAGTTTTATGGTTGTTTAGTGAATTAAGTTGCAGATAAAACTGTGTATGAGGTTTCTTCAAATTGTATCGAATCACGTAAAATGAGAAGAAGAAAGCAATATAAGGATAAGGTGAGCAGCACTCAGAGAAGGCCTATTATACACCTTAGTGCTTCAGATGCTCGTGTAGGGTGAATAAAAATAAGGAAAGGGAAGAGACACGCGATGACCAAGTTGATTGCATCTTATATATAACCATGAAAACAGTAACAGTCATATTTGTAAGATCTACTAAGAGAATGCGTTAATAGAATCACACTGACATAGTGATATAGCAAATGGGAATGCGAACAAGACGAACTTATGAATAACACCTGCATAGAGCTAGCGTAATATTTTATCATTACATTAACTTGAAATGTTAAATCGGCATAAGTTTCAGGTCACGGTTGCCTGATTACTGGAGTCATGACAAAATTCTGTTTGCGATCAGGGTTATAGCAGTTTCCCTTATTTAATTTGAGTCAATTGTTGTGAAAAAAGGAAGAAAGAAATTTAGTAGACACAAGCGAATTTGAAGGGAAGTAGCATTCAGAGTATACCTCAGTGCTGTTGATGTTTTTATGGAATAAAATCAAATCAGACTCGTTGATTGCAACTCACTTGTCATGACAGCAGTATGAGCTGTGTGATGTTTTGGAGAAGCGCATGTAATGATCATATTAACATGAATAGAAGTGAATAGAAGTATAAGAAAGGGGATACAACATATGCTTAATAAAGAATACCTGTATATTAGAGCAGGCAAAGATACTCTGTCATTATACCATTATTAAGTGTTGCGTCGATAATAATTACCAGTTTAGTAAGAAAGGAGTCTACAAGACCAGCAGCACTTGGAGTAGGCATACTATTCAGCTTAGTGCCTCAGTTTCTCGTGTAGGATAATTTCTTTTTTAAGTAAGGAAAAGAGGTGCGCTGAGTAAGCCCATTACATCTTATTATATATAATGATGAAAATGACAACAATCATATTTGTTTAATGACGTAAACAGAAGTAACATAGTATACAGAAGTATGCATAATTATATGAATGAATGAATGAATGAAAGAACTTTATTACCAAAAATTGATCACAATATAGTATAAATTTGAAAAACAAATCTTTGGTGATAGGACACCACTAGATAGCAATACTGCTAGTAGGGTGTGGCGCCCTTGAGACAAATATGAATACACTTACATTATAAATGGATTACATTGTAAAAAGATTGTATGACATAAAATATAGTAGCTACTATCTACACGTAAGTAAGATGATATTTACAATGGGTGTTGAATATACTCTTGTAATAAATGATCTTTTGTAGCTATACAGAATGAATGGAAAGAGCATTTTCTTCTGATATCTTTCGGCAGACTATTCCATACTTCTGATCCTGCGAATGATATTGAATTTTTTCCATGCTCTGTTCTCACTCTAGGCAAGAGTAGCGTCTTAGCATCTTTCTGCCTCGTATCATATTTGTTTTCAAAAAACTTACAATAATCATATATTGAATGAGGCAGCTGTTGGTTTATCAACTTATACATAAATGTTGACACTAAAAATGTGTACAATTTTGAAATGTCTAATATACGTAATGAATGAAATAAGGGCGCGGAAGGTGATCTATATTTGCTAAAAGTAATCGTTCTTATTGCCATCTTTTGTATAACACGAACATTATTTATAGTTGCAGCTGATGTGCATCCCCATACCTCAAGACCATATGATATATGTGTTTGGATAAATGAATGATATAGTAATAAAAGTACCCTCTTTGGAACGAAATGTCTCACTTGATATAGAATTCCTACTTTCCTGCGGAGTATATTACAAACAGAGTTGATATGATCAACCCAAGTAAGATGCCTGTCAAACTGAATACCAACGAACGGGGCAACATACACTTCTTTTAAAATATGATCTTTCATTTTCACCGACCCTTCAACATGGGCAGACTTACGTCTTGGCTTGATAATCATAAAGTTAGTTTTCTTAATGCTAACAGTAATCTTATTGGCATCACACCATTGACTAACGTATGCTAGATTCTCAGTTACTTCTAATAAATCAATATGAGAATTTCCTGGCGGAAAAGAATGAAATATATTGGAATCGTCTGCAAACAATCTGAAATTAAAGTAATTTGATGATTTAGGGAGGTCATTTATGTACATCAGAAAAAGAGTAGGGCCTAATACAGATGCCTGTGGAACTCCACACACTATTGATGACCTCGTTGAAGTAGCACCATTATGATGAACAAATTGGGATCGATTACTTAGATAGTAACGGAACCATTTTAAAGGCAGCCCTCTAATACCGTAGTCTTGTAACTTATGCAAAAGTATATCATGGTTAATTATCGAATCGAACGCTTTGGCAAAATCAATGAAAACTCCTATAGTTATTCTACCTTCATCTTGATATTGAATCAGTTGATTAACTAGATTTATAACAGATAATTTAGTGCTGTGCTTTTCTCTAAATCCATATTGGTGTTTATAAAGTATACTGTGCTTTTCTAAAAATTTGACCAATCTGTTATTCACTAGTTTTTCAAAAATTTTACATATAACAGATAAGACTGAAATTGGTCTGCAATTACCTGGTTCTGATTTATCACCTTTTTTTGTACACAGGACTTACTTTGGCTATTTTCATACAATTTGGAAAGTTCCCTGATTGCAATGACAAATTAAATATGTATGAAAGTGGGCGTGATATGTTGTGGGCACCATCTATCAAAAGCTTCACTGGAAGATTATCATATCCACTTGCCTTCTTCCTGTCACAAGATAAAAGCATATTTTGAGTTTCAATATAAATTATTGGTGACCAAAAAAATGACTTTGTATTCGGAGTACACAAATAACAGAATAATGCTCAAAACTTTGTTGATTCTGTTCAAAATCAATCCCTTCTGCTAATCTTGGACCAACTGACACAAAAAAAAAAATCATTAAATACTTCAACAATTTCAGCTGGTTTACTTGTTTCGTGAACTACGCCATTAGTCTCACGGTACAATCTATTAACCACTGCATTACTAATACTCTGCTTTCCTAATAATTCGTTCACTGTTTTCCAGGTTTTACTGGAATTACCTTCATACTTCTGAAACAAATTACCATAGTACAACTTTTTTGCATTCCGTAGGACAGATGTGAGAATATTTCTGTACTTCTTATATTTATCATTTTTATGAGTATCATACACTCTTAAAATGTTGGGTAAATTTAGTTGGGTAACTGCTGGTTGGTTAAAAATATTCCCAATTCTGGGCTATTATTAACCAACTGGACACTCGAGTGGTTTAACCAATATTGGTCAATACTTTTTACCTAAATATTGGGCATATATTTACCAACAGTATTTGGTAATTATGGGTTGGGTACTTGTTGCCCTGTAGTTGTGTAATTTTGTCACATTTCCTTTGCCAGTTGGGTAAATTTTGTTGGGTAACTGATGGTTGGTTAGAAATTCGCTTTTGCCCAACTTGTGGTAAATATTTTTACCCAATATTGGGGAAAACACTTATATGAATATTCATGAATTTTTAGTAGCGTATGGTTTGGGGTGGCCCGATTTACTAACTGTCACCGAATGCATAAAAAAATATAAGGGGTATATAAGAGCTTGCACTAGTTTGCACTAACTGGATAGGATAGGACTAGGATAGGATAGGTTAAGATATAGGATAGGATAGCTTAAAATAGGATAGGTTAGGATTGATTCGGTTAAGACCCAGAAGGACGTAACAAGCAGATTTCTTTTTTTTTACCTCGGTTGGAGGAAAAAGGAAACAATAAATTGGGCAGCTAAATTTGCCCAACCACATGATATTTGTTACCAAACAGTTGAACAAATAGAGGGTTGGGCAATCCTATTGGGTAAGATTGGTTGGGCAATAATTACCCAACTGAGAATATAACCAACAGTTGGGCAATTGTAGAGTTGGGTAAAATCTAATGGGTCACCAACTGATGGGCAATTTAATTTGCCCAACAACATAGTAAATGGATTGCCCGACATCAGTTGGGCAAATTTTAACCAAAAGTTGTGTGGACAGTATGTTGCCCAGTGTTGGTTAAAACTTGGGCATTTTTTTGCCCAACTTTTTTAAGAGTGTAGTAGATGACAAAACCCTGGAATACAATTTATGTTTCTTTTTAATGAATTTTCTAATTGCCTCTGTAATCCACGGTTTGGTTTTCCTCTTAGTACTCCTACCATCGATAAAGGGGGCATGTTTATCACAAACCTCTGTTACTAGTTTGATGAACTTTGCATAAGCAAGATTCACATCTGTGGTTTCGTAAATTTCATGCCATGGCAAAGCTGCAAGTTCATTATTAAATTTCAGTTTATTAAAGTGTGCATGATTTCTAAACTTAACTCTATGCATAGCAGTATTATACGACATGTTTTCAAAAAATGCAAACACTGGAAAATGGTCCGACAAGTCCGATAATATTGTACCTGCACTATTACCACATCCGTTCAAATTCGTGTAGATATGATCAATCAAAGTTTCAGAAGAATTTGTTATTCGAGTTGAAGATGTAATTACCTGTTCGAGGCTTAAGCATTGTAAAGTTGTTAAGAACTCATTGCCCACAAAAATATGATCATTGCTTAAATCAATATTGAAGTCTCCCATTAATATACAGTGACGTTTGTCGATCTTAAGATTATGTAATGTGTCTACCAAACTGTCCCGGAATTCAGTAACATCAGTATTGGGTTTCCTGTAAATGATGCCAACGACAACAGATTTAGAATTCAACTGGATATCAAGCCATAGTGACTCAGAATGGGTAACCTCCTCATTTATTGTATTATATCTTAAACTGGATTTTATGAAAGCAGCAACGCCGCCACCTCTACCCGTTTAACGTACCCTGTACTCCATTCTGTAATCATCAATTTGAAATGCACTGTCTCTGCTAATTTGCCATATTTCAGACACCCCAATTACACTAAAACTGTGTTTTATCACATCATTATAAAATAGACAGAATGAATCCTTATTTTTATTCAATGACCGAATATTTATGTGTGAAACACTGAATGAGTTGTCTGGAAAATCATGAAAAGTATTATTAAATTCATCTGGATTTAAACAAAAAGATTGAAATTCAGTTGTTTCTGAATTTATGTCTAACATTAAATGTAAAGTTCAACAAAAGTAAATCACAACTTGGACATAATCGTGGAAATCACTTAATCTTGGCGATGTCCGCTTCAGATGTGATTACAATGGCAGGGGAGTCGGTGTTTTTCTTCACAAGAACGCGTCCATTGCTGGTCCAGAGGTATCGATGCTTTTTAGCTTTCCTTGCTAAATTTGCCTTGTAGAGAAGGCAAACATATATACATGGACATACATAGGTATACATAGATCCATACATATATATATATATATATATATATATATATATATATATATATACATATATATATAAATATATATATATATATATATATATATATATATATATACATATATATATGCATATATATATATATATATATATATATATATATATATATGCATATATATATATATATATATATATATATATATATATATATACATACATACATACACATACACACATAGATATACATAGATATACAAAGATATGCATATACAGAAGCACAACATAGTATACAGAAGTAACATATTACGCATGCTACAGAAGTACATAACATAACAAAAACAAAAACAAAACAACACTACACATACCAACCCCAACAAAAATCCCAGATAAAACTCATAATTCCAGTTCAAAGCACGATATAGAAAAATGAGAATGAAAAATGTCGCGAGCCAATTCGAAACATGATACATTAGAATATTTTAACAATCAATGGCGTAGACACGAACACACTATCCATTGTTAGTGGGGAATGATAATAGATCGTCCCCCCACTAACAACGGACAATATTTTTGTGCGTGTCCACTCCCGTAATAACAATACATGGTATGTGATGTATTACATTACATAACAACATAATACCAACATCTTTTAAATATAATACAATATACCAATACCTTGCGGCAGATTATTCTTGTGTGAGCGAATGGGTGGGGTGCATTATGTTGATTTTATGATGCATTGCTTTTCAGCAGGTCTGATCGTTTGTCATACATTTCGTTTATTCCTAAGATTATTATCTTGTGTATGTCTGTTTCGTTATTTGACATAATTAGTTTAAATTTCTCTTCTTCGTTTAGGTTTTGAAAATCAATCAAAATCATGTTTAGTTTAGAGAACATTCTTAATCTGGGATCATTTAAGTGGGAACATTCCAATATGAAGTGCTTTTCATCCTCTATGCCTACTTTACATAGTGGGCATATCCTATCTACTTGTGCTAATTTCTTGTAACGACCTTCCTCAATCATTAGGTTACTATTACTTATCCTGATTTTGGTATATTTTGATATATGTGTTTTTTCAATATCGAGCAACAGGTAGTTTTCCAATTTGTAATTGGTTTTTAGGATTTTATATGTTTTCAATTTTGTAGAGTATTCGGTACTGTTTTCATTAATTAGGGTGTCTTTCCAGGCTTTTATATTTCTATCTTTTAATTTGCCGAGTATAGCTTCCCTTAACTTTCTGATAGAAAACGTGTCATGATTTTGCCAAATATGTGAAAATCCTAATGAGTTTTTAAAAAATTTCATGTGTTTGCAATAATTGGTGTATATGTTTATGCCTTCATTGTAAGTTTGCTTTACTAAGCTTTTGTCAGCGGAGTTTATTATGCGGTGCCAACAGCCAACTGCATCTTTTAATGTTGTCAAAGCAAGGGGGAATCGCCCGGTTTCCGCCAAGACAGCGCTGTTCATCGCCGATCTATTCGTTCCTATTAGGATTTTTAAAAATTTTACTTGTAAGGCTTCTGGTAGGAAAGTTTTATAGCATTTTTCAAGTTCTTTAGTCTCATTTATCAAATATTTAAGCCCCCATATTTCAGAATTATATAGAATGATCGGTCTTATACAGGTATCGAAAAGTTTTAAGTATGGTATTAAGCACATTCGGTCTTTCGGGAAGATGTTTCGTAGGCTAAACACGGCCTTTTTGGCCTTATTGATTAGATGTTTAATTGCGTGTGTAAATGTGCCCGATGGTTTGAAGATTATAACTAAATATTTGTATTCGTTAGTTATTTCTATCTTGATTTTATCAAATAAAAATACCTTTCTCTTCATCATTCTTCCTGCCTTGTTGAAAGTCATTATCTTTGTCTTTTCAGTGTTAATTTCTAAATTCCACTTTTCACAATATTCATTTAAATGGTTCGGTGCTATCTGAAGCCCACACTCTTTTTCAGATACGATAACAAGATCATCAGCGTACATAAGACATGGAATTTTTTCTCCTGAACCTAATGTCACCGGATGGCAATCATCTCCGAATGAATCTACAATATCGTTCAGATACAGAGAGAAAAGGGTCGGGCTTAGTACACACCCTTGTTTTACTCCTACCGAAGTGGGGAAAGAAGGGGTAATTTTTTTTTGGAGTTTAATAGAGAATCGTACATCTTTATACATATTTTCAATTACGTCGTAGAATGGACCGGTTATGTTGTAATTTTTAATTTGAAGAGTAAAGCTTTTCTGTTCACAAGATCGAACGCTTTGCGGAAATCCACAAAGCACACGTATAAATATTTCTTATTTTTAAACATTTTATCTATTAGTGTCTTCAAGGTAAATATGTGGTCACTAGTTCTGCAACCTCTTCTAAAACCTATCTGCTTACAGGATATTATATTGTTTTCTTCGAGATATGTTTGAAGTCTATTGTAAAGTATTCTTGAGAATAGTTTAGCAAGGGAGCTTGTGAGGGCTATTCCTCTATAATTAGAGGGGCCGTTACTGCATCCTCCTTTGAATATTGGTTTTGAGAGGTTATCCTTCCAAATATCTGGGTAAATTCCCGTTTTTAAAATAGCATTAAATATGTCTACATAAGTTCTAAAGTACTGAGGATATAATCATTTCATTTTAAGTTATCAATACCACCTGATTTCCTTCTTTTAAGAGTTTTAATAGCATCTAAGACCTCTCTGTCTGTGATAGTAGAATTCAGTTTTCGTATATCATAATTTACTTGTTTTGAGTCTTTTTCAGTATCAAAGTTAACTTTATAATCTCTGTTCATAAGCTTTTAAAAATGGTCGTACCATTCTTTCGCTGTTATATTTGTAGAAGTATCATCTCGGTTTTTTTCTTTTATTCTGTCAACAAGTCTCCAAAAGGATGAGGGGTCGTTGTTGTCTTGAGAAAGTAATTTATCAAATATACGTTTTTTGTGAGCTCTGTTATTTTTTACGTGTTATTCTTTTAAGGAGTTTTTGTTCGTATAGAACTTTTAGCCTTACTGCTGTATTCCATGGTGTTTTTCTTAAATCTCCGCATAGCTTCCTTATTAGTCGTAGTTTGGATCTACAAATCGAATTAAACCATGGTTTGTCTTTTTTCTTAAAATTAGCTCTCTTATTTTGACCAACAGAAATCCCTGCTGCGACTTTTAATGTTTGAGTAAAATCATTAACTATTTCGTTCATTCTTTTTATTTTGTTTTATGGATTTATATCATGGGTTGGATTATCTGAAATATCCAATCTTATTTTTTCAAAATTGTCTTTGTTTAATTTTGTAATAAACTGATCTTCAGTCGTTCGGTTCCATTTGCACGATTGTATATCATGTAGCACCATCATAGGTGAATACAAGTGAATGAAGGGTTAATGTTATTTGGCAATGATCGGATAACAGAGGGCAGAATTCCCCAACTTCAAATGCTACAACTTTATTGAGTAATGAGGCGCTACATATATAGTAATCATCTACTGAGACACCTCTTGTATTATAGAATGTCGCTCTACGCATTGTATCGCCTAGTGTTCTTCCGTTTAATATTCGGAGTTGAGCAGTTATGCATAGATCTAAAATTTGCTTTCCGTAGTTATTAGTGGCTTGCTGTATTGACAGGTTTCTACGTTGGGGGGTTGTGTCTGCGATATAGGCATTAGGTAGGGAGTTTACGGACTGATCATTAGAATCCAGTCTGATGTAGTCACAATCATCTCTATTGATATGGGCAATGAGGTCTCCCATGATAATGACTTCTCCTTTTGCACTCCATATTTCAATATTTCTTTCTAGATTTTCGAATATCTCTTTATCTATTCCTGTTCTCAATGTGTATGATGAATTGGCTGGTGGTATGTATACGAGACATATGTAGATATAATTTTTGAAACCAAAGAAAGTATGACTAAGCTTCAGCCACATATATTCACTACAGGTTCTATCGATAATGGTAATTCCCTTTACAAGTGGCTGTTTAACCAGAACTCCTAATCCTCCTCTCAATCTGCTCGGTTCCTTTGACCGACAGTTTGCATAATATTTATATCCTTCATATGAAACGCTTTCACTGTATGATAAATGGGTCTCACTTAGAAAGACAATATCCGTAACAATTTTTTCACAAAACAAAGGGTCATCCAGTTTACATTGTCTTGATCCGTTCATTCGTTTAATAAGTCCATTTACATTCCACGAACTTATGGTTATTTGTTTCGATATCTTAGACATTGTGGGGTGAGTTGGGTACCAGGATTGTAATGATCAATATAATAGCATAAAAAAAACCAAAAAGAAAAAAACAACAACAACAACAACAACGACAAAAATACAACAAACAAACAAACAAACAAAAACAAAACAAAACAAACAAACTAACAAACAAACAAAAACAGCATACATAATATACATATCTGACTCAATAACTTCAATGTGAGGATATACATAGTGTACACACTTACATTCGTTAGAATAAGTGAGAAGACTCACTACAATTTACATTTGTTGTTACATAGTCATGCCGTGCATGAATAAGTACAATCGCAATACGAGCCCTAGTTGGGGGGGGGGGGGGGGGGGAGAGAAAGGAAAGGAGCACAATATCGCTCAAACCGTAAATTAATTCTACTGATGTAAGACATATATACCATGAAACCATTTTTATCCACACGTGATGTTGATATAGGCTTTTGATCAAAGAAAGAAGATAATGTACTAAACCGAGGGGGGACACTATTAAAAAGTGGTACGGAGTAACATGATCTTCATAATTGTCTTCTATGCATATTATCAAATAATGTTCTGCATATAATGCAATGCATATCATATAATGTTCTGTATATAATGCAATGCATATCAGTGACAATAGTAATGGGTTCATGCAGTTTGCTGAATAAGCATAATATAATACGATCAAAAGTACTTTTTTCTTTCTTTCTTTTTTTTCGAGCATGATAAGAGTAGGGAGATTATATCAATACAAGGTGAAGTATAGAAAATATACAGGTTCATTCGTTGCTTGAACATTCCTCCATTTGTAATACATAGTATTATGAATAAGTTTTTATATGAAAACAATCCATCAGGTTAAGTACTATGAAAACAATCCATCAGGTTAAGTACTATGAAAACATTACAACATGGGTCAACCCCCTTGAATATCACTTTAGACGTCAAGTGCCCTCATGATTGCGTTTGCAATCTCTGATGCTATCGTCCTGTGATTCTTCCTTTCATTTACCTTTCCTGGATGACTCTTATTGTAATTTGCCCTTAGGCCAAATGTTGTGTGAATTATGTTCCCAGAGAGTAGTCTTGTACCCTCATCGCTGAGATGTATATCATCTACAAATAGGCGTTCAAAGGGGCTTCCATACTGATTAAAATTGTTGTTGTTACACACTAGGATTTGACCAGAATTTGGGATTTGGGATGTTATTATCCTTTTGAAGTGTGATATTTTATCATTCCAGGGTTTGGTTAGGGATGGGGTGGGGAGTGAAAGAATGATTTTCTTAAACGGACTGCAGACACATTTGTTTAGGAGGTGTTCGTATTCTCCGGCTACTATTTCTGGACTGTGGGTCTATAAGGTTATTCACGGCTGAGTGGATTATTATTGTATCGTGGTGTTTTATGGCATCTATAGCTCTACTAGTTTCCTCAAGGGTGGGAGCAAATTCTTTCTCCTAAACCCCCTGCCCGCGCCGTCAGTTTGCCTACATGTAGATTTTTACACGTCGAGTCATGGATAAGAGTGATCCTCCTTCCAGACTTAGTACTAGCATAACTTAACCTCTTGTCTCCCAAGTGATTGCTTCTCCCTTTTTCATTCTCAACTGGTTTTTCAGGGCTTGATTCATGTGGTGATGGGGAATTCCTTCTAGTACCCTTGGTTGCATCGCTATAGGATGTATCTGATACTCTTTTGCTAGTATGAGTACCCCAAGGTTCACCATTCGTTTCATACTTAGTATTCATGAGTCTGTCTTGCAGATTTTCTATTATTTTATTTTTATCTTTGAGTCTAGCTTTATATGTGTTTTCCAAGTCTTCTCTATTTTGTTCGTATGCTTGGATGTGGGCGATCAATCTACCGTTTTCGATTTCTGAGTTTACTTTCTCAGCTCTTAGGTTCTGTATTACACTGTTCAGTTCATCAGCTTCTTTTTTCTGTTCTTCCTTTAGTCTTCTGTTCTCACTACGGCTATTGTGTTCTATCTGCTTCATTTGATTTTTAAGTGTCTCGCATTCTTTTTCTTTTTCTTTTACCAGTCTTTCTAATGTAGCGTTCTCAGTAGTTTGATTCGTTCTGTGTTTGCCTTTATCTTGGAGTTTTTCCATGAGATTTGTTTGCATCTCACAGGTTCTGTCGTTCTGTACTATGACTTGAGAAATGATTTTCGTTAAGTTCACTATAGACCGTTCCATTGTGTCCAGGCGGGTGCTGAGTACGGCGAGAGGATCCATACTACCATCATTGAGTTCATTGATGACGTCATCATCTGGGAGGGAGTGCGAACCATCAACAAGGAGAGGACTCGTGGTCGTCTGCAGAGGGTTAGCACTAGTAGTCTCCTTTTCAGAAGTAGCTTCGTCTCTATCTTTTGGGCATGAATCAGAGACTGTGGGTTCTTCTCCTAGAGTAATAGGGTCATCATTAGGCAGAGTGTTGAGGACGCCCACGTCAAAACTTTCGTTTTGACCGGTGGGATCTTCGACGATGTCGAAGTCGTTATCGTTGTTGGTCGAGGGTTTCCGGATTAGTTCATCGTCCGGGATGAGCTGGTCATTGAGCTGCTCATCAGATTTCTCTGTGAGTTGCTCAGGCGTGTTCTCATTGTTGGTGTCAACATCATTAGAGGACCAGTGGTCAATCAATCCTTACATTGATTAAATTCCTCTTCACACCAGCGGTGGAAGAGTTTCCCCTGAATAAGGATTTTTCCAGAGGTGGTGTATACAATGACACGGTACAATGTATCACCTTCACCATCAGTCTCCTGGGCAGTGAACTCAGCTTTACTTGGATCATTCTTGATCCAATTGGCCTTTAGATCATCTCGAGACAAAAGTCTTTGTCCTATTGATGCGATCCAAAGGTGGATTCTTTTTGTTGATGTCACAAAACAGGTACAATTGGCGTTCTTTCTATATAGGTTCAAGTCTATGTTCTCGTTGGGAATTGGTTTTCCCGATGTACTCTTTTGTTTGATTTTGTATTCGCCTTCTACCACATATCTCTGTTTGAGTTCGTTGACATTTAATTCAGAAGACGCCATTTTCACTTCAGTTTAGTCTAGAATATATATGTCTGTATGTCACTATAATAGCATGAAAGTTTAGGGATAATAATCGTATATCTGATATCAGAATTATCCCCATCAATAATGATTTACAAGCGAAAAAAAGGTCCGGTCCGGATATGGGGCGATGAGATTTTCAAGAATTCGCTCTCAAAATAATATAAATTCATTCCAAATTTCGTATTTCATACCACATTGCTGCTTTGCAAAGGGCCTTTTCGATAATATTCCAGCAGATTGAGTAATCTTAGTTATCAGAGTGGATTTTGATATGATAAACTCGGATAATATTGTCGACAAGTTACTCACCTACTGATGTACGAGTGGGACATATGTCCATTTAGACTGTACACTTTGTCCTTGTTGTCAGCTTCCAAATATATTGACATTATCCAGAGTGAAATACAAAAACCATTTCCCTGGTAAGAATCCGTTCAAAATATGAGGCAATATAATAATGACGGATAAGAAGTCATCCATAGTACAAACTATATAACCCCCCCCCCCCCCCTCCCCAAATAATTACGACCCGCTATCTTCAACCTTGACTGAGTCTCATAGCAATGTGAATGTTGCATACATTGCAAACATTAATTTATATAAAGTTTATTGACATAGTTACTTCTGAGTTCCCTCGGTGAATCATTTCTGATTCTAAATACCCGTTATTACGTGATGAGCCTTTATTGTGTACTAAACCTATGATTATGTACCAAACCTATAGGTCTCCATTTACATACTTTACCATTATCATTTTATTCGAGTACTATAACTACAACTACTTCTTTGCACTGACTCTACTCGTGTACATGGGTTGTCATGAATGAAGGTGGTGCCACAATGACACGCATCAGTTAACTTGTTTTTGCGGTGGATCACGTCACGTGATCCATCACACAAGCAAGCACTGTCCATTGAGCATATTACCACAAACAACCTAACAGGTAATGATTTTAATTATCTTAAACTTTACATTGATTATCACTTTATCAATTTATACATACATATATATATATATATATATATATATATATATATATATATATATATATATTATTCATATCGGATATTAGTTATTGTTAGCAGAATTTTATAGCTCATTACTTTTCTTTTATGCATGTAGTAGTAGTATCATTTTGTTCCTTCAGTTTTTCGTTGCTTTTCGTTGTATAGCTCCTGAAGAAGGCATAATGCTGAAAGCTTGACGACATCAATAAATCCGTGGTATTCAGCTACGTCCTGAGTCTTGGCTCATTTTCATTTATATATATATATATATATATATATATATATATATATATATATATATATATATATATATAAAATTGTGAGAAATGAAAATGAGAGAATAATGGTTGCGTAGCTTAAATCAAAGTTCCCCAGAGCTGTCCTCCCTTTTTGAATTTTTGCAAAGGTTGAAAAAATGTCTCCGCCGGGAATCGAACCCGGGTCGTTGGCTTAGAATATAAAAAAGGTAATCAGTATGTATAAAATAAGATTAAAGAAGAAAAACAAAACAACTACATTAGGAAAGATAGAAAACAACAAGAAGAAAAATCACAGAAATACATAAGGAAATATAAAAAAATTGGACAGATGAAGTTGTTTTTCCTTCATTTTCTTTTTGCTGTTCTTTATTTCTATCTCTACATGCCTTCCGTCATATTTTATTTATATCTTTGACTATGTATTTCTCTGCTTTAATTCCCTTGCCATCTGTCCAATTTTTTATATTTCCTTATGTATTTCTGTGATTTTTCTTGTAGTTTTCTCAACCTGTTATTTTGAGTAAATCACAGTTTTATGTTTCATTACGCCATACATGTGTGTGTAATATCCAACTTTCAATTGTATATTAATCAGGTTTATAACTTCAAACTCAAAATAAATCTGAAATCACTTGAAAAGTCTTAATCAGATATTACATATAAGGTCGACAAAATTAAAAATCGTGATTTTTGACATTCTTTCAAATTTTGAGCCAAAACTGGCATTTTTAGGCAAAAATGCGCGTGGCATCCGCCCGTATCTTATTCCTCAGTATTTTTGCAAGAGTTTTAGCATGGATGCCGAGCATTACCCCCAAAATGCCGTCCAAAGTAAAAAAAAAGTCTTCTTGGCTGGTCTACTAATACAATTACTGTTTCTAAATGCACTGTTTTGAAGAAGATCATTGGTAACAATTAAAAATTCATTCATACAAGCAGACTGAGGTGGTCGGTATATAACACGTATGAGCAATTTCTCACCTTTCTGAGTTACAACTTCAACAAAATAAAGACTCAATGGCCTCAGTCATACATTTCAAGTCGTCTATGACCACGTAATCAAGTGAACATGGTATATATATATAACGCCACGCCACCCCCTGGTTCGTTAGATCTGTTATTAATGACGATACTGTATTCAGGTAGCGTAACTAAATAATTAGCGGTCTCTGAAAACCAGGTTTCTGAGAATGCAATAACCGGAGGCACTGACAATTCAGTGTTTCCTAAAAATGATCATAATTTCTCAAAATTTCTATTTGCACTTCTAATATTAAGGTGCAAAACAAATAAGTTGGTGTTCTCAAGTGTTTTAGCATAATCTTTGAATAAACATTCCGTATAGTATGCAGATGAAGGAAGATGAACTGCTTCGTCATGAGAATCAAATTCAAGTTGAAGCTCATCAAAATTGCTAGCAAAAGCATTGGTGGCAAAATGATCAAACCTCGTATTACTGCCATGTCTATGCGAGATAACATCATTTCGACTCCCCTGTCATGCCTGTACTAAAATTGTTAACCCGTTGACTACTGAATACTCTTATTCCTAAATACTGAATACAGGGACCACCCGGTTCCCGTAGTCTATCATTTGTCTATGGGTTAAAGGGAAAATGTTCGTTGTCAATCATTGACATTTAAACTAATTATCGCAGAATAAATGCAAAAAAAAAACCAAAAAAAAAAAAAACCAAAGAATGATACAAGGCATAAAACAAAGGTCAGAAACTGCTTCTCGGTAAAAACGTATCGCGGAATTGTATTTGACATAACTAAAAGAATTAATGCACGAATATGTAAAATTCTTAAGAGAATTTATAATCCATATGCCAAAATGCGTATATAGTCTAGAATAATACATAAGATAACATAAAATAAGAACAGAACAGAAATGAATGCAGTAGCTTGAAAGTTTATAGCTCCGATGAAAAGTAGTGAAAATAGAGAGTTTTGAAGAAGAAACCATGTTTATGTAGTAAAGACAATGCAAATGTTGTAGCCCTATTTCAAAATTGATTAATAGCCGGAAGTTTATCATTGTAATAAAGATACTAATATACTATTAATACATGGTTGGGAGTGCGTTAGTGCGATCTGGCAACACAAAGGTTGTTATCGTGGTGTACTAACGCACGAGGCGTAGCCGAGTGTGCTAGACACCACGATAAAAACCTTCGCGTTGCTGGATCGCACTAATGCACGAACTCACAACCATGTATCAAAAGTTTTATAAAACGGGTCTACAATCTTAGTGTTTTCTTACAATCTTAGTGTTTGATCCAGATTAGCCGTGCGTTAGTCCCCTCGCCGTGCATTAGTACTTTTTTTTTGCACGGTCACGTGGTGTTATTTGACCAATCAGGATGGCTACATTCTTGAACCCGTTTTACAAAACAATATAGTACTTAATATGAGTTAGTGATTATTTAATCTTTACAACGTCCTCCTTGCATCTCACGATGATGGGCTGGCTCTTTTCGTCTTTCCTCACAAAGATCCAACCATTCTGGGTTCACAGGAACTTGAAGTCCGCACTCCTCAGAACTCTGCTGGCTTCCTTCAAGAGCTCCCCGTTGCATAAAACTTACCATTAATGGTAACTCTGCAATCAATGGCAATTACCATGGTAACATCACTCAGCAGCCAATCAAAATCAAGGTTTCCATGGGAGTTACCATTAATGGCAAATTTACCGTTAATGGTAAGTTTTACGTAACGGGGCCCTGATTCTCATTGACGAATATCCTGCCAGTGGATCTGAAGCCAAGGTCCTTGGTGCTCAGCGTCTTCAGCTTCCTTCTTCCATCGTAGATAACGTTGCGGGCGCGTCTTGATGAGAATCTCACGATGAAAGCTCTTGGGCGTTGGTTGTCTTCAGAGAGTCGTCCAAGGCGGTGCACCACATCGATGTCTTTTGCAGATGTTCCTGGGTAGATGTGTTGAGCTATCTTGAGCACTACCTCCTCCGGGTTCTCTCCTTGTTGCTCGGGCACTCCTGTGATCTCCAGGTTGACCCGGCGATGATATTGGTCAAGCTCATTAAGTTGTGAGCTCAACTCGTTGACCTTCTTCTCCAGGTGGTCGTTTTTCTTTTGGAGCTCCTGGTTTTCTTTCTCGATCCTCTCCGTCTTCTTTCTCATTTCTTCAAACTTTTCATCTAGAAAGGAAATAGACTGGACTATTCCCGACTGCCCTTCGCGAACTTCTGTTATAGCATGTTCGAGGACCGATAGCTTGTTGTCAATGAACTTGGACAGCTTGCAAAATTCATCCCGAAGAGATAGCATTTGGCCGAGCTCAGCGTTTTCCTCATCAGTCATGCGGTTGTTGGGAGGGCCCTAGGATTTTTTCTTACCAGCGCTGTTTGTAAGCATTGTGACGTAACAAGGAAACAAGTCAGTAACAGGTGTTGGTGAAGACCTATGGTGAAGACCTTTGATGCGCGAAGAAGAGTTTTTCAAAATTCAACAGACGTGAAAAATGGACGAAAATTGACAAAAAAGGTTCGAAAAGATCAAAATGAATGAAAAAATTAATGAACGAAGATAATATCTATAATCACAGTAAATTTCGCTCCAAATCCATATAAGGCACTTCCCATCTACGTTCAAGAAAGAGGTCAGGAAACCATGATGCCGGAGCCCTTTTGAAACAAGTCCTTCCTTCAACCTCTTCAACCTACTTCAAATGTTTTTGTTTTTTTTTAGATCTAGTTCCTCCTTCTTTAGTACACCGGTCGCATTTGTAAAGTGCATGGTTGTCATTAAGGCGAATAGGCTTGTGACCTTTAAATGACATTCATTCATCACTTGATATTAAAACCTCACTCAAGTTCCCGGCTGTTCGTGCAATATACGGATAACACTCGCAGTTGCGTATCTACAGGGGCAGAGGGGGCACGTGCTCCGGACGGCACTCGAAGAGGGCGCAAAAAACGCAAAAGAGAGAAAGAAAAGGGGGAAAATAGAAGAAAATTTATGATCTTTGAGCCAGGGTTATTTGTGCGAAAAATGGTGTTTTATAGGGTTTGAAATGCGAAAAAAAATTAAGCTCGGTCGCTTTGCTCCCGAGCATAATTCAGGATCTAGGAATTTCGCGCACCCAACGGCGTTTTTAAATTGTTAACCATTAATTGACTCTAGTTGATTTGCCTCCCCCAACCCCCCCCCCCCCCCCCCCCCCCCCCCGCGCATAAGACAGGAGCTTGCAAAATTTTGCTCGCCCAGTTGGGATATAAGTGCATAAAGAGCACTTTCAAAGTATAGAACATTCAAAAGAAGTCTTGCCTTGCTAAATTCCTGAAATCTATTTATTCGCAGTTTTCATTCATTTTGTGCCCCCAAAATAGGAATTTTCAAAATTTCAACAAAAGTCTATTGCTAGGTCGCTGTATCCCCTTAGATTGTTTTTCTAAAGGTAAAATATATAAGAAGTGTCGATTTGAAGGGTGAAAAGAAGAAGAAGAAAAAATAAATATAAAATAAATAAAAACAAGCTGCCGCTCGGTCGCGTTGCTCCCTCGATTATATAATAATTCATCAAATTTGGGCTAACAACCCCGGGTTATGTGCATCAAAACTCACTTTCACGTAGTACCATCATTTCTAAAGTAAAAACGCTCATTAATCTGAGTTTGGGCATTGGGGGGGGGGGGGGGTTGCAGATTCGATAGTTTGCCCGGGCGCCAGAATACCTAGATACGCCACTGAACGCTTGAACAGTTTAATTAACCTCGCGGACAGTTGAAGTGAACCTCTATGAGGAAGTACAAACATATTCGAATATAATTTTTGTATGAAATAGACATATGCATTGCTTTATTTTGCTTTATATCAGTGTGAAATCAGTTGTTTCTCAACGCAACGTAAATCATCGCATTTTCCAAACTCCCTCTGATCATGCTGATAGTCTGACCAGGATAGAGGAAAACAACTTCAAGAAGGATTCATCTTTCAACCTAAACGCAAAAATAATGGGACTTGTTTAACAGTTATATGCATTGGGTAGTACTTTTAGAAGGCGTCTGTGTTACAATGTTTCGTGTTTCGTTACTTGGATCATCTCAGATGGTACTGACTATCCTTCTGATTTGGATGATGTTATCTGCAGTAGGTATGTATTTCGTTCTAAGAATTGGGTGCACTATGATATGCTATGCATTGAATACCACTATAATAGATGGCATGGTCATTAATGGTAAAGTACCTGTAACAAATTGTAACAGTTTGCTTATCAACTTACATGCTTGCTATCTAGCCCCACTTCAACACATACGGAACACCGCTGCAAGTCTCATCACTCGCACTAGAAAGCAATTATATCACATCACTCCAGTCATCCGAACTCTACATTGGCTATCAATCCCTCAACGAATCCAATTCAAGATCCTTTTCCTCACGTACAAAATCATTCATCGCCGCGTACCCTCCTACTTAAAGGCCAAGTCCACACTAATATCAAGTTGATCTGAATAAATAGAGTAAAATTAAACAAGCAAAACAGTGAAAATTTCACTGAAATCGGATGTAAAATAAGAAAGTTATGGCAATTTAAAGTTTTTCATTATTTCATGAAACAGTAATATAGTATGGCGGCATAGCTCCAAAATTTGGCTGAAATGTGCACTTTTGTCTAAACATGGGCCGCGGAACTGGGGGGCTGCAGCTCCCCCCTCCCTTTTTTTTTTGAGTAGACACGTTAAAAAAAAAAGGCTCGAAGATTGTCATTAATGAATGAAATCAGATCAGCCCCCCCCCCCCCCATTTCAAATACGTTCCGCGGCCCCTGCTAAAAGCACCAAAACTGGTGCTGTGGTTGAATGATACATACTGAACAATATTAGATATGGAAGCACTTCCAAAAATTAATTTATGGGGTAATTTTGAAGGAATTTGTCATTGCAAAACCTACTCAAGAGGATAACTCGAACACCTAGATATTCGGACACTACCTAAAGCCCCTTTCACAATTGATCTGCGACCGTTTGCGACCATTTGGTAGCACGACAGGCTGCAACAGGCTTCAGTCGCCATCGATCTCATCAGGTCGCAGAAAGGCATTTACAAATGCAACAGCTGTCGTACAACAAATGCGACTAGAAGAGACCGTTGCACGAGTAAGTCGCATTTGCTCGTATATGCTCGTGCGAGTGGTTGTGTTCACATGCGAGTGTTGCACGAGTGATTGCGAGTGGCTTGATGCCAATCACAATAGTCACTCGACCGATCGCATGTTCGTGCTAGTGGACGTGAGACACCGGTGCGAGTGGTCGTGCGAGTGTTCGTGCGAGTGGCGTGTGGTATAAAAAAAACCCCTCAACAATTGACCGCTAGTCACTTTCTAGTTGGACTTCATAATAGTCAAGATGCCAAAGAAGAAAGTTACGAAGAAGAGGAAGTTGTTAGAGGAGGGCCCTGCTGCAGAGGATCAAGTGATCATCGAAGAGCAAGCTGAGCAGCCGGCGGAGCAGCCAGGGGAGCAGGCGGATCCTCCAATAGACCAGACAGAGGGGAGGAAATGATGAGGAGCAGAACGAGGTGGAGGAGGAAGAAGCTGATGACAGAGGGAAAATATATACCCCGAGAAATAGTCGCATACATTCTCATACAGCCGTGCAACGGTAGTACAACGTTGTAAAGCCCCTTTCACAATTGGTCTGCGACCGTTTGCGACCATTTGGTCGCACGACAGGCTGCAACAGGCTTCAATCGCCATCGATCTCATCAGGTCGCAGAAAGGCATTCACAAATGCAACAGCGGTCGTAAAACAAAAGCGACTAGAAGAGACCGTTGCACGAGTAAGTCGCATTTGCTCCCATATGCTCGTGCGAGTGGTCTTGCGTTCACATGCGAGTGTTGCACGAGTGATTGAGAGTGGCTTGACGCCAATCACAATAGTCGTACGATCGATTGCATGGTCGTGCGAGTGGATGTGAGACCATGCGATCGCTCGTGCGATTGAATGAGACCGCTGCAAGTGGTCGTGAGAGTATTCGTGCGAGTGGCGTGGGGTATAAAAACCCCCTCGACAATTGACCGGTAGTCAGTTTCAAGTTGGCCTTCTTAAGCCCCTTTCACAATTGGTCTGCGACCAGTTTGCGACCGCCTGCAACAGATTTTTTGGGGTGTTGCACGACCGATCGCTTGGTGTCTTGCGACCACTCGCAGTCGTTGCAGGCGGTCGCACGAACCTGAGGCGGTCGTGACTGGTCGCATCTGAACTTTGAACATGCTCAAAATCCAGACACGACCAGATGCGATCGATTCACTCGCATTAGGTCGTATGACCAGTCGTGCGATTCTCGTATGAGTGTTGCACAACGTTGCACGATTAGATGCGAGAGTTAGCACGACTCAATAGTCGCAGTGGGTGGGCTGGAGGTCGTGCAACACTCGCACGTGCGCTAGCGACCTATAGCGACCAGTCTTGCGAATGGGTGCGATTGTGCTAAGACCATGAGACTGTTGCACGACCGATCGCAGCACATCTTACAACGTTGTACTACCGTTGCACGACTGTATGAGACTGTATGCGACTATTCCTCGGGGGTATATATAGGGGGACTATGGAGATGATCCTCTGCAACAGGGCCCTCCTCTAACAACTTTCTCTTCTTTGTAACTTTCTTCTTTGGCATCTTGACTATTAAGAAGGCCAACTTGAAACTGACTACCGGTCGATTGTCGAAGGGGTTTTTATACCCCATGCCACTCGCACGAATACTCTCACGACCACTTGCACCGGTCTCATTCAATCGCACGAGCGATCGCATGGTCTCACATCCACTCGCACGACCATGCAATCGATCGTGCGACTATTGTGATTGGCGTCAAGCCACTCGCAATCACTCGTGCAACACTCGCATGTGAACGCAAGACCACTCGCACGAGCATATGCGAGCAAATGCGACTTACTCGTGCAACGGTCTCTTCTAGTCGCTTTTGTTTTACGACCGCTGTTGCATTTGTGAATGCCTTTCTGCGACCTGATGAGATCGATGGCGATTGAAGCCTGTTGCAGCCAACCAATTGTGAAAGGGGCTTTAAAACGAGTACGAGAATGAAAAAGGGGCCTCTGAAGGAGAATACGAAGCTGAATAGACTGATAATTAAATGACAAAAGCTCCTTTCAAGTATTTATTCTTTATGCCCCCTCCAACTACCCTGCCCAAGGACAGAAAAGAAATTCTTTTGCATAAGGAGCCAGTTTGTTGAATGCACACGCTGGTAATGCTCAGACGTGCAGTGGCCTATCTAGGGGGCGGGGGGGGGGGGGGGGGAGGGTTGCAAGTGCCCGGGCGGCACTTGAAAGGCAAAAGAGAGAATCAAAGGAAAAAAAAGGGGGAAATGAAGAAAAAAAATCACAATCCTTAAGGATTATGCGCCCCCCCCCCCCCTTATCAGTAGGGTAAATGTATTAGAAATACAGGTTTTGGGGATTTAAAATGCGAAAATTGTCTAAAGCTCGGTCGCTTTGCTCCGTCGCATAATTATTTTCTTTCAGGATCTCGTAGTTTCGCGTCCCCAGTATATAGTTCTCAAACAGCTTTTTTTAAAGGGTTCAAAATTTGAAAAATTAAGATGTAAATGTCGTTGTAAGTTTTATGTGCCTCTTGCTAAATAATGCGCCCCCAATATCGGATAAAGTGCATAAAACAGCATTTGCAGAGCTTCAACATTTTTAAAAAATCTCAACTTTCAGTCGAGTTGCTAAATTCCTCGACTATTTCTAAAGGGTTTAGTTAATTTTGCTCCCAATTTTAGAAGCCAGCGAACAGAAAACCGTTTATCAATGTACAAAATTCAAACTTTTCTACCGCTCAAATGCTGTGGTCAGTTGCAAAATTTCATGGGTAAAATGCGCAAGAAATTGTGTTTTTTAGAGTTTAAAATGAAAAAGAATTGCCGCTCTGTCGTTTTGCTCCCTCGCTTGTACAATAACGTAGATAGGTTGGGGCACTGGGGGGGGGGGGGGGGGGGGGATGCAACTTCATTATTTGCTCCGGGCTCCATAATCCCTAGATACGCCACTGCAGACGTGTTTATCCCTTTATTATGCTAAGCTTTAAATCTTCACTCAGTGGAATCATATCATTACTATTCAAATATGTACATTTTATAATACCATTAATTCACTCTCCATTTTTGTAGTTTACCATGTTACCTAATTTTGTATTTTCAAGTAGAATGATTTTTCAAACTGCAGGGCGCCTTTGGAAAGCAGTTTTGCATAAATGAACAGGCCAACCCTGCAGTATAAAATAAAGAAGACAAATTAAATAATTTTCAATAAAAGCATATGAATATTTTTTTAAAAGAAGATAAAACAAATAAATATAAATTACTTATAATCATCATTATACAATCGATGGTAATAAATCATAATGTGTATTAACACACCTCTATAATAATCGGGGCACTATATTCTGATATTAGCGTTTTTGATAGATGGCAAGTAGGGCAAAAATACTGTACACCCCTGACAGATTCCCAACCATAAAAAAGGTTCACTCACATTTCAGTCAATCATTTCTATGTCAGTTGTATTCAAACTGCGCTCAAATCAAGAAATAATCTGTTATAACAATATGGAGTAGATACTGTTAAGCCAAACATCAAAAAGATAAGCATTGCTAATATTGTGGCACACAAACAATGGGGGAATTCATATATATTCTGCAATATCTTAAAATTATACAATTAAGTATGGTTTTTGCATGAATGAGAAAGAATCAAAACACTTTCACTCAAGATGGAATAAGGCCATTTTTTTCTCGCTCGCTTTGCTCGTTTGCAATTAGCTAGTATGAATATATTGCGCCAATACTAATAAAACTACCAGACTACAATGAATCAAAAAATAGAAGGAGGTTATTAAATAAAAATTATGATTGTAATGTAAATCATTGTGGAATTATGAATTGAAGGAACAGCTGAATTTCTACCCTCCCATTACCCACGCAAATTAGGGCCTGGAAAAGCAATTTTTTTTTATCTGGATTACCATCGGCGCATCCGGTCGCGTCTGGAGCATCTTCAAAGTTCAGATGCGACCAGTCACGACCGCCTCAGGTTCGTGCGACCGCCTGCAACGACTGCGATTGTTCGCAAGACACCAAGCGATCGGTCGTGCAACACCCCGAAAAAACTGTTGCAGGCGGTCGCAAACTGGTCGCAGACCAATTGTGAAAGGGGCTTAACAGCTCCGAATATCACTGTTAGCGCTTGCAAAGGTGGTACACAATAAGACTTACTAAAGCGTTTCTGTTTTGGTCGAATTGTACATAGGGTATGTGCAGTAATAGGTGTGGGTACAGAAAGACAGAGAGGCTGTGATAGGTGTTGATGTGTATAAGCAAGTAATTTTAAGACGTGAAGAGGTTGTATAAGGACTATGATATTCTATTCAAAACCTTCCACATAAACAAGCAATTGTCTGTGGGTCCTGAGATAAAATAAGGGCCTATAGTCATGATAGTATTATGAGGCAAGAAGAGGGGAACATGAAGAATATGAATTATGAAACAAAAAACGGATTAGTTTAACAGACAGGGAAAAGAAGAACCGTCATGACTTCATAAATGATGATATTCGAAAACGAGTACGAGAATGAAAAAGGGGCCTCTGAAGGAGAATACGAAGCTGAATAGACTGATAATTAAATGACAAAAGCTCCTTTCAAGTATTTATTCTTTATGCCCCCTCCAACTACCCTGCCCAAGGACAGAAAAGAAATTCTTTTGCATAAGGAGCCAGTTTGTTGAATGCACACGCTGGTAATGCTCAGACGTGCAGTGGCCTATCTAGGGGGCGGGGGGGGGGGGGGGAGGGTTGCAAGTGCCCGGGCGGCACTTGAAAGGCAAAAGAGAGAATCAAAGGGAAAAAAAGGGGGAAATGAAGAAAAAAAGTCACAATCCTTACGGATTATGCGCCCCCCCCCCCCCTTATCAGTAGGGTAAATGTATTAGAAATACAGGTTTTGGGGATTTAAAATGCGAAAATTGTCTAAAGCTCGGTCGCTTTGCTCCGTCGCATAATTATTTTCTTTCAGGATCTCGTAGTTTCGCGTCCCCAGTATATAGTTCTCAAACAGCTTTTTTTAAAGGGTTCAAAATTTGAAAAATTAAGATGTAAATGTCGTTGTAAGTTTTATGTGCCTCTTGCTAAATAATGCACCCCCAATATCGGATAAAGTGCATAAAACAGCATTTGCAGAGCTTCAACATTTTTTAAAAATCTCAACTTTCAGTCGAGTTGCTAAATTCCTCGACTATTTCTAAAGGGTTTAGTTAATTTTGCTCCCAATTTTAGAAGGCAGCGAACAGAAAACCGTTTATCAATGTACAAAATTCAAACTTTTCTACCGCTCAATTGCTGTGGTCAGTTGCAAAATTTCATGGGTAAAATGCGCAAGAAATTGTGTTTTTTAGAGTTTAAAATGAAAAAGAATTGCCGCTCTGTCGTTTTGCTCCCTCGCTTGTACAATAACGTAGATAGGTTGGGGCACTGGGGGGGGGGGGATGCAACTTCATTATTTGCTCCGGGCTCCATAATCCCTAGATACGCCACTGCAGACGTGTTTATCCCTTTATTATGCTAAGCTTTAAATCTTCACTCAGTGGAATCATATCATTACTATTCAAATATGTACATTTTATAATACCATTAATTCACTCTCCATTTTTGTAGTTTACCATGTTACCTAATTTTGTATTTTCAAGTAGAATGATTTTTCAAACTGCAGGGCGCCTTTGGAAAGCAGTTTTGCATAAATGAACAGGCCAACCCTGCAGTATAAAATAAAGAAGACAAAATAATTTTCAATAAAAGCATATGAATATTTTTTTTTAAAGAAGATAAAACAAATAAATATAGATTACTTATAATCATCATTATACAATCGATGGTAATAAATCATAATGTGTATTAACACACCTCTGTAATAATCGGGGCACTATATTCTGATATTAGCGTTTTTGATAGATGGCAAGTAGGGCAAAAATACTGTACACCCCTGACAGATTCCCAACCATAAAAAAGGTTCACTCACATTTCAGTCAATCATTTCTATGTCAGTTGTATTCAAACTGCGTTCAAATCAAGAAATAATCTGTTATAACAATATGGAGTAGATACTGTTAAGCCAAACATCAAAAAGATAAGCATTGCTAATATTGTGGCACACAAACAATGGGGGAATTCATATATATTCTGCAATATCTTAAAATTATACAATTAAGTATGGTTTTTGCATGAATGAGAAAGAATCAAAACACTTTCACTCAAGATGGAATAAGGCCATTTTTTTCTCGCTCGCTTTGCTCGTTTGCAATTAGCTAGTATGAATATATTGCGCCAATACTAATAAAACTACCAGACTACAATGAATCAAAAAATAGAAGGAGGTTATTGAATAAAAATTATGATTGTAATGTAAATCATTGTGGAATTATGAATTGAAGGAACAGCTGAAGTTCTACCCTCCCATTACCCACGCAAATTAGGGCCTGGAAAAGCAAATTTTTTTTATCTGGATTACCATCGGCTCAGATATTTTGCCCCTCGTGAAGGTCTACATACGCCGCTGATAGGGGCAAACTGGACGGGAGGGGGAGGGGAGTCACAAGGGGGCATAGTTATGCATCGCTATTTCAATACATAGGTGTACTGCCTTATGGGGTAATGATCCGAACATTTTGAGGTGATGTGGCTGAACCAAGAAGAATATACAAATTTTCTATGAAGAGCCCCAGAACGCAATAAATTATACTCGCAAATAAATAATTTTAAATGGATGGGGGTATCTCACCCCTTCCATAAATGATACGACTATACACAATCAAACCGTCTTCCTTCAAGCGAATTCCTTCAAGCGAAATGATTTACAATTTTGAATTGTAAAACTTTTCATTCTAGAGCACTTCAGATCCTCCAAAATGTGATGAAGCTTTTAAGTTATTTAAACGTTTCCCCCATTTTTTCCAAATTTCCGGAGGACTTGTCATCAAGTCTATCCCCGAATTAACTTGCTCCTGTCAGGAATAATATTTCACAGAATTATTTCACAGAATCATTGCACAGGCCTTCATTCAGGTTGAAAAGAAATTTCATGATAATGTTTGAACCTATTGGCTATTGTAAAGGGCTCTGGTTAAGGTAGGCCTAACAGTGGAAAGTTTCCCTCCGATGATAAAACAATTCTGGAGTCCCGTGAAATGATCGTATTTTGACGATTTTTACTCCATAATAGTCAAACCATGTTTTACATTATTGAAGCAAAAAATTGAAATATATGATATTTCATATCACACACTCACTTTTCCTCATTATTTTATGATATGATATGATATTTCATATCATAAAATAATAAGGAAAAGTGAGTGTGTGACATCATCGGTTCCCTCATTAATCTTGCATACCACCCATGTTATGCATGCACTGTTTCAAGAAATAATGCAAAACTTCAAAATGCCGTAACTTTTTTTTATTTTACATCCGATTTCAATAAAAATTTCATTGTTATGCTTGTTTAATTTTACTCTATTTATTCAAATCAACTTGATATTAGTATGGATTTGGCCTTTGATTGAACTGATCTCAACCAAACATGCTACGTGTAATCGTGTATGAACCTCAGATCATCAACTAGACACCAGCTTGCACATGGCTCTCGCACCCACAAACATTATGGCGACCGTGCTTTTTCAGTTTGTGCCCCCCCCCCCCTTCTTTGGAACACTCTCCTGCCCATATTCAGGACTCACCCACCACTGACACTTTTAAGAAGAAACTAAAGACTTACCTCTGTTAACCCCAGCTTCAATAACTAAATAATTATAGAATTTGGACTTGTGTAATTCACTGTCACATGTTTTATGTTAAATTGTTTTCTAAAAATTGTGTTAATTTTCCTTGTATTTTACTTATAATATTAGTTTCCTTAGTAATGTAAGCAATGTTCAACATCTTTAATAATGTTATTAATGTTAATTTCATTAGTAATGTTGATTTTGTTAGTTTAAAGCGCTTTGAAACACAATTTGTTATAGGTGCTATATTATAAACAGGATAAATACATTTTCTTATGGAGTGTCTTTTTTTTTTTTTTTTATTCTTAATACAATGTAACAAGCAGTTGACAGTGTTTGTATAGAAATTGGAAATTCTATTATTATTATCGTTATTATCATTTCATTTTAAAGTTGAATGTCAGGAGTGTTCTACATCAGGGTGGAATGTGTTTGGTGCCTATCGTTATGTCTTCTATCACGGTCCACCCGACAGTATTGCCAGAACATTCTCTAAAACACGTGCACACTGTCAAAGTTTAGGAGGTGACCTGCCAGTCATTATATCAGCAGAACAAAATGTACGTGCATACGTAGGTTTGACCTTCTCTTCTATTTTGGCCTGTTACTTTTCACTTTAGCATGTTCAGTGCTGTTTACCGTATATCCTTATTTCACATTTACAATATTGTGTAAAAGAAGAAAATAAAATATTACAAAGGCATTTTAAGTAAAACATAAACACACTGAAATAGCCAGCCAATCGGTTTGATTATTGTTACGTGAATATTTAAGACTAAATTAAAGTGGGAACTAGCATATGGAGGAGTCTGATGGTGTGTAATAGGCTCCGAATTCTTTTACAGTTGTTGAAACAAACAAACCACGATGTAAATTAAGCCATTAAATGATCTTTACTAAAAGCATTCACAAACAGTATCAGAAATTTATTTGCAATTGAATTATCTATATTGCATTATTTAAATCAATATTTATAACTTTGCTTTTCTTATTGCACAACTTTAATAATCAAACTGTTATCGCTTTTCTTTAATAATGAGGAGTTTCATATTTGATATGAGTGTAAAAACGAGTGTTAATTTGACACCACTTCGGTATCTATACCAGATAAGTGTTTAATAGAACAGCATCAGTATCGAATGGACTTAATTCCACAATTCTTAATTCCCGTATGTTTTGGGTGTTAAGGTGAGCCCCAGCAGGAAAAAATTATTCTGACGATTAATTATATTCATTTTGATATCAATAGGATTTCATAGCCGGATTAACACGGGATACTGATGCTAACTATTACATCGGCCTAGAAGACATGGACAATGATGATACATACAGATGGATTGATGGAACGACATCTGGGTATGTGAATAATAATGAACTTACACTTATGACATATTCTGAATGACAATTTGATTTGCCTTAAAGTAGATATTATGCAGATTAAGGGGGGGGGGGACGACGAAATTAATATATCAAAAGAAAGATGAGAAAACACAGAACAACCAGAAAGAGTATATAAACTCTAAATCTAATGAAGAAAAGAAATACAAGCTTTCGGAAATTGGGATGTCTGGAGAGAAGTGATGCGGTAATACAGACGCTCAAATCGCCCCTCAAGCATTGACGTCACAAGGAGGAATTCCTTTCACAGTGCAATCCGTCCTTGCACTTTAAACGAATGTGTCGTCTCTAAATACGAGCAAGATGCCCTGCTATTTAGCTTCATTTTGGCTTTATCTGAAGATCAAATTAGCTATTTTGTTTCTTGATTTATTCCTCAAAATTATCTAAATGTTCACAATTTCATGGTGCATGACGATAAAAAAAATTCATGTCGGGAGTGATGGTGTACACTGGCGTACTGGTGGAGGGGGGCTAGGGGGCTACAGCCCCCCCCCCCACAAAAAAAAGGTCCACGATCATAAAAAAAAGGAAAAGGGAACACAAGAAAAGAAAGGAGAAGGAAAGAAAAGGAAGGGGAAAAGAAAGAAGAAACAAAGCAAGATGAAAAGAAAAAAAATCCATTTTATAGACGCCTAGGCTAGAAAAAAAAAATGTATTTCTGTGATTACAGTGGTCATGGTAGTATTTCTTTTAGAACGTATACATCGCTGCATTTTCTTAGCACCTCCCCTTCCATATACATAATAATGTGTCTTATTTTCCCACAATTTTCTTATTATAGGAGGGGAACTTCCCTCTTAAACCCAAACCAGTCCTTTTACAGTTGGATCACACGCTATCATGAAATTTAATTCGAAAGTGAGGGAAGCATTTAGTATTCATATTGGGTTAATGCTATATCACACTACTCAAGCTCCGAAGTGCTCTGCTCCAAAATGCAAACTTTCACTATTATTCAAAATATAAAATCCTTTCAGTCGGTCTCTCCACTTCCTCGTTTAATCAGGGGCCGCGGAGGTTTTTGAAAAGGAAGGGGGGGTTGATTTAATTTCACTCCATGACAATTTTCTAAACTTTTTTCTGAGGTTTTATGACACGTGCACACTCAAAAAAATGGGGGGGGGGGGGGGCTGCAGCCCCCCCCCCCATTATCAATATCTAAAATTAACTTGTTGGATTTCATCCAGTTACTTATTCTATTCAATTGGGTATTCACAAAATCAAATAAAATTGAAGCATCAGGACCTTTACAAAAACACTGGTATCGTCTGCAAATAATATATAACGCAAATTTTGGGTTGAGCATGGCAAGTCATTAAATCAAAACCAAAAGGGACCAAGAATAGATCCTTGTGGTATTCCGCAACTAATTGTTTTTACTTGGGATTCATCTCTATTAATTACTGTTAATTGTTTACGATCAGTTAGGTAACTTGATAATAATTGTATAAAGGTCTACCCCTAATACCATAATAATACATTTTTGGTAATAAAATTGAATGATTTATAACATCAAATGCCTTTTTTAGGTCTATAAATATAGTAAGAGCGTATTCCTTATTATTAATTGCTTGGTTTATACTATTGATTAGATCCAGTATTGCTGTAGCTGTGGTATGTCCCTGTCTAAATCCAAATTGGTTATTAATGAGAATATTATGTCTTTCAGTGAAATTTATGAGTCTGCACTTGTATTATTTTTCATATTATCAACTAACGTTACCATTTCATGTTTACTTACTGGTTTATATTGAGTGGATATGTGGGTGTTTAAGATAGTCGTCAAAAGAATTATCAGAGGAAATGTTATTAGAACTTTGTAAATTCATACCAATGTAAATTCATACCAATGTTAACCCAAAAAAAATCATTAAAAGAATTAGCAATATCTTCATTTTTTGTTATATTTACATTGTTAATTTCATGTGACTCAATTTTATTTTCTTTTTTATTCTTCTTACTGTTTAAGAGATTATTTATCATTTTCCAAGTGGACTTTAATATTATATCTTACTTGATTAAACTTTCTGTTATAATAATCTCTCTTAGCCTGTCGTAACTTTATAGTTACAAAATTACGAATTTTTTTGGAAAGTTTGTTCTCTATACAATGATGGGTTTTTTAGATACTTTTTTTATACAAAACGGATTTTTTTATGACAGAGTTTAAGTAAATTTTTAGTTAACCAAGGGTTGCGATTCTTTTGCTTTATACAATAAGATTTGATAGGAAAACTCTCTTCATAAATATCCTTAAATACACGCAAAAAATTCAACACTTTCTTTAAATATATGAGTTTCCCATACGACATTACTAACTTTAGTGCAGAAAGAATGTAAATTCAATTCATTGATACAACGTTTTTCATAGGTAACAGGCGGGTTATTCTTAACATAAGCAAAAGATGAAAATATTGAAAAAAACTGGCAAGTGATCGCTTATATCACACAACATGATACCTGAGTTGATGGAAATATTTACATTTGAAGAGATATTGTCCAAAAGGTAGACGTTATTCGAGTAGGACAATTAATAGTTGGTCGTAAGTAAAAACTGAACAAAAGATCTATAAAAGAATCAACTTTTGAATTTATACCAATTTGTGTTAAATCTAAATCAATATCACCCATAATAAAACAGTTACATAAATTGATATTAATTCTATTTAACAGGTTTGTAAAATCAGAAAGGAACAAATCTATGTCAAGTCCTGGAGGACGATATATAACTCCAATGATTGTTTTCTTACATTTAGTACTATTGGACAATTCTTAAAAAATACATTCAAATGATTGTGTGATAACTGACAAGTCATTTCCAATAAAATAATTAAATGAATTGTGAACATATATTCCAGTTCCACCTCCTCGCTTGTTTTCTCTGTTATTACAGATAAAATGGTAGCCATCTATTTGATAAAGATCAGTGGGAGAGGATATCTTCAACCATGTTTCTGTTAAACCTATTATCTTGAAATTATGACTGATACTATTGAGGTACACATTCAAATTATCGAAATTTTGTGACAAACTTCTGCAATTAAAATATATTAGTGAAAAGTAACTTTAAAAATCATTACCTTTGTACTTGGAGTTAAAGGCAGGCACATCGAGGTAAGTATCTTGCAAATACTTTTCATTTATGACGTAGCCATGACATAATAATACATTTATTACACAAGTAAGACTCACAAAAAACAGTTAACGACATGAGGTAAATATCCATTTGTAAAGTAATAAGCAGTAATAATTTGTTGAGTTTCCAGAAGAAGTAATGAAATTGGAGTAAGCAAAGGAATGACAGGTAAGACATAAATTCAATATACAAACATATACAAATAACAAGGTACGACCAAATTCAATCAGTGCAATAAATATAGAGGAGTAATGGATCAATAATTATATCATATGAAATTCAGAATATGAGTAACATGAAAAGCATCACTGAAGCACTTAGTTAATAAGTTGTAGTTCATAGTTCAAGGAGAGGGTATCTTCTTCAGGTCCTCCTCACATGTTATCAGTTTTGTAATGTTTTTACCTTTAGCTGTAGTGCCGAGGAGAGCGATAATCCGACCATCGGATGACCAAGCTGTCTTGATACTCTTTGAAGATCAAGTCACTGATAGGAGTTTTTGGTTCTTCAGAGTTAAATCTTCAACAATCACAATTTTTTTATCCTTTCAGCTTTTTCCGGTTTTCGAGAATTTCCCTTCTTTTCCTGTAGCTGGTCAGTTTAACAATGATGGGCCGCGGTTTCGGTCCAGCAGTGCCGGGTGTTCTATCCGAACCATCCGGCAGGTTAGTCGAAGTCGCGGGTTGAGTTTAAACCTGAGTACCACCGGTCAGATGTGAGCGATCGATGTCCTTCGCCGGATCCAAGGCCACACCAAGCTTCGTTGAGATGATCTCTGTCACGAAAGCGTCAGTGTTCTCTCCTTTATTCTCTGTTAGGCCAAAAATGCGAAGGCATGATCTCCTAGAGTATTGCTCCATACGATTCATTGAATACTCCAATCTACTGATGCTCTGCTCTTGCTGGGTCACCTTTTCTTCCAACTTTCTCAGTTCTTTGTCTTTCTTTTCAATAGAACTCTTTATGTCAAATACTTCTCCTTGTATTCTTATATGTTAGGATCTCTCCCAACTTCTTCTCAATAGCGTGACAAACAATTGACTCCAGCAGGTTGACAAACTCCTGGGGGTGGTTTCATCAAACCGTCATAACGACAAGATCAGTGACATCTCGACACTGTCGCTCAACTTGTCCGCTAAGTGCTTCACAAAGCCGTCTTTGCGAAGATCAGCGACAACTTCCCTGGCAAGTGACTTGTCGGTACTCCAGACTTGTCATATCTTTTTAGAACGCCATCACAAGCCAGCTTTTAGTTAGTCTATGGGCTGCGAAAAATAAGAAATGTAAATTAAGAGAACATTTATTTCCTGATCTCCAAGCACATTCCTTTATCATTCCTTTATCAAATAGTGTTAATGTTCGTATTGTAATATTGTACAGACGGACAATATGCACTCTTAAAAAAGTTGGGCAAAAAAATGCCCAATTTTTAACCAACACTGGGCAACATACTGTCCACACAACTTTTGGTTAAAATTTGCCCAACTGATGTTGGGCAATCCATTTACTATGTTGTTGGGCAAATTAAATTGCCCATCAGTTGGTGACCCATTAGATTTTACCCAACTCTACAATTGCCCAACTGTTGGTTATATTCTCAGTTGGGTAATTATTGCCCAACCAATCTTACCCAATAGGATTGCCCAACCCTCTATTTGTTCAGCTGTTTGGTAACAAATATCATGTGGTTGGGCAAATTCAGCTGCCCAATTTATTGTTTCCTTTTTCCTCCAACCTAGGTTAAAAAAAAAATGAAATCTGCTTGTTACGTCCTTCTGGGTCTTAACCTAATCAATCCTAACCTATCCTATTTTAAGCTATCCTATCCTATATCTTAACCTATCCTATCCTAGTCCTATCCTATCCAGTTAGTGCAAACTAGTGCTAGCTCTTATATACCCCTTATATTTTTTTTATGCATTCGGTGACAGTTAGTAAATCGGGCCACCCCAAACCATACGCTACTAAAAATTCATGAATATTCATATAAGTGTTTTCCCCAATATTGGGTAAAAATATTTATCACAAGTTGGGCAAAAGCGAATTTCTAACCAACCATCAGTTACCCAACAAAATTTACCCAACTGGCAAAGGAAATGTGACAAAATTACACAACTACAGGGCAACAAGTACCCAACCCATAATTACCAAATACTGTTGGTAAATATATGCCCAATATTTAGGTAAAAAGTATTGACCAATATTGGTTACACCACTCGAGTGTCCAGTTGGTTAATAATAGCCCAGAATTGGGAATATTTTTAACCAACCAGTAGTTACCCAACTAAATTTACCCAACATTTTAAGAGTGTGTTCTTATGGCTTCTTGACCCCCCAACAAGTAAATGAGATTAATATTAAAAATACCCACATACGTCTACCATAGAATCAGCATCGAAAACGGAACAGTCTGTATATACAGACCCATGTGAACGACGACAATTTATCGTGTATGTATTTTCCCTATATTTTCCCTTTTCACGCAATGCTTTGATATGAATAATATTATATGTATCTTTTAATGAATAAATATTAAAAATATGGCCATAAAATATCTTAACTGAATCATTTTTTCTAAAGTGAACACGATTTGGGTCTTCTTTCCATAATTAGTCAATTACGGTATCCTCTTACTTACAAATCTAGATTCGTACATCACAAAAGCCTCCTCGAGTTTTCTCAATTTTATAAATTCTAAGATGCCATAAGTAACACATCTTTTCATGTAAACGGGATGTTTGTATCACCATCATTCATCTTTGCTGCCATTTTTGACATTTTGGAACAGTTTGGGAAAAACTGAGCCTCAAAATCTGTTTGGGTAATTGAGTAAATGAGTATCGATATCACTGAGTTGTCGTTTATCAAGTCTTCGTGAAACAGTTTATCAGGTCCATGACATTTCCGTAGATCGCCGACAACAGTTATGACTGTCATGGAGTTGATTTGATGAAACGACCCCCAGGTTCTTAATCAAGTCTTGCATGACTTGGCTGGCAATAGCCGCTGATCGTCTTGTATTCAGAGGGGCAGGTGTATTAGACATTGTGCTGAAGAATCCACTTATATAGTTACAATTGAAGAGGCTTAGAAAATAAGCTGCTTCAAAAAGTTGCTCAACTGCGTCACATAGGGAAGTATATGATGAAACTACATCACAGAGTTACATATGTGGGACCACAAGCACAAAACAGTAATTATTCGATGTGAAAAGCCACATATCTGATCCCAAATAACTCCAAACTGAAGAAAAATTTAAAGATCCAACATTATTCCTGAAGGCTAGGAATTTTTATCCTTTAAAGTTGGTTAACTTCGAAACGTTCGTCGCGAAGAAAAATAGCAAGAAATAGAGCAAAATTGCGCTTCTGATGAACAAAGAGTTAGGTAGTAACTTAAATGACTTTAAGCTGACTATCTCCATAAGAGAAAAAGAAAAGGGTGGAAATTAAGCCCAGACTTTGCTTTTTATACTTGGTTGCCTAAAAGTGGTCTGAAATGCAAAGTTTCAAACTACAAAATGTAAAAAAAAATAATAATCTGGCTCGGTCGCGAAGTAGAATATTCAATTTAGCAAGATAAGTGCAACATTTTCATGGTACAGCAAAGTGCTAAGACTTCTCATTTGTACCCCCCCCCCCTTTCATTCAAAGGATTTATGTAGGAGTATAGGTATGTATTTCGTTCCTGACGCTTTAGAAAATTCTGACATTTTTCCTCTGTCATTTTTACCGTTGACATTTTTACTTTTAATTTTTTTAGCTTTGACATTTTTTCCTCTGACATTTTTATCTCTGACATTTTTATCTCTGACATTTTTACCTGGCACTTGTTTTCTCGGCTAGCTCGATCGATAGTATTATTTGCTCAACTCATGCCACACACGTAGCAATCAGCCCAGCCGGTCGCAGCTAGCAGTGCTACCAGCTAGCTCTTTCGTCTCTACAATTCACGTTATCGTCTTTATGACAACTAAACACCATGCACAAATTAAAGAGAAAGATATTTCATAAGACCACGGCATTGTGGCTTATTTTCAAAGTCCAAAAAGTCGGGATTGTTTACGGTATCTCGTTTGCTCAGCTCATTCACACAGCTTGCATTATGTGCAAACAGCGTGAGTGAGCTTTTAGCAAACAAAATGAAAAGGCATTTATTTTATTGTAAATAATTCCGATTGCTGATCATATAAAAAAAAAAAAATTCTTTAATTCGTACAAAGTTTATTTATTTATTTATTTATTCACGAATGCTTATACAGAGTGGCCTGAAACAGCATTAAAAAAAAAATCAAACAACAAAAAACAAAAACAAACAGACAAAAATAAAATAACATATGATAATAACATAACATAGTATAAAAACTGAAAATTTTCGGGAATAATGGCAAGATATAAAACACTTAAAATTGAAAACAGGCTGGTCTTCCTCAGGGCTCTGTTTGATTACTATTAAAACGATGCAATATTTGGACAGATCAAAACAGATCAAGGTATATAAAAGTTCAATTAAAAGCGGATGAAAGAACATGTAAGGCGAAGCATATAAAAAATAGCATTAGATTACACATGTTGGTCGATTAGAGAATAATGAACATAACAAAATAAAATGTGACATAAATTGTTAATCATAGGAACTTACTCCGATAAAGCAAAGAGAGTAAGAATATATTGTATTACTAACATTCTTTTTAAAAAATTAGTTTTTTAACAAGAGAGAGGCAAATTAAAATTGTAACTATACGAAGATTAAAAAAGGTTGCGTAAAAAGTCCATATCAAAATAATACAGTGATATAAAGTATTTGGTTGTCGTAAATAACTTATTTTAGGCTAGCTTGGTCACACTGCAGTTCAGCTCAACTCACACGCAGCTTGTTTATAGTCTGTGCTGCGATGTATGAGTTGACTTTGAGCAAACTCAATCGAGCTCTTGCCAAAAGCTTCTTCTTCCTCTTCTTTTTGCGAGGCAGGTTATTGTCTTAATGACAAAAACACACCATGCACGAAATACAGAAAAATATATTTCATAAGGCTATAGCATTATGGCTTAGTTTATTGTCTACAAATTAGTAATATTCAAGTAAAACATATTTTTGGAAGGTATATATATGAACCCTTCATGATCATTCCCCACAGACTGCCGGGGTTCTGGCGTTCTGTCGAGCGTCATGCACCATGAAATTGTTAAAATTTAGATTACTGCGAGGAATAAATCAAGAAACGAAATACCTAATTTGATCTTTAGATATATATTTTATTGGAAAAAATAATAAATGTAGCTCAAAATCGCATAAAAAGCTCATATGAGGCTAAACAGTGAGACATCTTGCTCGTATTTTGAGACGGCACATTCACTTACAGTGCGATGACGGATTGCACTGTGAATGGAATTCCCAAGCCTCTTGTAACGTCACTACTGGAGGGGCGATTTGAGCGTCCGTATTACCGCATGAATTCTTTCCAGATATACATCATTTTTCAAACTCTTGTTGCCCCTTTCTGCATTAGATTTAGAGTTTTAAAACTCGCTTTCTTTGTTATGTGTGTTCTATTCATTCTATTCATATGATAAAACCTTATTTTTTTTTCAATTCAATTCAATTCAATTCTCATTTACTTCATTCTCGATTAAAAAGTACATTCAAAACAAAAACAAAATAAGTCATAAACGAAATTAGAAGATGAAATGGGGAACAACATAAATAAAGCCCTTGGGACTTGTACAAGCATAGTTCCCTAACTTATACATGTATTCATTAAAAATTGCGAAAAAAATATAGACAACAAAATCAAAAATAAAAACAAAAAATATATATAACACAAATATAGACAACAAAGAAGAATCGGAACAGAAAAATAACTACATATTTAAGGGAAAGAAATTGCTTCAACTTTTCTTTTTTAAAGAAGTGATTGTATTGCAATTAGAAATATATTTGGGGATTGAGTTCCAAATCACAGGGAAATTATGTCGTACCGATTTCATTTCATTATTTGTTTTTACGTGCCATAAGTGACGAAGAATCCTTAAAAACGGGTATTATGTTTATTTATCTGGTAATTAAGAGTGAACATTTGTGAAACATTAGAGGGTAATTTATTTTGAAAGTAAAAGAAACCAAGGAGAGCAAGGGAGTAATAGTACAAATCAAAAATAGTATGCGATTTCAATTTTCTAAACAATGGGGCAGAAGGGGCACGGTAGGGACATCCCAGGCATATGCGAAGGGCCCTTTTCTGTAATTTAAATAATTTATCTAATTTAGTTCCACTATAATTGTACAACACAGCGACACAGTAATTAAGGCATGATACCATAAATGAATTACATAATAGTTTTAAAGCAGAAGGCGGAAGCGAGTCTTTTAATCTATACAATAGACCGATACATTTAGATACCTTTTGAGTGACCTTATTGACATGTGTATCCCAGTGCAAATTATGATCAGTGTATACCCCAAGAAAATTAACACTATTAACCTTATTTAATGGATCATTGTTGATTTTAAGAAGTAAACTATCAAGTGAATCAGTTAGATTAGACTGCTTATGAAAGAACGTAATGTAGTTTGTATTACTAGGATTTATCAACAATCTATTTGATTTGATCCATTTTGTTACTTTATCTATTTCAGTATTGATATTATTTTGTAAATTATGAGTGTTGGGTTGGGTGTAAATTAAAGTGATATCATCAGCGTACATAATATAATCAAATTTTTCAGAAGAATGTGTAAGATTAGTGAAATAAATTAAAAACAATAACGGACCTAGGATTGAACCTTGTGGTACACCATGTGTAAGAGAAGAATAATTTGAAGAATTATGGTTATAAACTACATATTGACATCTATTACAATGATTACTTTCAAACCAATTTAGTGGTAAGCCCCTAATCCCAAAGTGTTCCAATTTTGACAAGAGTATTCTATGATCAACTGTATCAAAAGCTTTGGAGAGGTCCATGAAAATGCCGATACAAAATGTATTAGTATGAATTGCTGACAAAACTTTATCTTGTAAATCTATCAAAGCATGTGTAGTTGAATTATTTTTCCTAAACCCATATTGTGAGTCAGTAAGAATATTCTTATTTAAACAAAATTAATATAATCGATTATAAATGCACTTTTCTAACAATTTTGATACGGATGACAGAATGGAAATGGGCCTATAATTATCGAATTTATGAGGGTCATTCTTTTTACATACAGCGTTATTTTAGCAATTTTTAGTTTATCTGGGACTATGCCTGTAGAAAGAGAGAGGTTGCATATAAAAATTAATAGGTGTACAATATAAAATATGATTTTTTTTTCTTCATTAAGTTAGAACTAAGATTATCAAATCCAGCAGAGTTACTGTTGTGTAATGAATTACTAATGTTTATCACTTCATGTTCTGTTATGGGATTAAAGTAAATAGAATTGTAATGTTGATAAAACCAGTCAGATAAACTTTAAAAGAAGTATTATTAGAACTGATCATTGAATTAGTTATCTGTCTACAACAGTTTATAAATTGTTGATTAAATTCAGTTGCTCTATGTTGTGGATCGCAAACATTCCCAGTCTCATTAGTAAACTATTCAGGTAAAGATGTTCTAGGCTTATTTAGTAATGAATTGATAACTGACCAAGGGCTTGTAACATAAAGAGATACAATCGTAAGTCTATGGCTAACCATGTACTGAAGAGTTACATTTGATCGTAAGATTGATTGTATCTCTTTATGTTACAGGCCCCAAGTTTGTTTTGTATTATATTTAAATGACTTTGATCTGTTAGAAAAATCAGATTAAAAAAAAAATACTTAAATACAAATTATCTAACTTATTTCTATATTTTTTTGTATTTTCTTTCATTATCCAAAGTACTGTTTTGAAGAAATTGTTTATAATAACGATAATTTTTTTTCTTTGTGCATCTTTATAAATACTTTGTTATCCATGGTTTTTTCATGCCTCCTTTAGTGTGCTTACTTCTTAACAAAGGAAAATGTTTGTCAAACGACTGAGTAAAACGGTTAATAAAAAAGGAATACGCATCATTAGCATTTCTAATATTATATATAGATTAGTCCACTCTTTATGATAAAGATCATATTGAAAATTAAGTATATTGTCATCTGAGTATTTAAGAAAAAAAAAATGAATTGAACTTGGTTGATAAGTATTATTATTAGAGCTTTTATAGACTAGAAAAATGGGTAAATGATCACTAACATCTGAACAGAGACTACCTGAGTTAAATTCTGAATTAAGTACATTGGTGAATACATTATCAATAAGGGTAGCAGTGCTTGATGTAAAACGAGTTGGGGTTTGTATAATCGGGAATATACCAAGTACGGATTTAAAGGGGAGCTTGAGTTCTGGGAAAGGTAAAAAATAATTGTGAGCTTTCTCATTCTTATTATGATAATTTAGAAGATTATCTCAGTAGATATGTCCCCTGAAAGGGATTGCTCTTCAAATGCCCTCACATTCAAAAAAAGACAACAACAAAAAAAAAAAAAAAAAAAAAACAGCTGAAATGTTTGGAACATTTGTGTGTAGTCCCATATACATATTTATGTGTGCAGTGCATGTGAATCTCAGCAGGATTGAGTCAATTTCTTATCATTTTGGTGATTTCAAAACCTTACAGCATACACCATTCGGTTTATTGCCACTTGGTCTGCAGCCAGTTGGTCTAATAGCCAATTGGTCTAACATCATTTCGTCCAATTAGCATTTGGTCTATAAATTGTCATTCTTCTAATCACTATTTGGTCTATAGTCAATTCGTCTAATAGCCATTTGGTCTAAACCATTTGGTCCATTATCAATCGATCTAATTGCCATTTCGCCAAATGATCAAATGATCTAAACCCAATTGGTCTAATACCCATTTGGTCTACACTCCATTTGGTCCATTTGTCAGTTAGTCTAATCTCAGTTGGGTCTATCATCATTTAGTCTACACCCATTTAGTCTAATAACCATTTTGGTCTAATTGTCATTTAGTATAATTGTCATTTGGTCTAATAGCCGTCTGGTCTATTTACCATTTGGTCTAATCATCGTTTCGTGTTATGACCAACTGGGCTTGTTTCTTGTTTGCCCCCTTGCTACGACGGGGTAACCTCGCTAGTCATAAGGACCGCTATTCATAAGGACCACTTATTCATAAGGATCGCTATCCATAACGCGTGATATTCATAACGACATCGATTCATAAGGACCACTATTCATAACTACTCATAAGGACCGCTATTCATAGCGCGTGTTAAATTAATAGCGGTTTTCTATGAATAGAGAGCGGACCCGGCTACGACTACGGACTACCCTCTGACCATTGCATTGAGGGATATCATATAACGGGTCCACGGAGATGCTCATGAATATGAAATAGGGTAGGATTAGGGTTAGGTTTAGGGTCCCCCGCCTCCCTCCCCCACCCCCTCCCCCCATGGTGCCAATATGCCCCCAACAGTTGGACCATAGCTAAGCCACTGATTATTGTCCACATGCATTGTTTATACGTTTAAAAACAATTACCTGAACTGGAGAAGGGGGGGGGGGGGGGGGGGGGGGGGAGGTTGCCCAAGAGTCGACATTTTCACTGACCCCGGGGCCGGGGCGGGAGACACTTCAACCAAGACTAGGTGCACATTGCCTGACACATATACATATTCATTTTTTGTGACGTCAAATTGAAAGGTAACTTTTCGAACTTTTTTTGCAGTAACTGTATGTTTAGTATATACATTTTTTTTTGTGTGCGTGTGGGGGGGGGGGGGGGAGGAAAAAAGGTTGACCTGAAAGAGCATGGCATTAATTAATTATCTAGTGAATAAATTAGTTGATTAATCAATCAATCAATTAATATTTTAGTGAATTTTCAATTATTGTTTTACTGCACTTTGCTTTTGTTATTTTGTTTTTTATCCTTTCATTTCTTTCGCTATCTTTATCCTTCTATCATTTACCTATCTTTCTATTTTCCATCTTTCCTTTAGTTGAGTTATTCTTTGATTCCTTCTATCACTTCTTCCATCTTTCCGTATATTAATCTTTACATTCTTTCTTCTATCATATTTCTCTCTCTCTATGTTTTTTCGCTCTTTATTCCTTGTGTTATCTTTTTTATCATTTTGCCTATTTTGCATTATTCCTTATTTTTCATTTCTTTTTTATTTATTTTTTCTTTTTGCTTTTTATCTCTTATTTCGTTATGTTATTCTTTTCTCTGTCTTTTTTTTTTTGGGGGGGGGGGGATTTTTTATAATCTTCTCTTCAATCTTTCGCCATGGTTTTCTTTATCCTTCTACAATTCCTCTCTCTTTCTCTCTGTCTTTACGTTATGTCTTTATCCTTCTATCCCTTAACTTTCTATCCTCCCTATTGTATTGTTATTCATCGATCAATCTTTGCTTCCGTCTTTCCTTAGGTAGCTTAGCGAAATGTCGTGGTGCATAAGTACGGGGGTTTTAGACAAAAGAACGCAAGCGGCCAATCAGCGACAGCGTTTCTCGCTTCCGGGATTTTACCCCCTGGGGAACGAAGACTCAGTGTCTGACAAAAGCGATCCCGTCTCCCGGTGCTGAAAAGCCGCGATTTATTTTTGGTCTTCTCTGCAGACTCGTTAAAACGCTATAGCCCCCTCTACGGCTACATTATTATATACTTCTACGTGTTTTTCTCTACGGGGCAAACCACTATTATTACGGGTCAAGTCTGCGGGACACATTCATGATGATCCGTTGTATTAAATTTTCTCAATACGTATCTATCTATTCTTGTATTTATATACTTCGATAAAAACACTTGTAAATAACAATCTAATTGTTTCGTTCTATCTTACTGGGGACTCTAAAACTAGCATTTACTAAGAGCAGTGAGTCTATCAGTATCGAAATTCTCTGTTTTTTAAAAATATTCTTAATATATATTTTCATGGTAGGCTAAAATCAGTATCTGGGCTTTATCGTTTAACGAGGGAATTCAAGACGAACATCGATTTGAATACCGTTTTAAACATGTTTTCCTCATGAAGAGTATTATTGTTTATTCATAAATATTATTTATTTCTTCTTTCATGGTTAAAACAAATATCCGAGAGAGTCTGGATCATTATTACGAGGTAAAAAGTATTGCGTGCCTTTCAAATATATTGCTCTTATTGACTTCAATTATTTCTGCCCATCACCTTTTTCTGTCAATGACCTCTTCCTAATTGAGATCCCAATTTCCATCAGAATTTTGTGCAGTAATATATGCGCCCACAAGTATAAAGTGCATGAAATAGTAGGTAAAAGGTTCGAAATTCGAAGGAAATCGTAATTTCTGATTGCCTTGCTTCAGTCATAATCGCAAATACAGAGGGACAGGGTTACATGCCCCCCCCCCCCCAACATGATGGTAATTGTCATTATGGTGATGATGATGATGTCGATGATACTAATAATAATAATAAGTATTAATAAGTAGGCAAAAGATTGTTTTCTTGTTATTATTGTGATAAGGCTGTGCACTGATGAATATTTCGCATTATATTGTAGATATTCTTGTTGTCATGGCAATAAAATTTCAAAGTGATTTAGAAGCTCGAAGGGTTGGGGGGGGGGCGGGCTGTAAAGGTTGTGCCGTGGCTAATTATTTACATATATCAGCCAATCCTTTTCAGTTGTTTATCCATTCCTGAATAGCCTACTGAAGCAGGGAATGATAACATATAAAACGGAAAGAATGCAGCCCGTTCATTTGTCAGTAGTCGGAAAATTAGTCAACGTAGAGCAGGGCCAGGGGGCACAGTGCCCTCCCACTTTTTCAAGTACCCCAAAAGTGCCCTTTTTACATCTGAAAAAATGCCCCTTTCCTCTCTGATAAGTGCCCTTTTTACTACTAAAAGTGCCCCTTTTCCTTTCTAATAAATGCCCCTTCCCCTTCTGATAAGTGTTTTTTCCCCTCCTGATAAGTGCCCCTTTTCAAAATCTGATAATTGGCTCCTTATCTCTCTAATAAGTGCCCTTTTCTTCTGATGATAAGTGCATTTTTACTTCTGATAGGTGCCCCTTTTCCCTTCTAAATAGTGCCAACTTTCCCCTTCTGATAAATGCCCCTTTTACATCTCATAAGCTCCCCTTTTCCTATCTAATATGTGCCATTTTCCTCTTCTCATGAGTGCCCCTTTTCACTTCTTATAAGTGCCCCATTCCATCTCTGATAAGCGCCCTTTCCTCTTCGGATAAATGCCCCCTTTTACGCATATTTCCCGTTGTTTCTTACAAAAAGAGCCATATCTAACTTCAAAGAATCGATGCGGCTTTATGTAGTAGCAGGTACACATATTACTACAATGTAAGGCAGTGGAGCTGGAGGCAAGAGGGGCATAATGCCTACCCCCCCCCCCCCAGCAAAGGAATTCTTATTCCGCTCGCTCGAATATGCCCATAATTTACACCAATTAAGGGCAATATTTTCTGAAAATCTCCCCAAAACTCCCTCGCTACGCTCGCTAGCTCTTATGAAAGCAAGCAGATCGCATAAAGTATGTTGATATAGATGTAATCCTAAAGAAAAGCGACAGGGATAATGTATGAATTAAAAGATAATTCGACATTCCCCCAATTAATTTACTGTTGTCAATTTCATTATATCGCTATGAATGATTCTCAACCAAAGGAATTCAGCATTAGAAAAAAGTCTAAAAAAATTTTGCGCGCTCGCTTCGCTCGCTCGCACATGAGTCATTAGACCACCACACACAACTGCTAATTGATTGGGGAAGCTGAAGCAGTGTCCAGAACCACAATAAAAAGGAAGAAGATGATGCTTGATAATGTATTAATCATGTTAACTGGACTGTAGGGTAATACCAATGTCACAAAAATGGTCCCTTTTTTCGCTTTATGTTCACCCCTTGTATAGGTGCCCCCTTTTCCCCAAAAGTGCCCTTTTTGGCTGGTGCCCCACTACCCCACTTTGAAAGACGCTCCGCTGCCCCTGACGTAGAGAAATAGCCCAGGCCAAACCCGGCGGCTGCGTTCGAGCTGACAAGCTTTTTGTGAATAAAATGGATAGTCTAAGTAAGGGGGTAAAATCTCGTAATTTATATAAAATGGGGTGACTGTTTCGGGAAGGTTCCCAGACTATGTAAGTTCTATGTAAAACAAATTGCATGGGTTAATCAATGTGAACAAGAAAAGAGTAGGTCCTATTTAAGTTTATTATAGGCTAAATTGCAAGTTCAGTGTATGATAACAGAAGGACGATACAGGTAACAAACCAGTATTATGTAACAGGGAACAAAGAAAGACATCCCAACGGAGTGAATAGGCATTGTCTAGTGCAGGTGTCAGGCCACCGGCCGAGGTGCGCTTAATCTTTCCATAATGGAGAGTGTTCTTAGAACACTCCGAGTCATGTGCCTCATAACAACTTTCGAATGACTAAAGTTCACAATTTGAACTCTTGGTAATACAATGAATAACCTATGTTTAACACTCCTACAAAATATCAACCCAATCCGACGATTAATTTCATGACGGTTGCTATGGCCTTTTGATTCACTCTCTATTGATTTTCTTTCTTGTTTTCTTGCTCCGCACGCTTGAATAGCCCCTCTGTAGAACAGCTGAGCTGCAATGGCACGGCTGAGCAGGGCGATCCTTCCAATATTATTTTCTCATGTTATCATGTATGTTATTATATATATGTTCTTATAATTGTTAAATAAAATAAGAATAGTCTACCCTTAAACATTCGTTCCTGCCCTTCAGCTGAATCTTTCAAAAGAAATCTTAAGACTTATTTTGTTTTCTCTACGATTGGATTTGGTTGTGTGCACTTGGAGAGCAAAATAATTACTTTGTTTCATATTTTCTTATTGTAAAGCGCCTTGAGCATGTTTATATGGAAAGGCGCTGTATGTATGTATGTAAATCAATGAAATCAAATGTAGGCCTCAACTTTAGAGCTCATTTCCTCCCTAACTGATACCAGCAAACCTATCTTACAAGCTCTTTTCGTTCGCTAAATCAAAAGGGTTGTAAAGTTTCAAGTTTAAAGCTGAAACTTTGTTCTATCCAAATAGAATAAAATCAGATTTGTTTATTTGTTTGTTGTTGTTTTTTTTTTTTGGGGGGGGTTGTTGTTTGTTTGTTTGTTTGTTTTTTCGGGGGGGGACTTTTTGGTGGTTTTGTGGTGCCGGGTCACACATGTTCAAGGACGTTTTTTTGTTTAAAGGGCCCTGTCCAAGGGTCCCCGCCGCAATACTCGCAATACACGCGAATACACCCCTCCCCTTCCCTTTCAGTCACATAACAGAGAAAAAAAGAGAAGGTGAAAGAGGGTGAAAAGAAAAGAAAAAAAATCATTACGAAAAGTATGCGAATTCGCTGGCTCGCAATTTATCCATTTATTTTCATTTTTAGATTACATGCAAACATGATACTCGGTTGAAAGGCATCAGCCCCTCCCACGAGAAAATATGGCCATACGCCAGGATTTGATCATAAGTGAGCTGTTCTTTTATTTACGGGTGTGAAAAATTCGGGAGTGGGAAGGGGGTGGGTCTTGAAGTTCTTGACAAATTAAAGTCGGTTTATCTTTAAGCTTGTGCATGCAAGCCGGTGAATATAATTTAGTAAAAATTAGAAGTGAAAATTCTAAATAGAAGTCCTGCCCCCTCCCCGAACATGATTAATACATATCAAGCATCATCTTCTTCCTTTTTATTGTGGTTCTAGACATGTTTCAGCTTCCCTAACTGGCAGTAATGTGTGATAGTCTAATGATGGCATGTGCGAGCGAAGCGAGGAGCAAAAGTTTTCAGACTTTTTTCTAACGTTGAAGTCCTATGTTTGTGCATTTTTTTACGGCGATATAATGGAAATGACGAGAGAAACTTAATTTGGGGAATGTCGAAAGATATTTTAATTCGTGCTTTAACCCTGTCGTTTTTCTTTAGGATTTCATCGATATCAACATACTTTAGTATGATAAATGCTTGATTTCATTATGTATTATAAGAGTTTGGGGGAAATTTTCGGAAAATATTATCCTTACTTGTTAGTATTATGGCATATTCGAGAGAGCGGAATGACAAATACTTTGCTGGGGGGGGGGGGGGGGCATGGCATGCTCCTCTTGCCTCCAGCCCCACTGCTTTACACTGTAGTTTAGTAATGGGTACCTGTTAAGCCGCACCGATTATTTGAAGCTATATAAATATGGCTCTTTTTGTAAGAAACAGTGGGAGATATTGGTAAAAGGGGCATTTATCAGAAGAGGAAAGAGTGCTTATCAGAGGTGGGAAGGGGCAATTAAAAGAGGTGAAAAGAGGCACTTATTAGGAAGAGGGCACATATTACGTAGGGAAAGGGGTAATTATCAGAAGGGGGAAAAGGGCACTTATTAGAAGGGAAAAGGGGCACCTATCAGAAGCATAAATGCTCTTATCAAATGAGAAAAGGGCACAAATTAGACAGAATTAGGGGCATTTATCAAAAGGAGAAAAGGGCACCTATAAGAGAGAAAGGGAACAGTTTTCAGAAAAAAAGGGACACGTTTTGGGTACTTCAGACTATAGAAAAACAGAGGGGGAATCACATCAACTGCACGTGGCCTTTAGTTAAGCACTTTTTTATAGGGTGCTGCCAGCAGTTAGGGTTTGAAATATTTCAAGATATGTATCATACACTGAAGCCCCTACTCTGTGCAATGAAAAGCTACTTCAGTGAAAGGCTTGTGTCTCAAATTTTGCATAGAGCTATATAGTTCGAAGAAGAAATAATAATGGGGGATCGGACCTATTGTGTTGAGTTGAATGCATGTAGGACGGAGGAATAATGGGGAGGCGGCTTTGGTTATACGCGCGTTCGAGCAGCGTCAGCGTTTGTTCTTATATTATGATGAAAAGACAGGAAGTCTATTGACTACTGATATAAAGAAGTAATAGGAGAGAGAGAGAGAGAGCCCTACTGCTAATCCCTGTTAAACTGAACTTCCCTCAGTGACATAACAACATGTTATGCATAGGCGGCTATTACAGGACTCAGGCCGACAGCATGGACTGATGATAGTATTGATTTGATTTGGTTTGATGGATTCATGATATATTCTAGAGTAAAAATCCCCTCATTAAACCATACTTGCCTCTTAGCTACTTTTTTTGCTGCATATCTAGATTAGATCAAGCTAGAACGACACGCACTCTAAAAAGAAAATGCTCATGCGGAAAAATATTATTGCATGCAAAGGGCTCTTTTTGGTATTTAGTTTTAAATGTAATTTTCAATTCGATAATTTAAAAAGACATAAAAAACTGTATTTCTCATTAGCTTATACTAGTTTCACTTTCTGCAGAGACGTCGCTAGAAAATTTTGAATGGGGAGGGGATGACGCCAAAATTTTCCGACAAATCTTTAAGGTCTGACACTCAAATTTGCCTACAACAAATGCCGCACCCTAAACTGTACCCACAGAGTTCAGTGGCTATACCCTAATTCACCCCCCCCCCCCCACACACACACACACACACATAGAGAGAGCTTGATCATACCGGCCAGGCGGCCACTATTCTAATCTAAATACAGTAGTTACATAATTATCCTGGCTGCCCAAATATTTGAATATTCTGGCACCTCGCTACCTGAATATGAAGTGTTGCATTGTTGCCCGAATATCGGAACTTAAAAAATCATCAGGGGGAGGGGGGGGGGGGGGACGCAGCCCATAATCGAAGGGGGTGCCTTTTGTCCGAATATTAACTTTCCACTATTTTTTTTGGGGGGGGTAGCAGAAACAAATTTCCCAGATATATTTGTGGCGAGTGTGGAACCGAAAATTTAAGCAGTGGAAAGGAGAAATAATGGCCAACTTTAAATTCTAACTAGGCATATGATATTGGGAATACACCAAAGGCCTTCCCAAGGTTCTCGAGGGAAGAGGGGAGAGGGGGTTAGGACCAACAACAACCAAAATGATAGCAGATGCAAATCATCTAGAATTGTCAGGAAAAAGAAAACGGTATATATTTTCGCCGACAGCGCTTTGAACTGGAAGTAAGTTTATGGGGGAACCGCTGGCCCTCTAGATCTGTAGGGTCTATCGAGGGATGGGAAAGGGGGGGGGGGCAATAAAACGGACCCCCGCAAAAAGTAATAATATGTATATGAAAATTGTATCCCGGAATAAGATTCATAATGTATTTTTTCTCAGACACACGAGAAAACATTCCATTTCGCGCCCAAAATGAATGGTAAATGAATCGTAAGCTAATTTCAAAATAATGCCGACTTTAAATATGACGATAAGAGTTATCGGCAGCGGTGGGGGGGGGGGGGTTGAGGGATCCCACTCCCACTCAAAATTGCTGTCGGCAAATGCGCCACCTCTGTCGGCAAAAAAGGAGGGAGAAAATGGGGAGAGGGAAGAGGAAAGAGAAAAGAAAAAGGAGAAAAAAGAAAGGAAAAGGGAAAGGGGAAGAAAAGGAAAAGGAAAGGAAAACTAAAACAGAAAGAAAAGAGGGACAGGAAAAGGGAAGCAAAGAAAAAGAAGGAAAACCTTTTTTTGGTTTGTTTTGTTTTGTTTTTTTTTCCTCGCTCTCAAAAAAGTGAATAGATAATATTCGGGCAAAATGCGTCCCCCTTCGGCAATGGGCTGTACATAGCCCCCTCCCGAGGATTTTCAAAGTTCCGATGTTTGGCCAGCCACCACTTCATATTCGGGTAGAGAGGTGCCAGAATATCCACATATTTGGGTAGTGAGGTTTCCTGATATATAACTTCTGTACATTTTTACTAAGAAAAGTTTTTTTTTGGTTTTTTTTTGTTTTGTTTTGTTTTGTTTTGTTTTGTTTTTTAATTTAGAAGTTGAAAAGTTGATATTCGGGTAAAAGGCGTCAGCCTATCCCCTTGCGAAAATGGGCCCGTATGATCATGACTTCTACATCTGCGTTTTTCTTGTATCATTGTGTGAGGGGAGATTAGGGTGTACCGTGTAGCATTTTTTGGCAAATTTGGGTGTCACACTCTAAAAATCTGTCGGCAAATTTGGGTGTCACACCCAAAATTTTGATGTCAAATTTGGGTGTCCCACCCCACCGCCATTCAAATGTTCTAGCGATGCCCCTGGATATCGGCGTTGATTCAATCTTCATTCCTCTTTCTGTCTGGACTACAAGATCCCTTATCTTTCATAAGCTTTTGTTTTGCCACTTTAATCCCATTTGAAGGGGAAATCTAGGAAAATCTGTACTGTCCCTTTGGTATTTAATGGTATTTAATCTCCAATTTGTATACTTGAAATACATAGGCGTAGACAGGGGGGCTCAGGGGGGCACTGGCCCCCCTATTCAGCCCCTAAAAAAAAAGTGAGAACGAAAAAGCGGGAGAATTGAGACAAAAAAACCTGAAAAGGCGCTACGAGTCGTTACCTTTCAATCACAATTTGCTAAAACGTCAAAGTTTTCGCGCTTCTCGCGGGAAGGGGAAAATAACCCCCCCCCCCTTCCCTGCCCCCACACCTATTACATACAGTAAAATATTGCGTCCAAATTATTGAAAAGCAGTCCGAGCGTCGAACTATAACTTTCCGCCTAAAAAAATTGTTTGCTACGGGCTGTTATCTTAATTTCTCTCAAATTTGTTAAAACGTCATAGCTTTCGCGCTTGGGGCGGGAGGGGGAAAAGTCCCCCCTCCCTGCAGCCACCCCTGTTACAGTGCATTATTGCGTTCAAATAAATGAAATGCAGTCCGGGCGTCGAACTAACTTTCCGCCTAAAAAAAGGTGCTACGAGCCGTTATCTTTCTCTCAAATTTGCTATAAAACGTCAGAGCTTTCGCGCTTTGGGCGGCAGGGGGGGGGGGGGGCGAACTCCCTCCTCCCTGCACCCACCTCTGTTACATACAGTGCAGTATTGCGTCCAAATAACTGAAAAGCAGTCCGGGCGTCGAACTAACTTTCCGCCTAAAAAAAAAGTTGCTGCGAGCCGTTATCTTTCTCTCAACCCCCCCCCCCCCTCCCTTCACGCTTTGCGTGCTAATCACCAATTTCGCACGCTTCAACCCCCCTAAAATGAAATCCTGGCTACGCGGGTCGATCCTTTGCGTCTCCCCCCCCCCCCCCCCCATTGAAAAATCCTGGCTACGCCATTGTTGAAATACCACACCATGCTCTACTCATATGGCTCAATAAGTTTCACTTCTTTAATACACTACCCCCGAAAATCAACACATCTGATGTAAAAAATAGCTCCAATACCATTATGACTATGATGATGATGATGATGATAATAATAATAGATAATAACAACAACATCAAAATCATAATGCTAATGCTGTAATCATAATCTTAATCATAATAATCACGATAACAACAATGACAATACTGATAAATGAAAATCATGTCTATATTGACATTTGATGGGTAGCCTCATCAGTTTTTATACTGATGAGGCTTGGGGGAAATCAATTACTAACCCAGCATTGAAAGCTACATGATTAATACTTTTTTTGATAGGGTCCTGCCATTACATCAGTTATTTCAAGATAATGTATCATACACTGAAGACCGTAGTCTGTTCATTGAAAGGCTACTTTGAACAGTGAATGGCTTGTCTCAAATTTTGCATAGAGCTATAGTTCTTCGGAGAAATAATAATCGGGATCGGACCTATTGTGTTGAGTTGAATGCGTGGGACGGAAGAATAGTGGGAGGGGCGGCTTTATACGTGCGTTTGATCCGCGCCAGCGTTTGTTGTTATGATGAAAAGACAGGAAGTCTATTGACTATTGATATAAAGAAGAATTAGGAGAGAGAGAGAGAGAGAGAGAGAGAGAGAGCCCAACTGCAAATCCCCTGTTAAACTTCAATTGTTCTCAATGACAAAGTAAAGTGTTATTATGCATAGGCGGCTATTACAGGTCTCAGGCCGACAGCAAGGACAAATGTTAGTATTGATTTGATTTGGGTTGATGAGTTAATGATATCATAATAAGATATTCTAAAAGTAAAAATCCCCTCATTGTACTATATACTTGTCTCTTCGCTACAACAATAGTTATTTGCTGCATATCTAGAAAATGATCATGGGGAACAATTTAATATCATTACATATAAAGGGGTCTTTTTTGTCTTTAGTTCTAAATGTAGTTTTCAATTCGAAAATTAAAAAGACATACAAAACTGCATTTCTCATTATCCTATAAAAGTTCATTTCTCTCGTTTTCTTTGCCCTTAAATTATAAGTAGATTTTTCCATCATCATTCACGTCTTTAATTTCTGATATTGATTTCCACGTCTTATCCACATGCTATCATTTTAGAACATAACATATTTTTTTAAAGATAACCATGCGAACTGAGGAAAATAGAACAAGAATCAGAATATTTGGAGAAAACTGAGGGGGGGGGGGCACACTATGATCGTTGAAATGCAATAGACATATTCTAGTCATACAATATAAGAAGAATTGGAGAAGGGGAGAGAAAGGAATAAGAGGAGCAATAAAACATAAAGAACAATAAACTGTTAGGCAAGCCAATGCCATCGGAAACTCACTCTATTTTTAGAATAATTATATATTCTATTTATTTTGTTGTTATTGTTCCAGTACTACACACTAGCCTTTCATATACATATACTGACAGAAGAGGGCGTACTTCCGGAATCAGTGAATGGTACCAAGAGTTTCTTTCTTTGAATTTATCAAGAAGATTGGCTCGGATCCGGGAAGACTGCATTATAGGCTCCATGCGATCGTTATGTAGAAGGCTCGGAGCTCCCTGCTGTCTTCACGCACAATAAGGATGCGTCCGTTCCGGATGCGTTCTTATGCACCACGACATTTCGCTAAACTACCTTATGAATTACTCTTTATATTCATTATTCCATCATATCTCTCCGATTATGTAATTCTGTTTGTGTTCATCATTATCATCACTATTACAACATGTCAGAGGGGGTTGGCATGTGTGATTTTGCTCTGTCAAAAATCCATTTAGATTCCTCATTTATTTGTGGCATCCTGTTTTAATTTTTTAATATTTTATGGATTTAGTCACTAAACTGTCACAGGAATGGATTATTTTCATATATTTCACCCTGAGGATTGTGTATTTTGAGGATGAATTTGACTTCATCGGCTATCCTCAAAACTGCAGTACTATGGAACAACCGGAGATTCACTCATATGGATTAAGTCCTTCCTAGCAGATTATCAGCAGGCTGTCGTCGTAAATGGCTCGCAGTCAAGCTGGAGAAAGGTAACATCTGGTGTCCCACAGGGATCTGTCATCGGCCCAACCCTGTTCTTGATTTTCGTCAATGATATCAAGGACAACCTGCAATCACCAATATGCCTGTTTGCTGACGATTGTGTCATTCACAGAGAAGTCCTGTCAGAACTTGACCGCCAAATCTTACAGCAAGATCTCCATAAGCTTTCATCCTGGGCAGAAACATGGCTAATGACATTTAATATCAAGAAATGTGCAGTTCTCTTGATTACCCGAAAACGCTATCCCAACATCTATCAGTATTATCTCTGCAATGAGGAAATTCCTCGCTCCAAGTACAAGTACCTTGGCATTACCATAACAGCTGATCTTCGCTGAACAGGCATTGCCAGACCATCAGGCAAGATGCCAGTAAAACCATAGGGCTTATCCGAAGGATTCTACACCCTTGCTCGAGGGAAGTGAAGGCTCAAGCTTATTTCAGTTTGGTCAGACCGAAACTGGAATATGGCTCCCAAGCGTGGAACCCATGTACCCACTCGAATATCAACAACCTTGAACAAGTTCAAAAAACAGCCGCTCGGTTCGTTATGTGTGACTACAGAAGATCAACATCTTCTACACATCTGATATCCCAGCTAGCATGGGATAATCTTCATACCCGTCGGCTCTTGGACCAGTGTGCACTTTTCTTTAAAATTCACCATCATCTAGTCTCTATGCCAATGCCACCTGGAATCAGTCTTGCTACCTACCACGGGCGACATGACCACGCTCTTAAGTACTCAGTCCCCAAGGCCAAGGTCTACTCAAAAAATGAAGGGGCTGAAGCCCCATCAACCCCCCCCCCCCCCCCCTGGCCCGGTTCTACGGCCCATGCAGTGTATATTTAACTATGAGAGGCTAACTTATTTTTCCATAGTATTAGACCAAGTGAACATTAGACCAAACGGTTATTAGACGAACTGAGAATTGGACCAAACGATGATTATACAAAATAGTAATTAGACGAAGTGATGATTAGACGATGTGGGAGTTAGACCTACTGGGTTTAGACAAAATGGCTATTAGACGAAATGATGATTAGACCATTTGGTTATTAGACCAACCGGTTTTAGCCGAAATAGATAATGGACCAAGTGAACATTAGACGAATTGATTATTAGACCAAGTGGTGTTTAGACCAAATGGGTTTAGACCAAATGGGTATTAGACGAATTGGCTATAGACGAAGTGGTGATAAGCCGAAGTGATTATTAGACCAAATGCTTATTAGACGAAATGCTGATTACACGAATTGGTATTAATGGACGAATTGTTGTTAGACCGAATGATGTTAGACCATTTGACTATTAGACCAATTGGCTTTAGACCAAGTGGCAATTTTCAACTTTCCCAACTGCTTTGAGACAGTTTCTCTGACAATTAAATAAATTGACCAGAACTCAACTTTATCTTTAAGCCTAAGAAACTCATTGACAGTAACATCATCTTTAAACAAATCAATATTAAAATATCCAGTGATATAAATATTCCTATGTTCATTATTTAATATATTAAGAGCATTGTTGTAAAATTCAAAAAATATTTCATGATTTGATCCTGGTTTTCTGTATATGACACCTACAGTAGACCTCTTGTGGTTTACATCTAAGAAATCAATAAACAAATATTCACATGTTAAATTTCCTGTTTATAAACGATATAATTATGTTCTTACAGTAGATAGTATATCCTTTCCACAAATAGTGCAACACCACCCCCTCGTCCATATATCCTGTTAACATTCAAAAAGATATAATCATCTAGATTAAAACGAACTGAGGCTGTACCGCATATCCAAGTTTCAGAAATCGCTATAAAAGAGAAGGAATGATTTATCATTGACAAGAATTGAGAAATATTTTCATAGTTTTTCTGTAAACTTCGGGCATTTAAATGGATAAGACGTAGTGATGAATTATATGAGAACTTTACATTAAACTCTGAATAATAAAAAGGCCTGTGTTTTTTAGTCTTCGGAGTTCTCCTTCGAAAATTGAATTCAAAGCATTAGCCTGATAAAAAGGCCTTTTATGATCAGGAAACTATTTTCATATATTTGATTTAAAAATCGTATAATCTAACGTTACTCGAATTCAGTAGTTTTGAAAGTTTACCAACTGAGATTCTAACATTTACTAAAATTAAAACCAACCACCAAAGAACTGTGATGTAATGAGGTCTGGACTTACACTCTCCGACCCAATGAATGCATTATCTGTCCTCAAATACTTATGTTTTAAAGTAAAAAAAATAATAACACACACTAAAACCTAACCTTTTCAGATTTATAATTTTCAAGGTATAGCAACTGGGATCCTAATCTATACAACCAAGCCCGACCTTACTGTGCTGTCATGAGGGCTCAATCTGGTGATGACGCAATTAATGGGAAATGGAATCGAGTCACCTGCACAACTGCTCGACGACATATCTGTCAAATACCCGTCGGTAAGTTTTGATATGCCGTTAAAGTTCTCTACTGAAGTTCAATCTCTGTAAGTCAATCCACTCCCTTGAATTTCGTCCGCATTAATGAGACCCCTCCCCCCGCTATCATGAATACCAATGCTAAACCACTTGTTACAAGAAGATCAAAACGAGAAACGATTGTTAGCAATAATGTAAAGATCTTTTGAGGAAAAATTAAGGGATATATTAAGCTTCCTCACTATGTTATACCGATGGCCATTTCCAAGGTAATGGCGTTACAAAACAGTGTGCGTGCATTTATCGTAAGGGGCGTTCCATGACCATAAGGGGCTTTTACACTTTCACGGATCGCATCCCGGATCATCCCGGATCGTCACTCCGGGATCACCCGTATTATCACCGGCATTACCGTGTATACACCGTGGAGGCATCCGGCGTGATCCTTGACGTACCGGCATATCCCGGGAAAAAATTAAGCTTGCTTTATTTTTCATCCCGGAGTTCACGGATGAAAACCAGTCCTTACTCTTCCTTGTAGGCACCGTGTACCTCCGTGTAGCTGCCGAGTACATCCTGGACACTCCGTGTAGACACCGGGAGGTCGGTACTAATACCGGTTTCATCCTGGTTTGAAATTCCTTATATTTTGCCTATAAGAAATAGTCCGTGTGCAAATTGCCATTTGACGGACACAGATGTACGTATCATTTTGAAGACAACAGACGTGTCAAGATGCCTTCGACAAGAAGTGGGAAAAGTCGAAGGGCACTAACGAAAAAGGATCCACCTCCAAACCCATCCGATGAGTGAATCCGATGAGGTTTCATCATCCACGTCTTCAAGGCAAAAGCGTCGTCTCCAACGATGAAATACGGCATGAGTCGGTCATCGTGCGGCAGGGGTTCAGGATCTGGGAGTCCAATCGTTCCAGCTTCGAGAGCTTCCTTCAAAATAGTCTCACTAAAAACTCCTGCATCTGAGCCTGCACCGCTGGCACCGATGTCAACGTAGAGAAACTTGTACTCTGCATCCACTAAAGCTAGCAGAACGATCGAGTGAAATCCTTTATAATTAAAGTACACTGATCCTGCATCCCGGGGACATCTCATTGCCACATGTTTACCGTCAATTGCCCCAACGCAATCGGGAAAGTTCCATTTTGTCTTGAAACCTTCAGACACTCTTTTCCAGGCTTCCGCGGTGACGGGGCAGACCATTACTTCTGCTGAAAATTCATCTATGATGGCTTGACAGACTTCAGTGATGAAATTTGAGATGGTACTGTGAGATACCCTGAAGCCAAACTGTAGGGACTTGTAGCTATTGCCTGTTGCCAAGTAACGCAGTGTTATAGCGAGTTTTAACCCTGGCTCAAGGGACTTCCTGAAAAATGTATCGGTCTTCTCAATCTTTGGGCCAACTCTGGTGAGGATTTCATGGAATGTGTCAGGGTCCATCCTCATAAAGTTCTTAAAATTACTCACATCTTCTCCAATCAGTTCAGCCATCAACTTCTCATACTGTCCGTAAAGTGGTCGTCTGAGAAGCCAAGGTTTGACCCACTGAGTCCGTTTCCTTGCACTTTTCTGTTTTTTGTAGGAGTTTTACTTTTATGGTGTCCACAAACAGGAGCATATGTTGCAGATTTTCATGTGTGCTTGCCATACTTGTCTCTGAGGACATGTCGCCTGAGAAGGTAAATGACCAAATGAGCGCCTACAAGCTCAACTCACCCGTCAACATTCCCGGGATATCTCAATAGACAATGTGCACCTCCGTGTAAGGACCGTATAAGGACCCAGTGGCCTCCGCGCTCTTCCTTGAACTCCGTGTTAGCTCCGTATGCGTTTCCGGTATGGTCCGTGTTGCTACCTTGTCTGTTCGTATAGACACCGCACTTGTCCGTGTATTCACCCAGTTCAGAACGTATCCACACCGGCATTGAGAGGAAATCGTGGTGTCGCACGCCGGATAACCCCGGATTAAGATCCGGGATGATCCGTGATGCGATCCGTGAAAGTGTAAAAGCCCCTTATACTTTAGGTAATGAAAAAAATTTCCATAGCTTATAAACACTAAGACATTGAAATTTTCATCTTGTTTTTTTGTTTTGTTTTTGTCTTTGTTTTTGTTTGTTGTTGTTGTTTTGTTTGTTTTGTTTGTTTTTGTTTGTTTGTTTGTTTTTTTGTTTGTTGTTGTTGTTTTGTTTCTTTCTCTTTTTTTGAGGGGGGGGGGCTTTTTAAACAGATAAATGATTGAATATTGCAGTTTAAACGTGCATTTTTATAACTCGGCAACAATGATATCGTCAGAAAGGACCTTGTCTCAAAATGAACACGAAAATTTGATACTTTATATAGTGCAGTACGTAGGTGAAATGGCTCTTTATTTCACTGTTGTGTTTTAAAGAACAGTAGGGACCGGGGGTGGATCGAGGGGGGGGGGGGGCGGGCGGGGACCCTGGAAAAAAGACACCTCAAAACGGTGATGAACTTTTTTTCTTTTCTTTTCTTTTCTTTCTTTCTTTTTATTCATTTTTTTTTTTTGGCTTGTCCGAAAATTTTGGAGTAAAAAGGGAAAAAAAGACACCCCAAAATGCTGATTACCCTTTTTTTCTTTTATGTCTTTTTTTTTTTTTTTTTTTTTTTTTTTTGCTTGTAAGAAAATTTTGGGAAAAAGATAAAAAGACACCCAGAAATGCTGATGACCTTTTTTTTTCTTCTTCTTCTTCTTCTTCATTTTGCTTTTCAGAAAATTTTCAGAATATTGGCCCCCTCCCTCACAAAATCCTGGATTTGGCACTGGTAGGGACAACAGTTAGAGGATAACCCAAGAAAACTGACAAGCTTATTTCAAATTTGTATCTTTATTCTAAATAACTTATCCGAAATACAATGAACATTTTCAAGACTTTTTTGTTTCTAGATGCCGGTTGCCGTTGGCATGAGCTGGGTGAATCTCAGTATATCGTCATGAAAGACCCGATAGCAACGGTGTACACTGCCAGGGCAACATGTCAGAGTTATGGTGGCGACTTGGCGATAATCAAGACAGCTGAAATTAATGTAAGTCTCTACCGAGGTACGTTCTTCTTGTGTCAACTCCTTTACGTTGATTATTTGTATATGTACAATGTTTGTAATAGTTGATAAGCAGTGGCGTAATGAGCCTAAAATTTTGAGGGGGCAGAGCCAGCAAAAATTGAAGAATTTTCTAAAGCGTCAGGAACGAAATACATATTATACTCGTACATAAATCCTTTGAATGGAGGAGGGGGGGGGGGGACAAATAAGAAGTCTTTGCATTTAGCTGTACCATGGTGGAAATGTTGCACTTATCTTGCTAAATTGAATATTCTGTTTTGCGAGGTTGCGTGCGACCGAGCCAGAATTTTTTTTAACATTCAATGTAGTTTGAAACTTTGCATTTCAGACCACTTTTATGCACACAAGTATAATAAGCAAAGTCTGAGCTTAATATCCATCATTTTCTTTTTTCTCTTGTGGAGATAGGCAGCTTAAAAACATCGTTAATTTTTAGCGACTTTCATTTTCGGGGACGATTCCTCTCTGCCTAGGCTATGTAAAACCTGTTTATAGATTTATAGACCGACTGAAAGGATGTTCTATTTTGAATAATAGTCAAAGTTTTCATTCTAGAGCACTTTGAAGCCTGAGTAGTATGCTGTAGCCTTAAAGGGGCAGTCTAATGAGAACTCATTGGGAAAATGAAGTCGTGCGGAATTTGCAAAAGGCTCGTTTACTTGTACACATAGCACGCCCGTTGTGCGAGGCCGTCGGACTAAGGTCATAAATGATCGGACGGCACGAAGTTGACCGAACTGGAGCTCGGCGAATACTTCGGGTTTAACCAGTCCCGGGCTCTTAGTCTTGTAACTGGTTGTAACCTCGTTCCCCCAAACAAGTTTAGTGTAATGCTGAAATATTTCCAAATACAAAACACGGTTAACTTCTGGTTGATTAGTCTAGCCATCGCTTCTGCACTGCCCTGCCGCGACTCGTTGTCGCCACGATTACGTAACTAATCCCAGGCTCTACCAGAGAGCTGGCTCTGTAATTACTTTTCCATATGTTTGATTACTTTCCCACCGCGCGAAATTTAAAACACAAGCCAGTCTTATCTCAGAGGTGGTCCAATATGAATCACATGTTTTAGCACGTGCGATGGAAGTCCTTGTATCGAAGTGACACGAAGCTCCGAGTATATTTTCCTCTCTCATCGGGAAATCGCCCATGCAGGCCTACCAAAGTATCCCTTTAACTCATTATTTACTTCCCTCAGTTTCGAAAGAAATTTCATGATAGTGTGTGATCCTATTGTAAAGGGGCTGGTTTGGGTATAAAAGGAAAGTTCCCCTCCTATAACTGTATGACCTCTTTGTAACCTCTTTCAATTAAATTCTACTGTCCATAAATACAAAACCAGACACGCAAATCACATCCATCTACCCAAGCACAGAACCCTATTATTCCAATATAATATCCGTTACTCAGGATCTCTGACAGAATAAAATACTCCGCATCTCTCGCTAGCTTCTCAAGAAGGATGAAAAAATATTTCACTTCATCTTAAAAATAATACGGTTTAAGACACTTCCCAACCCTCCATTGTATCTATTCTCTCCTTTTCTTCTCTCTGCCTCTTCGTGAATACTTCTCTTTTCCGTACTCCTCTCATGTTGCACCTCCATCCTCCCACCTCTTTTTCCTCCCCCCCCCCCCCTCTCATTCTGAAAATATACTGCTGAGCGCTTGACAAGCCGCTTGCAGCACTCACATGCTTTCTTCAAAACCTTTGTGGTATTAGCTCAACTTCTTTCCTGTATTCTGCTAACATCACTGCAGCTACTAGGCCAATTTTGCGGATCTCCTGTATTGCACTGGCTGATAATTTCAAGTTCCAAAATTTGACTTTCTTGACTTGGAAAGCCATGGAAGTTTACACACAGTGAAGCTGCATTCTCTCAGTCATGAAGCAAATTGTATTGAAGGGTAGCTGACAATCACAATGCACACTTTTAATCTTCTAATTATCTGGGGCAGTAAGGTTCCCAGATAATTATGTAACTTCTGAATGTAACTTCTGTACATTTTCACTACGGAAACTTATAAAAATTGCTCACTCGCTTCGCTCGCTCACAAAAATTTAGAAACTGAAAAGTTGATATTGGGGCAAAAGGCGCCCCCCCCCCCCTTTGGCAAAGTTCCGATATTCGGGAAACCACCGCTTCACAGGCACCTGGGAACGATTTTGTTACTGGGGTGCTCTGAGCCAAGAAAAAAGGTCCTCAGCACTTTAGGATCTTTTTTTTTAGTAAAAAACAAACAAACTGAGAAGCAGAAAAAAAGGGGGGGGGGGGAGTCCTCAGCGTTTTAGGGTCTCTTTTTAACTACTTTTTAGCTACAGCACCCCCAGCACCCCCTACAGCACTAGTAACTGAAAAGTTGATATTCGGGCAAAAGGCCATCCCCTTCGGCAAAGTTCAGATATTCGGGCAACCACCACTTCATATTCGGGCAGCAAAATGAGGTGCCAGAATATCCACATATTTGGGCAGCGAGGTTTCAAGGTAATTATGTAACTTCTGTACATTTTCTCTACGCTCGCTCGCTTGCAAAAATTTAGAAAATGAAAAGTTTATAATAGGGCAAAAGGCGTCCCCCTTTGGCAATGGGCTGCAGCCCCCCTCCCCCGAGGATTTTCAAAGTTCCGATATTTCGTCAACCACCACTTCATATTCGGGCAGCGAGGAGAAAGAATATCCACATATTTGGGCAGCAAAGCTCCGAGATAACTATGTAACTTTTGTATGTAACTTCTGTATATTTTCTCTTAAATATTTTATTTTCTCTTTAAAATTGAAAAGTTGATATTCGGGCAAAAGGCGTCAGCCCCCTCTTTCCGAAAATGGCCCTGTATGATGCAAGATCTCTACATCTGTAATTTTCTTTTCTTATTATTAGGGGAGGGTTAGGGTGCAGCATTATTGTCGGCAAATTTGGGTGTCACCCCCCCCCCCCCCCATTCAAAATGTTCCCTTACACCCACACGAGGGGTTCTGTCCCTTCGAACCCCACTTGGGGTTTCACCCCAAGACCCCCACTGAAACCGTACCACTTTAAAATTCCTTCCGACGGGCCTGTTCTGTGGCTTACTGGTCTTCATCCTAAATAGTCATGAACACAATGGGCCTGTTGTACATATCTCCACCCCCACTAAGAAGACATACAAGTCTTTTGTTCACAGTGGTTACTATCAAAGGAGGATTGCCTACTACAGCAATACCACAAGCACCTTTCAAGTTCATGTACTGAAATGTGGAGATATACATCCTAACCCAGGACATGAAAGCTGCATCCACGATAATGATCGTGTATACCGGAAAAACGGTGATTTCATCAGAACTGTACCTAAGAGTTCTGAACTTTACAATCTGCAGCCACCAAGATGTCGATTGGATCCTACTCTCTGGCGGAAGATTAAGTCACTGGGCATTACTGCTCAGAAACCAACTCGTAGAGGCACTAAAGGAGGAGGAAGGCGACAAAGGAAACAATCTGCTTCAAACTACCCTTACAAAGCTCAAAATGGAACTTTGTCAAAGTTTCCACTTTGGAACGCAAGATCGATAAAAACAAAAGTTTCAGTGATAAGTGATCTTGTGAATACTATTCAAATTGATATTCTAGCTATAACTGAAACTTGGTTAAATGGAGATCATCGTGATGACCGCGTACTTTCCGACTTGGAGTCTTCTACCCTTACTGCCCATGAAATTCATATGCCTAGGGAACACAGAACCGGAGGAGGAGTAGCAGTTTACTAAGAAAGACTTATAAATTTGGTCAATGCACGTCAAGATCCTGGAATTCATTTGAGTGCATCGATCTTCTTTTGACTACCAGTAACCAATCAGCATTGCGTCTTGTGCTAGTTTACATGCCACAGAGGTCACGCGACAGGTCACCGACATTTCCTATCTTTCAGCAGGAATTTGCTTCAATGATGGAGCAACTAATGACTGAGAGAAATCGCGTTTTAATTGCAGGGGATTTTTATATTCACATTGATGATTCTTCAGATCGTGAAGCAACTGTATTTCTTGATATAGTCAGAACATTCAACCTTGAACAACATGTGTCATTTCCAACTCACAGTAAAGGTCATACTCTTGATATGATTCTTACACATAGTTTTGAAGATTTTGTATGTGATTTGTCATCAACACATTACTTGCCATCTGACCATGCAGCAATGATATGTTATCTAAAAATTGGTAAACCTGATCGTGTTAGAATGAAAATCAGAGTCCGAAAACTTAAAGATATTGAAATCAATGTTTTTTGTTCAGATTTACTTTCATCCAACCTGTACATGTCTCCATCCTCTGACTTAGATGAGTTAGTTAAACAGTATAATGATACTCTTTGTAAGATTCTAGACAACCATGCTCCTCTACTTGTACGTAAAATTGCTTGTCGTCCACATGCCCCTTGGCATGATAATTCTATCCACAATGCCAAAAGACGTCTTAGGCAATTAGAGAGGAAGTGGCGCAAGTCGGGCCTAGTGGTTGATCATGGTATCTTTGTATCTGAATCAGCAAAATATAACTATATGCTGAAGGAAACCCAGTTAAAACATTCATACATTGTACCAAAAATCAAAGATATGAAAGGTGATTGCAATGACCTGAAGAACTATCGTCCCATAGCAAACCTTTCATTTCTGTCTAAGATGATTGAGAGAGTTGCAGTAATACAAATAGATAATCACTTAACTAGTGATTCTCTGTATTCACAGACTCAATCTGCATATCGCACTGATCACAGTTGTGAGACGGCCCTTGTTCGTGTTTTTAAAGACGTGCTTTCAGGCGCGCCGGAAGCAGTTTGGGATGGGGGGGGGGGGCAAACATTCAAGGGGGCTCACCTTTCAAGGGCTCATGTCTTCTCACCCCTACAAAAAAACACACACGCTTTCCCACCCTCTAACAACAATACAGACCCACGTACACACCTTTCAGAACATTTCGCTATTAAACACGTCTAATACAAAACCTCCACTACGTTAAAGTTAAAAGTTTGAATGCTTTATCTGTCTTCAGTGATCTCCATGCACGAAAAATGAATACAAAGGCTTACAATTACGTAATAAAGCAATCAAGCTTTTAATATAAACACGATTTTTACTCCTTTACTACTGATTTTTTTTATTTTTTGATGGGGGGGGGGGGCTTTTTGGGGGGCGAAATTGCATTCCCCCCACTTTTTCGTTGGGGGGCGACAGCCCCCCTGCCCCCCCCCCCCCCCCCCCACTTCCGGCGCCTATGCGTGCTTTTGACTGTAGGCAAAGCTATATTAGGAAGCTATATTATTGTTTTTAGACTATTCCTCTGCATTTGATACCATAAATCATGCAATTTGGGTTCAGCGTTTCCAAGATGTGTATGTTATTGAAAATAGTACACTTAACTGCATGCATTCATATTTCACAAACAGATCACAATCTGTTATTGTAGATTCTCAAGAGTCGACAGCCACCTTTTTGAGTGAGGGCGTCCACAAGGTTTGGCCTTTGGCATTCTCAATGTACACTCTGCCACTGGAAAAAGTAATTAATTCTCAAGGCTTAGCTACAATGATTTATGCAGACGATATGCAGATTTATTGTTTGTTTAAACATTCATGTATTGAATCCTCCCTATCATCTGTGCAAAGATGTCTTCATGACGTTAAAACGTGCTCTTACAATAACTTCTTGCTCTTGAATGAAAAGATTTGTCGTGCAGCCTCCTTCTCCTTATATAAAATAGGACAAATTAGGCGTTACTTAGATGAGAAACTGACAGAAAGGCTAGTTCATAGCCTCGTAATGTGTCATATTGTGTTATATTGCACGGCTTGTTACGAGTGAATCTATCTCTCTTATTTTGAAGAAACTACACTGGTTATCTGTTCGTGCTAGAATTGAGTTTAAGATCCTTGCCTTAACCTTTAAGTGCCTCAAATGATTAGCTCCTACATATTTGACTGAATTATTTATCCAATACATACCAAACAGAAACCTCAGATCTTCCCAAAAGTCCCTTCTCACAATTCCACAAACCCGGGGGGGGGGGGGTACTCAGATTATAATCGGACGGGGGTGTGCGGCTGAGAACTCCAGACCCATACCCACATCCAAGGGTCCTTTTGCTGTAAATAGGCACCCATGTCTAAGGATTTTTTGTGAAAAATAGACCCATGTCTAAGGATTTCGAACTTTAAATATTACATATTTTAGCTGTAATATAATGCAATGGCCAAACATTTTGCAGATTCTTGATAAAATTCTTTATTACTCATTAGTAATTTGTACCATACTACATGTAGTTTTGGGTTTACAAGTAGTTTACAAGTGATAAGGGGGTGATCCGGGGGGTGATCCCGACGTCGATGTTCGTTTTACCATGTCGCAGCTAGCCTAGCCGTGCGTGAAGACGCACGTTGTGCAGTGGCGGCACCAGGATTTTTAAAGTGGGGGGGGGGGGGGGGGCAAATGGGGGGCAAAAGAAAATGTTGGGGGGGGGGCAAGGGCGGACAAAAAAAATTTTGACACTTTTTGTAGTGAAAATGTACAGAATATTCGGCTATAAACCTACCCAGATATGAGGACATTTTGAGCATCTAGTTGAACTGCCCGATTATAAAGAGGTGTTAGTTATATACTGCGAGCGAGCGAAGCGAGCGAGCAAAAATTTTGACATTTTTCGTAGTAAAAATGTACAGAAATTACATAATTATTCGGCTATAAAACTACCCCAATATGCATGAGGACATTTGAGCATCTTGCTGCCCAATTATGAGGTGGTAGTTATTTATTGCGAACACTTTTTGTCGTGAAAATGTACAGAAATTATATTCGGCTATGAAACTACCCAGATATGAGGACATTTGAGCATCTTGCTGCCCGATAATAAGGTGGTAGTTATACATTGCGAACGGGCAAAAATTTTGAAACTTTTTGTGGTGAAAATGTACAGAAATGATTATTTGGCTATAAAACTACCCCCATATGAGGACATGATCATCTCGCGGCCTGATTATGTGATGGGAGTTATAGGCCTGTATTGCGAGCGAGCGAAGCGAGCGAGCAAATATTTTGACACTATTATAGTGGAAATGTACAGAAATTATTCGGCTATAAAACTACCCAAATATGAGGATATTTACACGAGCTGAGCGAATAAATTTGCCCCATGCCCCCCCCCCCCCCACCTTGATGCCGCCACTGCTTTCCAAGTTTCCGTTTTCTTTCTTTTTCCTTCTTTTCTCCATTCCTTTTTCACTTTTTTCTTTCCTTTTCTTTTCTTTTTCATTTTCCACCCTTTTATTTTTTTTCACTCCGAAAATTATTGGGGGGGCAACTGGGGGGGGGGGGGCCCCCATGCCCCCCCCCCCCCCCTTTGGTGCCGCCACTGACGTTGTGTAATGGCATATCGCGCGCTGCGCAGGCATTATGATATATGCAGCGCAGCTAGCTAGCTCGGGCTCGGCGCAGTCCCGCAGTTACTGAAGCTGCCGCATGTACTACGCATACGAAGCTCGGATCCATATCCCCAATTCCAAGCTCGGGCGCTTGGCCTGGCGCCTAGCGCGCATAATGTAATAAATAATGTACGTGGTACTTCCGGGGTACGTTCTACGTATAGCTAAGTAGGCATTTACAATGTAGGCTCGATTACCTCGAGTATTTGGGTGCAAATGAGGACAAATGAGGGAGAAAAGAGAAGAATGAAACAAATGATAAGAGCCGGGATAAGAGACCCATGTCTAAGGATTTTGGGGGGGAAAATGGGACCCATGTCTAAGGATCTTTTTAATGAAAAGGGGACCCATGTCTAAGGATCTTTCTTCAAAAAGTCACCCTTCCCAGCGGCACATCCCCGTATACCCAATATACGTGAGTACCCCCCCCCCCCCCCCGGGTCCACAAATAAATACAAAATTTTATGGGTCACGCTCTTTACAGGTTGCATCAGCAGAACTTTGGAACAAATTGCCAGAAAATATCAAAAATTGTGACACCGTTGACAACTTTAAGGCACGTCTTAAAACATTTCTTTTTAGAATAACTTCCATTGTTAACTGGTAACTAGATGAAGTACATGTATGTTGAGCATACCTCATTCTTCTATATAAATATGGTATATTATTATTAATTCTTTTCTTTTCTTTTTTCCTTCCCTCTTTTTTCCCTTCAATGAAGCTCAGCGGTCTCTTTTTTTTTTGTATGTAGTTATTTTCGTTTTATATATTTATTATGTAACAATGTATAATGTACTAAGGGCACCCTCGCCTCAAGCTTTTGCTTACAGAGGTGTGTTCTCCAACTAAGTATGTACCACATTAATGTATATTTTGTCATATTTTTTGATTAAAAATACATGTACTTTATTTTTGCTCATTTATTACTTTGAATAATGAGAAGTTGGAAATAAATGTCTTTAAACTGAAATTGAAGTGAATAAGAAGAAAATTGTGAGAAAACAAGATGCATATAATAATGTTCATGGAAGGGGAGGTACTATACTATACTATACGTTCTAAAAGAAATACCACCATGACCACTGTTACCACGAAAATACATTTTTTCGAGCCAGGGGTATATAAAATTGATTTTTTTTCTTTCTTTCTTTGTTTCTTCTTTGTTTCTGTCTTTCTTTCTTTTCTCCTTTCCTTCCCTTTCTTTCCTTCTCCTGTGTTACCTTTTTTTCCTTTTCCTTTTTTAATGATCGTGGAACTTTTGGGGGGGGGCTACCCCCCCCCCCCAGTACGCCAGTGCTGATAAGTGTCTCACAAGGTTTGTTGATTTAAAAAATAATTATCATCAAAACATAGGTAAACAAGGTAACACAAACATAAGAAATGGAAATCAGTCATGCTAACAATCAAATATTAATCAACATTGAAATATAATTATGCAAATAAGAAACGTTACAAATAGAAAATTTCACAACTGAAGACTTTCGATAATTGTGTTAATACGAAACGTTACAAATAGAAATTTCCACAACTGAAGACTTTCGATAACACCTTGTGGAAGCTTCTGTGAAAAGGCTGTTGATTCTTTCCTCAAAAGAACCCACTCATAGGGCGTCTAGAGGATATTAGGAAAAGTAAAAGGAAAGAAAATAAAAGGAAAAAGATGATAACGGAATGAATTTATACTAAACACTTATCTATTTATTTATTTATTTATTCACAATATCTAATCAGGAAACCCAATCAACAAATGCTGTTCTCCCTTGGGATCCTGTACAAAACAAAAAATAAAATGCGAGCATCATACATGTACATGAGTAGTTAATACATATCAATGATCATTACGTGTAATAAACAAATTAAAAACATCAGCAATGAAATAACACATGTTTGCTAAAATTACAAACGCAATTGATAAACAAATTGAATTACAAGGAAGGCATTTGAAGATTATTCTGCAAATATTGACGGAAGGATGCAAGAGATTGTATATTTTGACAAAAGGGATCCAAACTGTTCCAAAGTAAGACTGCTAAGACTGTATTTGAATGAGTCATAAAATCTGCTTTTAAAATCATCCTAGCAGCCCTTTTCTGCAACTTGTTTAATCTTTCAGTGTCTTCCTTGAATCTCCCCCCCCCCCCCCGCAAACAATACAACAATAATCTAGGATAGGCATAACCATAGCATTATACAAAGTGAGTAATGTATTTTCATTAACACACCCCTTTAATCTTCTTATTACACCAATTACACCAAGTTTCCTGCTAATTTTACTGGATACTTTGGATACATGTTCCTTCCATGGGAGCTCATTATCTATCGTTTAATACTCCCAAACATTCAAAGGAAAAAGTTTGTTTAATCTTAGACTGCACAGATTGGGATAGTCTAGTCCGTGTACCAATTATCATGCATTTTTTTCTTCATAGTGTATCATCATGCGGTTTCTTTCTAACCAGTCAACAATATTTTAAAAATCTTCTTGTAATTTACTTTGTATCCATTATTACCACAGAAGCTATGAATATATAGTGCTAGAAATAATACTCCGATCAGAGTCATGATGAGTTTCAAATTTTCGACCTTTTATTTCAGATCATCTTCAGGAACTAAAACATAAGTGAGCATGTACTGTTTATATAGACTGAAAGTTTGACATCAAGTGAACCCAATCAGATAAATTACAAACAGAAAAGGAGTGAGACTAAAAGATGCAAAGGAGAGTGATTGAGAAGTATACCAACAAATGGAATGTTTACTGGGATCAACAAAATGATTACAGTAAGAATGTTGATTAGGGGATAAATATATTGTATACAAAGGGAAAGTAAAAGACAATCTAATGAATTTCGTTGCCCTGGTTGTTCTAGCTCATACATAGGCAAAACATAAACTAGGTTGCAAGAACATGCAACAAATTCTGGTAGTGAAATTTTCAATCACATAACTGCATGTGATGGTTTTCAATACCACAAGTCATTATTTGAATTACCAAATTGTTTCTTAAATGAATACAGTCATTGCTCTGTATCTGGATTGGAATATCCTTCTTTATAAAGAAACTTTTGCTATCAGGGAAAACCACCCATCACTTAACACTGGAATCAAAGCTTCCAAAGAACTCCAAATCTTCTAAACTACCGAGTAGTATTGTAATGTTGCATGTATATACGTTTAATATTATGTACACTGCCCATACAGTGCCCAGTACACACTCTTTATAGAAGATATTAATTAATATGTACTTGCGTTCTTTTCTTACCAATAATTCACAGTAATAAGTGGTTTTTTCATAATTCCTTATCACTGATGACTATTTATGCAGATTTGAATGTACTTTAAAATTTAATAAGTTCCTTTATTTCCTTGATTTATTTCCTGTCAATGATGCTTTTACACTTGTATTTTCTGCATCTACATCAAGGCAATGAACTGCATAACACTGAAGTTAAGACAGTGAACTTATGTTCATGACCTCGGCCTTTTAACCAGTAGTGTTTATTGTTCTCTCGTTATCAATCCCTCATTCAGTGACATTCTACATATGTTGTCCTCCATAATTACTGTTTCAATTACTTGAACTCCTGTAACCTACTCTTCACTAGTATACCCTTTACAATTAGATTGTCTTTTACTTTCACTTTGTATACAATGTATTTATCCCCTGATCAACATTCTTACTGTAATCAATTTGTTGATCCCAGTTAACATTCCATTTGTTGGTATACTTCTCAATCACTCTCCTTTGTATCTTTTAATCTCATTCCTTTTATGTTTGTAATTTATCTGATTGAGTTCACTTGATGTCAAACTTTCAGTCTATATACATAAACAGTACATGCTCACTTATGTCCTAGTTCCTGAAGATGATCTGAAATAAGAGGTCGAAAATTTGAAACTCATCATGACTCTGATCGGAGTACTATTTCTAGCATTACTTTGTATTTCAGATAAAGTTGCACTTTCCGCATATATCGATGTATCATCCTCGTACATAACAATTTTAGAGTGTTTTAGTACCTTAGGCATATCATTTATAAACATGGAAAATAATTTTGGGCCCAAGATAGATCCCTGTGGAACATCTTTACAAATTGTTTTACTATCAGACAATACCCTATTTACACTAACGCGCTGTGACCTCTTGAATAAATAAGAGTGAAACCACTTGATGGCATCTGAGGAAAAACCATGATATTTCAACTTACATAATAACAAATCTAAGTCTACCAAGTCAAACGCCTGTTTGAGACTTACACGAGACAATTTCGGGTTTTCATTTCGAGGTTTATACAATAAAAATACACTAAAAATGAAGTAAAATGGAAAGAGGAAATAGGAACAGGAAAAGAGCGAGAGATCGAGATTAGGAAAGTTGTGATCTGGTCACAGAAGTTCTGGAAGTGTAGTTCTGAAAAGAGTTTCCGAACTACGGTATTCTTTCGGTAAAAGGAATTTATCTGTCTCGACGCTTTTCGAATAGAATCTGAATGAATCTGAATGACGTTTTGGCCTCTTTAAATTGAACGACGATAAACTAATTTTGAATCACATTTCCGCACGCTGGAAAAATGAATTTCAACCACTGAAAATGAATTTCAACAACTAAAATAATGAGCTTGTACCTATTACTACTGTATTCACTCAGTTTCATGTTATACTGTATCTGAATTTTAGCATTGTCCAGTTTGTTTGTTGTTGTTTTTTTGTATGTACACAGGGCTCTGTTTTAAAAGCAGGCCTTTAGGCTCTGAAAAGACTACCCTGTTTTTAAATAAAACGTAATAAAAAAAATAAAATTAATAAATGAATATGAACCAAAGGAGTAAATGATACAAGCAAATCGCTTGAATAAGAACGTTTTAAAAATGAATTTGACCGGGAAAACACATAAATATGATGAAAACATATAGCTAAAGCAAGATGATTCCTAAATTTAAAAAAATTGTCGAATATACATATGAAATAATGAGCCATGATGAATGTGACGAATAGAAATACATTACAAATACGGTGGGCAAATCAGTATAGAGTTGTACAAAATAAGAGTTAACTAAGAAGGTCATATGGTCAAAGTCTAATCGAGAGTAGATTCACCGGAAAAGTCACTAAAAAAGCAGAACACTGGGAAGGAATGTGTGATATTATATATCATTAGATAAATTTGTACAAAGCTTTTCATGTCATGATTAAATAATCGAGTCAGATCTTGACATAATGTAAATTCCTATATTCATTGTTATATTGTAGAATAGAATTATTATCGGATATTCAATACGTAGGAGGTTAAAGATTCAGTAAGTAAGAGAGGGATGTGGAGAAAGAAAGAGAGAGAGAGGGGCGGAGAGGGGGAGAAAGGAGATGAGAGTGATAGAAAATTAGAGAAGGAGAAACGGTGATAGGATGAAAGTGGAAGAAAGATAAAGTGAGAGCATGAGTGGAAGAGAATGATGAATGAGGGAAATTTGGCAGTTGTGAGAGTATAATTATACAACGTAATTCATAGCATAACGAAAACGTGAAAATTCATTGCAAAAATAAATTCATTGGATAAAGAAAGCAAAATGACAGATTTAGGTATCGTTCTATTACAAAAGATGACTATGATAGTAACATAACATCAATTGATTGTCCTTCAATTTTTCAAACAACGGAGTAGCAAACAATTATTAGTTTCACTGCTTGTTGCTACAGCATTTGTTCAGTAGCTTCACAGCATACATGGCATAATGAATTAGACTTTGCTTATATTTTGTCCGAGTTCGAAAAGAAATGAATATTAATGTTTAGTTCTTGTAGTGTAGCTAAAGGAGGGTGGAGGGGAAGGCAATGGAATAATTTGGATGAAGGGTCTTACGATTTCAAGTACATGTGTAATATATATTTCTTTTCTACCCGAAATAAATCAGTAGCTCATTATGTAACATGTTTGGCATTAAAATACAAAGCATCCCAAAATTAAACTCCGATATTAAAAGAGGTTCATAACTCGTTTTATCACAACCTTTCTTCTCTATTTCTCTTACAGGCATTTATCAAAGGTTTATTGCCTCCATGTGCATCATGTCATGAATATTTTTGTTATTGGTTCGGACTACAAAGAAATGGCACTGGAGCTTTTACTTGGCTTGACGGTTCTACGCCAGGGTATGTTCATGATCATGTACGTTCATGATCATGTATCTTTACAGATCTGTAGAACATTGACAATAGTTTATGTATACTTTTACGCCATTTTATTTCTTAATGATTCGTTTTTGACACTTATAATTTACGCGGCCATTCACATTGCACATATCTAATAAATCAGATACGAGATAATATATTAGACGATGTTTTAAAAGGATATTATGATTATACATTCATGAATATGAAAACTTTTATGAGCAATATTTTCATATAATGTGAAAACAACTTAGCGGAAACTATAAAGCGCTCCTAAAATAATTTTTCAAGAAATTTTAGCAGGTTTATAGGGATGTTTATATCAGGTTATCGATATTTTTCAATCATATTTTAATTTTCTTTTTTTTTTTTTTTTTTTTTTTGGGGGGGGGGGAATAGTCATATGTATAATGGCTATTATTGCTATAGGCATACTATTTCTAAAATAAGAGGAACAAAATCCATGTTCATCATGCTTATTTGATAGTTGATTATAAAAAGAAAACTCAAATTCCAATTATCTGCTGGTCATAGCGTTGAGTGTAGATAATGACCGAGTTCGATATCCTGACATGAGAATAAAAATAAGTTTTCCGGACGCCCTGTGAGTCAGAATCTGGTAGGGCCTGTTAAAACCAGTAATGACACAATGACCCATAATGTCACAACCACACAACGGCTGAATAAACTAATTTCTTGCTCTGAAATTAATGGGATGGGTGAATTTAAAGTGAAAGTAATTTAGCTACGCAGACTTTAAGTTTAAAAACACTTTATATTTGTGCCCCGACATAATAAACATCAGTGACAAGAGTTTGGGTGTGCTTTATCATGTCGTACGCAGTTCTAATATGAATATTTACCGTGTTTTTACCTTATCTCGCGTCCTTTTAAATAAAAGTCATATTGTACGCCACATGTATTGGTGTTTTCGTTTTCATATCATCTATTTTAAATTTTTTAAAGTGATCTTAAGCTTGGAACCGTTTTTACGGATTGTACCATCTATTTATACAAGATTTTATCATGTTTTTATGTAAATATTGTTTCTTCAAGGTATACTGGTTGGTATAATGCTACGGAACCAAATGATCACGACTCTTGGGGCTGTCTTGGTCTACGTTCCGGCCGTTCGTGGTTTGACCAACCTTCACAGAAATCTTTCCCGTACATTTGTGAACGGACACAAGGTAGGATTTATATTACCCCATTGCCTCCCGAAACCGAGTGGTCCCTGCCTGTATTACGGTCATGGACATGAGAGAATTAACTTGTAATAATAATAATAATATTAATAATAATGATAATAATAATAATAATAGTAATAACAGAAATAATAATGATAAAACTAATAATAATAATAATAATTATAATAATGATAATAATAATAATGATAATAATAATAATAATAATAATCATATAATAATGATGATAACAATAACAAAAATAATAATGATAATATTAATGATAATAATAATAATAATAATAATAATAATGATAATAATAATAATAATAAACATGTGATATCAAGGCGAATCCTTTCATCTCAGCCTATTGTTCAGATTCGCCTTAACCCACGTTCGCTTTCGTCTTTATAAAGGCCCCCTCACACCTAACCGAATTGCCTGAAATATGCCTTGCGATGGCTGGCGAAAGGAAATTTTTTTTTAATCGTTTTCAATGGTAACTGATAGTAAATCATATTTACCCTTCGTGTTTGGGTTCGTACACCTTCTGAACTAACAGCTGCGATTATTCAAATTCGCGCGGAAATTTTGAACATGTTTAAAATTTCCCGACGAATTGAAAAATCGTTGGTCATCTGTTTGAATTCGCATCTCTTGTTTAGTCTGCGGTAATCGTTCGTTTATCGTTCGTGTGTTATTGTCGCGCATAGTCCCTCATCGCGCTTTTGCCAAAGTGGACCGATCTCGAAAGAACCCTTAACGAAGCAACACGATGACAAAATATGAGTTGCGCATGGAAACGAAGATACTATGACAAAACGGATTTTCGCTTGCCATCTTCTATGCGAAGGGAAACCAATACTAACTTTTACTAAATTTTAATAGCGATACATACACGAAGACAAGGCTAAGAGATACTAAGACAAACTATGGATTGCGAATGCGAGCGAATGACCAGACGAATAATTTGGCGAGTTCTGATGCAATCTTTCGTGCCTTCCCTCTGCCTTTGCCTCTTCCTTTCACTGTAGGCATGTTGCGTGGATGACTTCTCTGGCCGTAACGTACAAGAACGCCCGATCTATTCCCTCGTCTTCGTTTCTAATCGCACGCCATATCAAACCATTGCTCACTGTTCGTTCGTCTTATTGGGTTATATCAACCCTTCGCTCGCCTTCGCCTGCAATTTACTCAAAGAGGTGAACCGAAAAATCGATATCCTTCGCATGTCATATTTATCCTTCGCTTACCGTTCGTTGATAAAATTTGACAATAGTTACTGATCGCATGATTTGACGGAAATTTTATTTGAATTCGTTGAATTCGCGTGCATTTCGTGCATTTTTCCCATTCGTCACCCTTCGTCCGCCTACATTCGGTCAGGTGTGAGGGGGCTATTACGTCGAATTTCTGTTATGACGGAATAAACCGCATCGTTAGGATTCGCCTTAATTCGCATGTAAGCGTGTAACACTAATAATAATAACAATGATAATAAAATGTCTTGTTTACCAATTGTTGCCTCATCAGTATTATAAACTGTTCTCCCTGAGTGCCCTGCGGTCATACTATTACCCCGGCTTTAGCCTAGCGACCATGATAAGGCGCTCAAGCATTCAAGGAATTTCTCCCTACCGGGTACTTTTTTACTTCACCTGGGTGGAGTGGGGAAAATGTAGATGAATATCTTGCCAAAGGACATTAGTGCCGTGGCAGGGAATTCAACCCTGTACCTTGTGATCTGCAGTTCGGTGACATATCCAGTAGACCACAACACCTCTACTTAATGAAAGTAGTAATAATGAAAATGAAAATGATAATGATAATAATAATGATGATAATAACAATATATAAGATTTGTTATGCGCCAGATCCACTTCAAATGAAATGCTCTCGGTGCACTATATTGCAAAAGATGAATGAAATTACAATGAAGCACTTACACATATGCAAAATCATATACAACATGAGAAGGGTAGAACATTGAAAATTAAGAAAATAATTAATTATAGGCTAAATCAAACTGATATGTTTTAAATTGTTTTTTAATACTTCAATTTATTTCATAGAAATTGGTTTCGTAAATAGTTAATACAATTATACTGACTAAGAAAAGACCTCGAAATATCTCCTTAATACATGCAGGTATTTGTTACTGAAATAGCTATTGTGTTAGAATAGTTATAATGGTGATGGTTAAGGTCTGAAAATTGGTTAATGTGTCCTTGGATATGTCACGAATGATATCGAAGTGAAAAAAAAAATCATAAAGGTAGCTTGAATTTTAAGCACTTCTGCAATATTTAGGGTATCCATGATCAAAGCCGTGCACGTTAAAAAAAGAAGTTTTTCAAAAGGTCTATAATGCGACATTTTTCTAAAGCTCGGTAGCTTACCTCCCTTGCATAAGTTTCTTCACCATTCTTCTATTTCGCGCATAAAGTGCATGTCATTTTTCGGATAGTGTCATAATTCCTGGATTAAATGCTGAAATAGTATTTTTTAACTGATAAGCTTCGGTACGGGGGCGCAAATAAATTGTTCGCCCGGGAGCCATAATCCCTGGATACGCCACTGCTTCTAGTGAACAGAGAGGCATGTCCATTGCGTACTTCTGAGAAAGAGAGAGAGAGAGAAGGGGGGGGGGGGGCGGGGCGGGGGAGAGAGAGAGAGAAAGAGAGAGTACATGCCAATGGTGCTGTCCAAGTGTGTGTATATATATATATATGCAACTTTATTTCCATATCGTCATAGACAGTGGATCACTTTACAAAGAGAGATTATACATTAATGACATGACATTCACAATACTGAAAACAAGTAGAGCCCAGGACAATGAATTGAAACAAGCAGGGCCTTAAAAAAAACAAAAAACAAAAAAACATACAGTTGTACTGAAATCATAATAGGACACAAAATATAATACATTAAAGTAGATAACATATAATATATTATAAGGATATAAATAAGAATTGTTTTGAACCGAAGAGGTGATGTGGTAGATAATACTTGTTCCCATTATTGTAATTTGTAGCTTTAACCATTTTTTGTTGTTGTTGTAATATCTTAGTTCAACTTAGTCAATGCAATCTAATTTGAAATTGTAATATTTCTTTTGTTTGTTTCCTGTTAATAATAATTGTGTAATAATGAATCATTGTATAATAATTTTATGTTATCTCCTACTCAACTTAGATGTATTTCCTTGTCAACAGTAATATGCCCCATATCTCGCTCTCTTTCTTGCTATCTTTCTCTCTCTCCTTCTTTTTCTTCTCTTCTCTTCTCTCTCTCTCTCTCTTAACTGCGTCAGGAGTGTCATTTTTGACAGACATGGCGCAATATAAATACTCATAATTATTATTATTATTATAATAAACAAATTGACGACCGAGAGCGATAGGCTAGAGAGAGATGGGAAGGGATGAGAGAGGGAAGAGAAAAAGAGAGAAAAAGGGTGAGTGACTTTCAATAAGCATGATTGCGACTGGAAAGAGGAGAGATGGAGAAAACGACAGAGAAGGAACGAGAAATAAGGAAAGGACCTACTGTCAGAATTTTAACCCATGTTAACCACTCAAGGCAAATTATTTCAAAAGATTCACTCCTTTCTATTACAGTAATTGATCAAGGTAGTGAGGTCCAGTTCGGAGGTATAAATTACTTCATCTCTCCTGCATGGCTGGATCGATCTTACTCTGATGCACGGACCTACTGTCAATACCATGGAGCTGATTTAGCACTCATCAAGTCAGAAGATATAAATGTATGTTCGTAAAATCTAATATATACAAATAGCTTTTATTCATTAAGCTGTCAATTAGAAGAAAAAAAAGAAGTTGTATTATGAAGTGCATTTATGGATAAATTATAATGCAATGTGCTGTTTATTAGCTATAGTATATCAAAAATAATGTATTATAAAATAATAACACAATTGAAAGGCTTATGTATTCAGTTAATATGTAAAAGGTAAATTGGTTCCTCGCCATTGCGAGATGAAATCTAATGGTCATACCCATTTAAAGAATTCGAATTAGGCAATTTCTAGTTGATTACGGTCACTTTCCTCCATAAGCAGATAGGTGTGTTTGCTAAACATTACTACACACAATAAGGGAGTTTACATTAAATGTGAACATGTTCATCGATAATCCTTATGCTCTAAGTGTTCCAAAAGTACTTTTAAAAACATTCTCTGAAAATGTTATCTGTATTTCAGCCACTTTGGTTTCATGGTATGAGGAAACTTAATCATTTTTATAGTACAGTTCGATAGGTTTAAAATATTACTTGTCAGTATTTTTTGTGTTAGCACCCTACAGGAACACAGCATCACACATACGTGTCAAAATAGGTACGAATTAATTAATAATTTTAACTTCAAATATTATGTTGAACGGTTCTTTTCAATTTCCTCCTTATTTTAAAATTTCATTTGCACTATCAAATCGATAGGAAAGGTTATGCAGCCGTGCTGATATCAAAGCGCAAGAAGTAATTTATATAATTATGAGGTTACATTTGTTTCGTTCCAACAGACCTTTCTCCAAGATATAAATTCAAGATCAGATACCTGCTTACTTTTTGGTTTGACTGACCCAGCTGTACAAGGCACGTTTACATGGATTGACGGGACACCTTTACAGTAAGTTCAATAACTATAGAATGCCAAATTCATCATTTCTACTTTGAAATAAGAACCAAATTTTAAATTAAGGGGGGGGGGAGGAGGGCACTCTTTTTTTCCAGAAATTTCGTTATTCCGAAAATGAAATATTGTTCAATATTCCGAACGATTGTAATTCTGAAAAGTGATGTAAGTTTCAAAATCATTTTCGGAGTTATGAGCCTTCGGAGTTATAATTTGTATTCAGTTTTTCGGAATTACGAACCTTCGGAGTAATAAACCAGGTGGCTCTTGTATTAAGCCTATGGGAATGAGAGAATTAAGTTGTGTATGGGTTAAAATGCAGACGAATTTTCCTTAAAAATGAAAATGGGAGAAAATGTGAAAACTGAACTCTAATTTTGTAACAATGGACTACCTGCTATCAATAAAAGCATAGTTGTGAGCATTAATATAGGTTTTCCAGGTCAAGTTAATCATTTTGTCACTCAAATTCATTTTGCCTGCATTTAAATTAACACAAATGTCGACCTCGAACGAATTCCATAATTTAAATTAGGGATCAAAGCATTAAAATTTAACAACAGTGAAACAAAGTCACGTATGTGGATTCAACTTGCAAGTTCGTGCATCTTTTTTGAGGTCCTCGCTTTCAAGTTAACGCGGTGGGCTTGATGAGCTTGATTCCGGCATTCAGTTTCGGTCGTAGACAAGTAATTTGCTAATTCGTGCATTCAGTATAATTGATGTGTCAAAATTTGGAAAAATGATGGAATCAAAGGGTCGGTCTGTTTAAATGAGGAGGCAGGGGATAGGTACACGCTTGTGAGTCATTAGACTATTTCCTTCTGAAGGGTATCAACATTATTTGCCGTCCTAACGTAAGGACGGGTTCAGTTCTCAAATGATCACGTAGTGGTCGGGGTTTTTCTGACTTTGAAAATCGTCACAGTAATTTAATAGAAAAATTAAAAGTCAATAGTCTTGTTTTGATGAAAATAGCCCCTACTGTTGATATAAGTAAAATATTTCGAGTAATTATATTCCTATATTTTCCCCGTTAAATATATTACAAAAACCACAAGGATATTGACTTTTAACTTTCCTAATTAATGTAGAATGTTTGTGACCAATCTTATTCTTTCAAAGTAAAAAAAAAATAAATACATATATGTTATAATTATGTATATATACCACTCAGAGGCAACACTCCAGGGGGCAGGGGGTACAGTGCCCCCGTGTTTTTTTTGTTTTTTTTTTAAGTACCCCAAAAGTGCCCCCTTTCTCCATGATAAGTGCCCTTGTTGCGACTCAGGACCCCTTTTCTGCCCCTTTTTTTTCAAATCTGATTGTTATTATTATTATTTTATCATTATTATTATTATTATTATTATTATTATTATTATTAGAGTATTTGGCGTCACCTGTGCCTGGGAGTGGAAAAGCGAACTGAATCACTGTAACCCGTAGGTCTCTCATCCCGATACTGATTGGGATGTGCAGGTGTACCACTTCACCGGGGTTTCCCCCTACTCTTGTTCGAATAGCGCAGTGGGTTCTTAACGTGCAAAGGTGGCGACTGTCCTCTACACGGGGCCTCCAGTTAACGTCCTATCCAAGGGACGGAGTGTTTTCGACTGTAACATAGCCTACGTCTATGAAAAAAGGGAGGGGCAAGTTAACACACAAAGCTGGCTTCAGTCGTCCGCCCGGGTGGATACGAACCCACGATCTTTGGTTCGACAGGCAGACGCTTTACCGACTGAGCCTAATCGCCTCCTCAAATTGCCCCTCGTCTATCTCGAATAAGTGCCCTGTTCTCCTGATAAGTGCAATTTTTACTTCTGATAAGTGCACCTTTTTCTTTCTGAGAAGTGCCCCTTTCCCCGTCTGATAAGTGCCCCTTTTAATTTCAAATAAGTGCCCTTTTGCTTTCCAATGAATGTCCTTTCCCCTTCAGATAATTTCCTCCTTTCACGTTCTAATAAGTACCCCATTTTCATCCCAATGATTGTCCCCATTTCTCTCTAACATGTGCCTTCTTCGCCTTTGATAGGTGCTCATTTTCCTTCTAACAAGTGCCCCTTTCCCCCTTCTGATTAGTGCCCTCTTTTATGTCCCCATTTTCCTACCAATATCTTTAAAAATAATTGCTCTCTCGCACATGAATCATTAGGCCAGTACATACAACTGTTAATTACGGAGGTTGAAGCTATATCAAGAGCCACGTAAAGATAAAAATGAAGAAGATGATGCTGGATATATATTAATTAGCATGATTAGACTGTAGGGTAATTACCAATGTCACAAAATGGCCCCTTTTTCGCTTTGAGTTCACCCTTTGTAGGTGCCCTTTTTGCGGGTCCCTCCCCCCCCCCCCTCCCTACTAACTTTGAAATATGCTCCGCCTCCCCTGATACCACTTATTGACTTGAGAATTCTATACGTTCTTACGATAAGACGGCAAATAATGTCTTGTGATACCCTCCAAAAGAAAATAGTCTACTAACCCACAAGGGTGCATACGTATTCCCCCGTATCTCTACTACCCGAATCATAGCGGGGGTTATTCGTTTTTTTCCGAAGGTTCATAATTCCGAAGTTCGTAATTCCGAAACACAAATTTCCCATGGCAGGAGTTTCATAATTCCGAAAATGAAATAGAGTTCATAATTCCGAAAATGAAATAAGGTTCATAATTCCGAACATTTAATGCATTACTCCGAGGGTTCGTTATTCCGAATGTTCATAATGCCGAAAATGAAATAGCGTCCCCACGCAAATTTTCGGAATTAGGAACCTTCGGAAATATGAACCCTTTTTATTTTCGGAATAACGAACCGTCGGAAAAACGTATCTTCGGAATTACGAACCTTCGGAAAAACGAAATGTAACCATCATAACAGACTGTCCCCTTGGTAATTTTTTTCCCTCCAATTTTGCAGGATCAATTAAATTGAATGTACGAATTAGCAAATTGCTTGCCTTCAAATCAAATTGAATGCCGAAATCAAGCTATCAAATTTGCATTTTATAATAATAATAATAATAATATTGGATATTTATATAGCGCTCATATCTACCATGAATGGTGCTCAAGGCGCTCCAATATTACCCCGGCTCTAGCTAGGCTACCAATTTCGGCGCTCACAGCATTTAAGGAATTCGTTTTAAGGAATACATTTTGAATGCACATACGTGAATTCGGTTGCTTCGCCCGAGGGCGACATTTGCTTTAATTCGAGTGAACGAAAAATGAATGTGATTGTCCAAATGATTCAACTGATTGGCTGGGAAAACCTATGCATAGTTTCCTTACGCCTAGTGAACGTATCAAAACATGATCATAAATAAACAAGTAATTAGACAAGATCAATTCCTAAATTGATTTTCAACGAAAAATTTTGTAATGAAGTGTTACTGATTTCGGAAAGCTATATAGCTCTATACCGACATAAATTATGTTGATAAATATTAACTTTTCATTTGCCAGGAGTGCCGATCGTAACAAACCATAGGCACAAATTAACAGAAGGATTGCACAGTGTAATACAAAGGTTTCACATAAAAACCCTTTTCCGCTCTTACATTTGGATGCATGACAATCCATTTAATCAAATGTTTGTATAACATAAAGAGTTTTATATTGCATTTAGGTGTCATAAGCTTTTACATCAAAATATTGAAAATGCAGTTTATAATGTATTCTAACAGTCTAATATTATTATTATACAAAGGTAGACCATTCTTCCGTATGAAATTATATGCTTGACCCTGCATTCGTCTCCTTCTTCTTTGTTTAATACACAAAGGTATTCTGACCTGAGGCCTGTTGAACCAAACGGTGGGGGTAGTGAAAATTGTGTCTGTCTTTCTTCAGACATGGGATGGATTGATACTTCGTGTTCTACCAAACAACCTTTCATATGTGAACGCTATCAGTGTAAGTCACTATATCTAACAGGTATATCTAGATCCTCTCTCTCTTCACATTTTATTTCAAGCACGCACAAACTGGCCATTCTTTTTTTTTTCTTCCTGTTTTTCCTTTTTTTTTTTTCAATTGCTCGAAGATCTCTTATGTGTATTCAAAGAAGCGCTAAATTCACTGTTATCATATTTGGAGTACAACTTGAGTTTCATAATATAATGTTATTTTCCCTTTTTAAACATGAGCGGGTTTTAAGTCTCCGGAACGTAGTATGAGTTTAAATCATTTCCACGGCACTAATACTTTTTGAAAGAATTCCGCATCCTACCGGATAACCATTCTTAAGCTGAGTGGAGAGAAGCAATGAAAATGTTTTGCTTGTTGATATAAGTGCTGTGTCGCGGACTGAGCCCACGACCTTCTCATCTCCAGTCAAGTGTCTAAATCCGATGAATGCTGTAAAATGCATACTGGTATAAGAAATTTCCTTTTGCCTTTCTAATATAGAGAAAATATGAAATAATGCCAATCTTTATGTGTCAATCAATATTCAGATGTTCCAGAAAACGAGTGGAGTAGCCTTGGAGGAACCTTTTACTACATCTCTCAGTCCTCGATGACGTCATACTCGTCTGCTCGAAGATTCTGTCAAGCTCAAGGAGGTGATCTTGCTCAACCGAAAACACAGGCGATCAATGTAAGGATATAATTATGTTCATGATATCAGTAAATGTAATCAAAGTGCATCAGTCTGTGTTGAGTTTTTGGATAAAAAGAAAATAATGATAATACTCGGTTCTTGAATAGCACATTTTACATATGCATCAGTATCTCTATGCGCTTACAAATAGCTTCAATGGATTATCTAGCCTTAGCTGGTCTTACGAAGGCGCTGAAGCTTCTGGGTACTATTAAATTCTTATTTTTAAATACGTTTTTATAACTTACGGTACTCAGGTGCATGTATAAAGACACAGAGTTGCCATTTACATCACTTTGGTTTCAATTTATATAAGATACTTTTCAATATGCAGGCTTAGGGGATTGACTGGCTAGTTTTTATCTACTATTTTCACATTCAAAATGTATGTATAATAATTGTAAATATATTTCTTCCTTTGAACTCCCAGTCCCATACCCCGAGAGGGGGGGGGGGGGGTGGTCGATAGAGTCAATAAATCTTATTTTATCTTACCCAAATACCTCTCCTATTTCGAGTGTGGCAAATAACTTGCCAAAGGACGTTAGTGCTGTGCGAGCGATTTGAAGCACATTATTTCATAGCGTGACCGTATGAACGATGTCCAAATCAAAAAGCATACACAAAGGCCTACTATTCCTCAAACATGCAGTATTAATAATCTTTTGTGTTTTGTTGATTCCATCTTCGTAACATTCTAATTAGATGCATCTCATCCAGCTCGCTGAAGGTAATTCGTATTGGTTTGGGCTCGATAGTCTAACTCAAGAAGGCACGCTCCAATGGATTGATGGCACCCTTCTGGACAGCAATGCGTATGACTTAAACTCTTTGATTCATATGTACACAAACCATTATGGAACTGAAGTGCGATCATACTATTCTCCAAACAAAAAACATTAGTAACGTTAGTTAGAACGGATATGTACCTGTAGTAAGTGGTAAGAGTTTTACATGTCATGAGTTTACCTGAGGTTCAAGGTGATAGCCATCAAGCTCAAAATGGCACTCTCTTAGGACTGACGGCATCCTTCCTCTACAGTTCCTCTTCCGAATATGTAGAAAATGGGGTTACATGTCGTTGTTCGTATTTCCGAAGGTTCGTTCTTCCGAAGGTTCATCATTCCGAATCAAGCGAATGGTTCGTTATTCCGAATGTTAATTCCGAAAATGAAATAGAATTCATATTTCCAAAGGTTTGTAATTCCGAAAATTTAAAATCCTAGATCCGTTGATATATAGATTTAACATACAATTCTCCTTTTCGTCTTTTTCTTCCTTTTCTTTGTTGTTGTTTTTTCCCCTTTCTTTCTTTCTTTCTTCCTTTTTTCCACTTCTATGCTTCCCCAGGCGTCGGAACCGCTGTTGTTTGGGGTGGGGACGGGTTCGTAATTCAGAAAATTTAAAATCCTAGATCCGTCCATATAGATTTAATATACCCATACACTATCTTTAGGAGGTTTCTCCTTTTCGTCTTTGTCTTCCTTTTCTTTATCTTCTTTTTCCTTTCTTTCTTTCTTCCTCTTTTTCCCGCATCCATCTTTCCCCGGCGTCAAGGCGTTGTAGCTTGGGCGGGGACGGGGGGGGGGGGGGGCGTAGGTACAATTTTCCTTTTCTTAGTGAATTTCCCAAACAATATGTGTTTTTTTGTTGGGTTTTTTTTGAGCTATTGTTTTGAAAGAAAATATTCGTATTTTTAGATTTCCTGATTGGTCGAATGGCAATGCAGCCTTGCGGGTAAATGAAAGATGTGTTCATCAGCAAGTCAATAATGGGTGGAGAAAACTACTATGTTCATCCTACCTCAGATTCGCATGCGAAAAGCCTTCCCGTGAGTAATGATATTACCTGGAGTCCTTGTTTAAATCAGAGTCCATCTTCAAATAGATTTGTTTTATCTTATCACATCAAATATGAGTGCAACACGCAAAATAGTAAATAAAATGGTGACACTACTCGTATTTCATAACCATTATTTTAAAACCAGGATTGTCTTACTCCTTAAACATAATATAATTACTTTCAAATCCATGGTAAAAATCGTTGATGCGTTGGCAGGGTTGGCGAAGGGTGAAATCTTCTCTGACACCATGTTAATTCGAAGTCATAACTTGCCCAGTTATTAAAACATTCTGGGTTTGGTTTTATCCACTATAATTGATATCTTATGCGAAATGTTATTTTAATAATACAGGTATTCACAACGAACATAATATCATATCTTCCTAGATCGTGTAAATTTTGTTTTGCATACTCCTTTAGGCCTACACAATTGGTTTTAGCGGTGGAGTTAATGCTGTTAAGATAATTCATGAAAATCATTTTGTGTGTACCGACAAGCTGTGAATGATATTATTACGTCAGCAAAGCACGGATTAGGTGTGAGATAAGTCTTATCTTGGCATTCTGCCTTTTTTTTCTTCCTAATTCAACAAAATGAAATGCGAATACAATATATTATAACGTTAATAATGATTTTCACGTAGGTCCACGACCGATCCTTCCAGTGCGTCTAATGGCTGCTACACCGTCACCCTACGGAGGAGGTCTGGCGAATGCCTCATTTCTTTGTCTACTCGGATCAGAGAATGAAGAGATCCTCTCTATGTCAGCCAGAAGACTCGTCCGTCTGACCCAGTCTACAGATGCTAATAGTTACACAGTTCCAGGTCAAAGCAACTATCTATCATCTGTGGTAGTAAGGCATACTCTTCCTGCCGCTACCGATGGCTTTGGGTTTTTCGAATGTTCTGCAGTGACAGCCACTCGAATGACGCCCACTCCTCTTGCCATTCTTCTTTCTACCCGTAGGCTATGTATACCTCATTATGGATATGAATTATGTATTTACAATAATTCCATTTGTTGAAGAAATATTCTCAACCTAAAGATAAGGGTAGAAAGAAATAAGGTTTTTTAGCATTTCAATAATGTACTGCAAAATGCTTCCCCTGTGAACTACCGCATACAAAAACAACAGACAGGCCTAGTCCTATAATGAGAATCATTTTTAATCCTGTAGTCAATGAGAGTAAAAACAAGAGTGAAAAAAGATCGAGTAGAGAGAGGGGGGGGGGGGGTAGACTGAGAGAGAGACGGGAGACGTCCAAGAAAGAGGGGAAAGCTTGAAGGAGCGATACATGAATTTTACCTGATTGGAAAGAATAAGATTCAAATGAAAAATGTTTTGGATGTTTATCTTGAGTTAAAAGTGCTTTCTATGCTTGTCCATAGGTCATTTTCAACCCAGTGATGGTCGATTTACAAAGACATTACATGTCGGAGATGATATCACTTTCTCTGTCACCAATACTTCGTCATATATGGGATCTGATACTGACTTCAGGTGGAAAAATTTCACTGATGGAGGCTGGGATAATCGATCAACTGGAATGAGTTCTGGTAGTCTCTCACACACAATTCAATCTGTATCTGTCTCAGACGCCGGTGTTTACGTGACACACCAGGCAGGAATGTTGGAACAACGTCAAGTCAGCTTTCTAAGACTCATAGTGAATGGTATGTTTTGTTTCTAGAGTTTTGATTACAAAGAAGTCACAATGGACATGATAGTCAATGTCACTTTAATCAATAGGGATACTTATGTACCTACTAACTTTGGCGGGCCCAGATTACTTTTGTTGTAAATGATAATGATCCCATTTCAAGAGTCGGCCAATTATTTCTTAATTGGCCCCAAAAGGCAAAATACTAGTTTATCAAAAGGAAGGCATTTAATTCATTGAAATACCTTTGCAGCATTGCTCAACAATAAGTGTCGGTTACGAAAGTAGATGCGAGAAGTAAATGATAAAAAAAAACAGAGAAAGTTACTTGATTTTTATGTAATGAGGGAAACTTATTCAGTCATTTCATTTATTTATTTATATATTCATTCAATTTATATATTCTAATTTTGTTCTACATACAAGATAGTCTATTCAGTACAAGAAACTGCTTTTCGATAAAACTCTTTATTATTTATTCAGTAATTTGTATTGGTTGGGGCAATCATAACATGTAGTTTAGGCTTCTACCCAGTGGCGTAGCGTCGGACCAGCCATGGAGGGAGCACTGGCATCATGGGGGGAGGGGGGGCACCAGTCTTACTCGAAAAATTAAATGCGGCTTTAACAACCTTAAAATTTAGTATGCAACGTTTCTTAATTATTTCTTCTTTATTTACTCACACTTTTCTATAACATCTTATACCTCACCAAACATTTATTTGATACCATGTATCCTGTGTAATTTTGATACGAACTCTTGACAAATCCAGTTTCTTTGTTTTGAAAGAATGTTCTCGCGGCCGATGGAACCCACCATTATGTGATCGTTTGTGTGATACCTGTTACAATGGAGGTGTATGCCACCAACTCTCAGGAACGTGCATCTGTTCTCCTGGCTTTGCTGGAAAGAGCTGCCTCCAAGGTAGAATGATGAAAACTCAAAAAACGTAGAGAAAGTTACAATGAAATATTTCAAATTTAGAATAATTAAGATGCAGTAGACTATTCTGCGTACAAAGAAGTACCGGTGTAGAAATGCACTCCTGCTACATATATTTCTAATTACATGTTTTGAATACCTGACTAATCAGCTAATCCCATGACTTTGTATGAATTTAAATATTCAGGACCCAGGCCTAAGAAGAACACTTGATTATCTTTTGTAACAGCTGAAATATGATGTTCGCAACTGTTGGTAAAGTGGAAATATGATATCCGCAGGAGGAATTTAAATAGTCAGGACCCAGGCCAAAGAAGAACAGTTGATTATTTTTTGTAACAGCTGAAATATGATATTCGCAACTGTTGGTAAAGTGGAAATATGATATCCGCAGGAGGAATTTAAATACTCAGGACCCAGGCCAAAGAAGAACAGTTGATTATTTTTTGTAACAGCTGAAATATGATGTTCGCAACTGTTGGTAAAGTGGAAATATGATATCCGCAGGAGGAATTTAAATACTAAGGACCCAGGCCAAAGAAGAACTGTACAGTTGATTATTTTTTGTAACAGCTGAAATATGATGTTCGCAACTGTTGGTAAAGTGGAAATATGATATCCGCATGTCTCAGGTTGTATCAGCAGTAAGATTCAGTTAATAGTGTTGAATGAAATACATAAGCAAACAAGCGTATTAATTATATTTATTAGTTTATTAAATTACATATTAATACAAAGCATCTGCTAGTGACTGAGATGAAAACGATAGGAGGTGTTTTTCTCGATCTATTTGAAATAAAGCGTAAGATAAAAGTTGGTTGAACATAAAGGCAAATAGATAGAGTACACTCGTTATTCACCAACCATGCCAGCAGTAGGCGATAAGGTATTATCGCAGTGGCAAATAATAAATGTAAGGGCATCTGAACTTTTCATGTCAAAGACATAATTGTGAAGTGAGTAACCTTGTTAACCCAAATCTCACTATCCCTTCGTTAAGCATGTGGCGAGCATAGGTTTGGATGGGACTGTGAATTCGAATGCGGACCTGGTAATGCCCTGGAAGTATGTGCTGGAAGTCAGATCTGTCTACCTGATCCGTATGGATGCACCTGTTTAGCTGGGTATACAGGAATCTACTGCAGTGATAGTAAGTGTTTAAACAGTGAGGATTGCAAGTAAGGTGACAAATAATAACCTGGATTTTTTTCTTTTCTTTTTTTAGAAGTGATGCTGAAACTATTTTATGAATAAAAATGAAATTAAACTTATTGTAGTAATCTCAAAGCAAAATGTAAATTTTCACTGCCTCAGTATTTGCACTTAGGTTTGAAAGGGTATTATTCACTTTACCCGCTGATAGACCACAGGTACGGTAAATATTTCGTCACGTATCTCGCTGTTAAAAAGGTTTTGAGATGCTGAAAACCCGGGGGGCACTCAATATATTGGACAGACGGGTATGTGCCGCTTTGACGACCCCCTTTTTCAACGGCAAATCGCCGTTCTCAAGATCCCCGAATTTCTATAAACTGCCGTTCTCACCCTTCTCAAGTAGGCCAGGAGCCTGTCCCGAAATAGTCACCCCATTTTACATATGAGATTTGACCCCTTAAAGTTACTTAGATCATCAAAGTCATTCACAAGAAACTTGTCAGCTTGAACGAAGCCGCCGGGTTTGGCCCCCAGATCCCCCAAAAGGAGCCCAAAAGTCGGGTCGATCTTAACCCATATAACATATGCGCCAAATCTTGTCAGAAGGAAGGTGTATATACAGCGCGTCCCAGAAAAAACGAAACCCTAAAACAAAGGGTTATTGTGACCACACTATGTGCTCTATGACAATAACTATCTAATTTTCATAAACTATGAGTATTATGCTTTTAAATGATACCTTGATGGCATCCTTCCGTACATGCTTTACCGAGCAGCAGCATTTTAAAAATGACATGTAAAAACTCAGTTGTGCCGGTTTTGGGTAAAACCATGAAAACGTTAGGATCACATGCGATCATGACCCAAATGCAACATGACTTTTAAAACCCTATGAGAAGACTGTTTTCATCTGTTTCTTTAAAAAATTAGGGTAAGGATAATGCCCTTATCATAACATAAAGGAAAGTCAATGCTGGGGGTAAAGAAAGGGCATGTTTTGTATTGAAATGGTACCTGCAATCGAAATGAAAAGCAATTGTTAGCATTTTGCTGAACTGAAATTTATTTTAAGAACAAAGCGGACAGAAAGGTGATATTTTTCCTAAAAGTAAAGTAAGTGACACTTTCCATTGTCATCTAATGAAAATACAAGATAGAAAGGTCACATGAGGCAGAAAAAATATCAAGATTATGGCAATTCCCACCTCAGAAGGGGCACCTTTTCCATCACAGGAAGGGCACTTTTTCATCTTTTAAGGGATATTTATTGATATTGGAAATTTTGGGGGCGTATGCCCCTGCTGCCACTGGAAATTGGTTATTGACCCTTGTTTTATAAATTTCTGATTGAATGTATGCCACCACAAAATGGAATTTCACGTATCATATCTCTTACAGCTGGTATTTCAACTCGGTCATTTTGCATGTGATCCTAACGTTTTCATGGTTTTACCCAAATCCGGCACAACTGAGTTTTTACATGTCATTTTCAAAATGCTGCTGCTCGGTGAAGCATGTACCGATGGATGCCATCAAGGTATCATTTAAAAGCATAATACTTCTAGTTTATGGAAAATAGATAATTATTGTCATAGAGCACATAGTTTGGTCACAATAACCCTTTGTTTTAGGGTTTCGTTTTTTCTGGGACGCACTGTACATTACCAAAATACAAAAACTGACAAAATTTTCCGTCGGGATGGGTTGTCAGACCGCCCCTAAAAATTGGGGCGAATCTTTCCCTAAGGCCCATGGACCAAATTTTGTCAGAAGGGAGAGTTATGGGTGTACATTACAAAATTATAAAGACTGATAAAAATTTCCATCGGGAAGGGAATGTAACACGCACCAAAAAAAGAAAAAAAAACACCAAAGTGTCCCTAAACCAAGCTTTGCTGCCCAAAATGCTCTTGATGGACAACCTTAAAAACTCCAAAGTGTCTCATTCAATTCAGGTGAAATTTTCACAGTACAATTTTGGGTATTGTAACTTTCTTGGGGTGAAATTTGGTGTTAAATTATAATTTCAATAACAAATTATTAAATTGTGAAAAGTGTACTGCTTTCTCAAAAGTAGTCGAATGATATTGTCAGGATTTTGTAAACACACCCATTGTCCATCTGCGCCTGTTTGGAAAGGCATATAGAGAGCTTGCTTGGTATCCGTGTAATTAACACATGAATGGTAGATTACAGCATGGCAGACACATAGCCCAGATACTTAACAAGCTCCCCTATTATGTCTTGTTAAATAGGTGCAGATGGACAATGGGTGTGTTTACATAATCCTGACAATATCATTTGACTACTTTTGAGAAAGCAATACAATTTTCACAATTTTATAATTATTGAAATGATCATTGACACCAAATTTCACCCCAAGAAAGTTACAATACTCAAAATTGTACTACCTAAATTTGACATGAATTAAATTAGACACTTTGGAGTTATTAAGGTTGTAATGCCTAAAAATGGTTTTTCTCTACATCTAGAGCATTTTGGGCAGCAAAATGCTCTAGAGAAAAACCATTTAGAGCATTTTGGGCAGCAAAGCTTGGTTTAAGGGCACTTTGGTGTTTTGTTTTTTTAGGAGCGTGTTACACCCCCTTCCCGATGGAAATTTTTGTCAGTTTTTATATTTTTGTAATGTTTTTATATTTTTGTAATGTACACCCATACCTCTTCCTTCTGACAAAATTTGGTCCATGGGCCTTAAGGGGAAAAATTTGCCCAGGTTTTTAGGGGCGGTCTGACAACCCATCCCGACGGAAAATTTTGTCAGTTTGTGTGTTTTGGTAATGTATAGTCATACACCTTCATTCTGACAAAGTTTGGTGCATATGTTATATGGGTTAAGATCGACCCGACTTTGGGGTTCCTTTTGGGGGCTCTGGGGGCCAAACCCGGCGGCTTCGTTCAAGCTGACAAGTTTTTTGTGAATGACATTGACTTTAAGGGGTCAAATCTCATATGTAAAATGGGGTGACTATTTCGGGACAGGCTCCTAGACTAACGCGTTCTCAAGATACCTGGCCGGAACAAAAGCGTCTATCCTTTTCTCTCTCCTTATGTATTTTCTCTGTTTTTCCTTTAATCAATCATCTTCTCTTTACTCGTGTATTTTTTGTTTTGTTTTGTTTTGTTTTTCCTTTTTTATGGTTTTGTTTTTCCTTTTTTTATATCACCTTCTCTTTACTTATGTATGTCTTAGTTTTGTTTTGTTTGGTTTGGTTTGCCCCCCCCCCCCCCCCCTTTCTACCATGTTCCCTTCCCTGGTTGTACTGTTGGTGCACATAGCGCTGCTGGTGATCGTGAGTGTGCGCTTAGGTTATACTCTTTCACCAAGGCACTTCTATGATTTTTTTTCGCGAAACTGGCTGAACAGTTATGCGCTGGCGAGTTATTATAAGAGCATGCTCGAAGAAGTACTACTTTACTAGAGGTTGCCATTTCAGGTTGAACGTTCCTTCATCTTTTATACTCAATCTATTTTTAGAGTGTCCTGTTGGCATGTTTGGAGCTGATTGTTTTCAAGAATGTCACTGTGCTGATGGAGCAGATTGTGATGACTTCACGGGACAGTGTCCTGGAGACTGTTTGCAAGGATGGTCTGGACCAGCTTGTCAAGGTATAAATCGTTGTAATTTGCTTTGCTTAAAAATGACAGAAGATTAATACTTTCTCTTGTATGTAATTGGAAAATTAAAAGCAAAGATTTGTTTGTATCACCTTTTTAAGCCGTTCCTAATTGTTACTGCTGCGGATGCTATATTTCATACTCAAACTTTATTTTGTAGAGATCCCGTGGAATAAAATTGATTCATAACCTTGGTGAAAGAATTTCAATTTCAGTTTCTTGTGTACTAGGTTATATTTCTAAAGCCAAGCTCTTCCTCATTCTCTTCTTTTTTTTTTTTTTTTTTTTTTTTTTTCTTTCTTCTTCTTCTTCTTCTTCTTCTTCTTCTTCTTCTTCTTCTTCTTCTTCTTCTTCTTCTTCTTCTTCTTCTTCTTCTTCTTCTTCTTCTTCTTCTTCTTCTTCTTCTTCTTCTTCTTCTTCTTCTTCTTCTTCTTCTTCTTCTTCTTCTTCTTCTTCTTCTTCTTCTTCTTCTTCTTCTTCTTCTTCTTCTTCTTCTTCATTTCTATAGTTCCATCTGTTTGCCCGATCGGCTACTTCGGGACTAACTGTACTCAGCAATGTAACTGTAGGAATGGCACAGCATGCGATCGGGATACTGGATTCTGTGCCGCGGTTGAAGGGCTGTGTGACATAGGATATGTCTCTGATTCTGTGGATTTCCCATCACATTGTAGGACATGTAAGATTGTTATTCGCTTCATATCTTTTATAACGATACAGCAACAACAAATTATGACCATGGCAAAACTCGTTAGCCTATGACTCTCCCCTAGGCTATATTCGTGTATAATAAGCCAGTTCACAATTACAATTTGAGTATGTGCAAATACGCTTTCTTTGTGTGCGCACCAAGATGGGCGCACCGGTATGACTTTACGTAGTAAACAAGTAACGCGTCTCGCCCCCCCCCCCCCCGGGGAGGGGGAGGGGGAGGGGGCACTCAGTATAATAGTGTGCGATGGGTATGTGCTTCGGAGAAGACCCCCATTTTTACACTCAAAATTCCATTCCAAAGCATACCATTTTTTCTTGTTGAAAAGAAGAAGAAGAGAGAATACCGTTAAAGCACCACTTTTTTTTATTCATTCCGTCGTTCAGGCCGTTCTGGCCCGCCCCGAGCGCGTCCACCAAAACAGATGCGTGTGCGCGTATAAATTGGGGTCATTTCAGGGTCATTTGTACCATGTACTAATTACGAACTGGCTTATATATTCATCGTTTAATAAAAGAAAATGGTCACTTTTGTAATACCGACCTTCACTAAATACCGGATATACCTTCGGATTAAGAGGATATGCATCGAAAAGTCAACGCATTTTTACGAGTTAACCTATATGCGCTTGTTACTCAGCGCAACAGGTGTGTAAAACAGTGCGCATCACGGCGCAATGGAATATTAATGCGCCATCCACTCAATTTTTGCAGTCAGTTACTTAAACATTTCACTAATATACAGAACGACTGTAGCGAGTCGAATTCTGAAAATTACATGAGTGGATAGAAAATATTCCATTTATCTTGCTCTCCAAATCTGGTGACATGAAACGTATTAATGGTCGAGTTTCCAAATGGAGATCAACTAGCGCATTGGCATAATTATTGTCTTAAGTGCGCGATCTCCATAGGTTGGTGTACAAATTATGCATTTTTTTCAGATGCTTTCGGACTAGCCATGGTGCAAGAACCCTTCCTTAATTCATGTAGAGTGAATTTTCCGATTCCAAAACTAAATCCATGTTGATTAATTTTTTTTTCTACAATTTGATATAGTTGATAAAGTGAGACCGGGGAAACTTAACGCTAGTTACATTTCCCTCGTGAGATATAGTTTGGCTATGGTTCTGTTTCGATCAAACGTGCATGATGAAATTGTCCGGTATTAACCCTTTCAGGACAGGGATTATTTAAGGGCTAAATTGATCACATTTTGTTCTTCAAATTGGCAACAATAATATTTTTCTTTTAGTGCTACATGGTTCAAATAAGGTGTAATGTCTTTGAAAACAATATACATGGTTAGAAATTTGTTGAATAGTTGAAAGAAATTGCCAATTTTGATGAAAAACAATGATTTTAAACCTCTCAATGTGTTGCTAATTTAAGGATCTCAAAGCTTATTCTTGTTTTTAAAATTCCTGGCATTAAACGCAATATGGTCATGCAATAAAAATGGACATAGTGTGTGCAGAAAATTTTGCTCTTTCTACTCGTGCATCTGGTATATTTTTTAGAGCTCTGGATCAAAAGTTATTGAGCCAAACCACAAAATGTGGTCAATTGTCTCGAAAGGGTTAAAACCACATGTTTTCTGCAAAGCAAATTTACAAGGGTCTACTGTTCTGACGATTCTATAAAAACTCTGGGATAGAATGCATAAAAGTTAGTTTCTCCTGTTATGTAATTTTCAAAACATTTCATTCACAGAGCTTCCTGTATACGAAAGGATAGCGTTAAGTGTCCGGTAATAGGTTAACGCATCATAACCCCTTCTTTATTATCATTCATCACTATAAAGTCATATTTTGTTTTGGGAACAAAAAATCAGAAAATTGAATTTGGAGAGAAAGAAATTTGTTAGTCTCGGTAAGTATTTAACATAATGATTTCCCCATGACACTTTATATTTATTATGTAGTTTCAGGATGTTACAGCTCTTGTTCGAATACATGTCATTGTTCTGGTGGTGTGGAGGATTGTCACTTTCTGACTGGTACTTGTTTATCATCCACCTGTCATCCAAGATGGACGGGAGATCAATGCCAAACGGGTATTTTCTGTAACTTGATCCCTTTCCTCGAATTTCGTTCACACGTAGACTACACACTTAGAAATTAGGGTGCAGTTTTGCACCCGTAGGGGTGCAGACCGTTGGTACAATAGCAGCACCCTTTTAGGGTGTAGACTTGAACCTTTCAGGATGCATATGTGCACCCTGTTGGGAGCAAATGTGCACCCATAGGGGGTTCAAAATCGCACCCTATAAGGTGCATTTTTGCACCCTCTGGGTTCATAACTGCACCTTAAAGGGTGCATCGTCGATGGCAGTAGATCACCATTCTCGCCTCTTCACAGCTTAACATCAGACAATAAAAAGTTTTTTGCCCATATTTCATGATTCACGCACGAATGGAACACAGGCAGTAAAGTACACGCAATGAAAGGACCTCGATCGGGGGCGTCTACAGTGCGACAGCTCGTTTTACTCATACAACTTTACAGCTGTAGTATGTACTCCACTATCTATCCATATAACAAATCAGTACAGTAACAGTTAGTAAAACCAGCACTTTCACTTAAAATGATATAATATCGACTGAATTATCAAAGAATGGACAAATAAACTATCAAAATGAGCCATGATAAACTCGCCAGATAATTTGAATATGTGAATTATAAACATTTTTCTATTAAGTACCTATACGTTGGTTGCTGTAAGCCTCAGTATGAACATGAAGAACAAAGAAGCGGACAAAATATACAGCTCCTGATTGTACCTTCCACAATAGCTGTGGTAGATAAAAGAACATTCCTTCATTGCTATCATATGAAAATATGTAGAACAAGTGTCACATGCATATTGACCTGTACTACTTATTTTACATAATAGCAATGAAGGGATGTTCTTTCCTCTACCAGAGCAATTGTAGAGGGTACAATGAGGAGCTGTATATTTTGTCTGCTCTCTTTTTTCATCGTGTTGATAGTGCCTGCAATCCGGTTTATGTTAGTCTTTGCGCAATTACTCTCTTGAAACACGTCATTAAGAAATACGGAAATTTTTAATTTAAGCAAAATTACGACACAAGCTGATCGAAATGGATTTATTTTTCCTTTTTCTAATTCATTTCATTTCTATCATAATGGTGTTAAATGATTATTTAGTCTTACTTCATGAGATATTGTGACATAAGTGTCAACAGTGCTGGTTTGGGTATTCATGTAAAGACTAATACCTCTGATCGAAGGGTGCAGAATTCAACCTTGTACAATTTAGATATACGGGTGATCCGCCCAAATTGGCACCCTAAAGTGCACCTTAATTTCTTAGTGTGTAGTTTTTCACAATACTGTTTCCCACTATACTGTCTGTCAATATGACAATGCAATACATGATATCGTTTCCTTTCTTCTCTGTACAAACATCGTGCTTTATGTATGGATTATGATGGTTTTATGCGGTGTATATTATACTCTTTAAGGTCAGTCACCGCTAACTAAAATAAGAACAACTTTATTTATCCCTTTGATTCACACATCATGCAGAACTGAAATTTTGCACGTACATTTTTTCCTGTATGATATCAGACTTAATACATAAGACAAAGAACCATTTTCCAGTGGTAAATGAAAGCACATCTTTTCTCGAGATTTTGTTACCAATTGCCACTTTTTCTTCATCCAGCAGATTTTTGTTACCTATACAAATGGGAAAAGTTCAGTGGATAATAATAATATATAATAATATTGTCCATTTATATAGCGTAGCTACTATACCATATTATTACCCCGGCTTTAGCCAAGCTGCCATGATAAGTCGCTAAAGATTTGTGTATTTAGATTAGTTCCCAAGTAACAATGTTTCTTTGTTCTTAGCGCATATTGCATTTGCCTCTTTACGCTTCAAAATGAATATTAGGCCTATGTCTTTGGCACAGCTCATTTTTAAAGGATTAAATCTCAGCAAGTAGCGGCTAGTCCAGGGTGGAGAAGTGTTGATTATGTATATCTTACTATATGCTGGGACTCGAACTGTGAATCAGTAAATAAATAATCAATAGTTTCTCGATACGACACTATACCACTATGCAAAACGTACATCTTGTTTTTCACCATTTTAGATCGTTTTCAGACGAGCTCCATGAAGACCAATCCAGGAGTGGCGATCTTCTCCTGTGCTTTCACGGCGTCACCGGGACAAGCCCTTAGCCCCGAGTACATCAAAGCTGCTGTGGGCACCTTTTTTCAGGAACGCTGGATTACCCAAAGAACCTCTGAATATCAATATACAACCCTGAACAATTCATTTATTCACATCGATATGGTGCCAGCAGAACATATTTACTGCTTCGTAGGAGATCCTGAAATCCCTTTAGGGTTTGCTTTCGTGAGACTACCTCCACGAGATTTCTTCTGTAAGCCTGCAGTACATGCCTATTGCCTTAGTTCACACATCCTACCCGTCGAATACTTTGTACAGTAGTGGAAATGATCTGAGTTTTTGTAGATCAAATAAAAGATCCTTAAAAAAAATATCTTTCGCATTGCCCAATTTCTAGTCATCATTTTATTGCACCGTGTTTTACCTTTTTTTTAAGAAACACACACACACGTTGGTATTAATATGACCAAAAAACATTTATTCAATATACGATAAAAGAGCCATGTATACAATATGCCTTCCTCAAGGACATATGTGCAGTGCCGGGGATCGAACCCACCATCCTCGCATTTCCAGTCAAGTGTGTAAACCACTCGACCACGACACTTACAAAGATATACACGGTATAATTTTTTTTAATTAGTTCAAGAAAACGTTATGTTATAATAATAATAATATGATAATAATAATAATATGTATTGTTTACCCAGGGTAGCCTCATCAGTATTATATACTGTAATATATATATATATATATATATATATATATATATATATATATAATAATAATAATAATAATAATAATTATTATTATTATTATTATTATTATTATTATTATTATTATTATTATTATTATTTTGTTTACCCAGGGAAGCCTCATCATATATATATATCATATATATCATATATATATATATATATATACTGTTCTCCCTGAGGGCCCTGCAATCATATGTTTCCCATGTCTTAATTTTCAGTCCATTTTACTGAGGGATTATAATTATCAAAAGAAGAAATAACTGATTCGATCTTAGAACAATACCTTTATTGAATGGGAAAAGTGAACTGAGTGAACGAGCAGTCGGATAAATCGTTGGTTGCTATCAAATTTACAATCGGTGACATTTTGTTCATTAAACAAGTTGTTTTGATGAAAACAGGCTTATTTTTTGTCTCTCTTCTATCTGTTTACCCTTCTTATCCTTCTTATCTTACTGAATTGTTAACTCCATATAAACCAGAAAGAATGCTACGTTCCAGTTCCAAGTCTCTGCTTTGTGTTCCACAAGCCATGACAAAGTCATACGGGGAAAGGTCTTTCTCATACGCAGCCACTATTTTTGTGGAACAAATTGCCAGAACAACTCAAAACTATAGCAACCTATGACACCTTCACCAGTACCTTGAAAACGTATTTTGTCACCACTTATGAAAAGTCAGAATCATGAACCCAGTGCATTTTTTCCTTTTTTTTTTCTTGTATAAACTTCTCGTTTTCTATTCTTAAAGTGCATAGAGACATGCAAATTTGCGTATGTGTTATGCGCTATATAAAAATGTTTAATTATTATTATTATTATTATTATTATTATTATTATTATTATTATTATTATTATTATTATTATTATTATTATTATTATTATTATTATTATTATTATTATTATTATTATTATTATTATTATTATTATTATTATTATTATTATTATTATCTAGACCTTTATCTTTCGCAGTTTTACCAAGTTTTAATGGTACACCAGAGCTACTTGATTTTGGATACTATCATGCTGCCATCGGCTGGAGACAATGGGACCCTAACTCTGATACAGGGGACGGACCTATTGTTTCGTACAAGGTCTACGTGCGATCAGGTAGCGATGTCGTACTGGCTCAAGAAGTACAACCTCCAAGCATGTTAAACAATACGGACACTCCAATATCAAAGAGGTCTGCTGAGAATGTCGCTAATATGGTCATGTACAACGTCAGTGGACTTAAAACAGGATCAACCTACACGGTTCAGATCGCAGCGATTCGAGACGGTATTAACGGTGAAGGAGAACCAGGACCGACATTGACATTCACAACAGAAAGACGTAGGCATCTCGAGAGAATTAGAAATATAAAATATGTGTTATTTATCAGCTCACATTTAATAAAATTTAGGATATAATCAACGTATGAACGAAGGGTGACATTTACTTAACACATTTCAGTGAAGAATAAATACCTAACATATACTTTGAGAAATTTCCCTGGTGAATGTCATGTATGCCAATGACAATATTTCTTTCACTGATTTAACAATTTCTACAATTATCAAAACATGAATCGTCAATATCAAGCAGTCTGTTCTCTAAATAGTGTACAAAACATAACTGTGTGCAATTGTGATACCATTATGACCATTAGAACGAGGCTGTTCTTATGAAATTACAATCTGATAATGTTTATCACCTCTGGTGATACCTTGGCATTTTAAACTTATTTTTAGTTCTTCACTGTCTTCCTAGTTCCTCTTCCAAGATCAACTTTACGTGTCGTAGGGGGCGCCGTTGGTGCTGTTCTTGTGATTCTGATCGTTATCATTCTCATCACCATCATCGTTTATAAGCGAAGAAGGTTAGAGGGAAACTATCAATTAACTCTTTGGATGCCAAAAGAGCTAATGCAATATGGAATTTATGTATTTAGTTTTTCATCTGTTCCACGGTGAGGGTTAATACATGTACCTCTTACCCCCGGGGGGGGGGGGGGGGGCACTCCGGTATATTGGTGTACACATGCGTGTCCATGGATTTAAAAAATGCCCCCTAAACAAGTTTCATACTTTGGTGAAAAGACACCCCTTAAAGGAAACCAAAACCCAAGGAGAGAATCGATGTTATTGGAAAGTGAAAATTCAGAGAAGCACTTTACAAAAAGTTTCATTAAAATTGGTTAAAAAATGAGAGAGTTATGGAAGTTTGAAAAGTCTCGTTTTACTTTCTATGGGGATCGTCAAATTGGCAAAATTGCTTCAAAATGGCTGATTTTGTGAACAACTCTCCATTTGTTTTGTAAACAGATTTTCAGATTTTCCCCATTATCTTTCAAGGTGCAGTTAATCTCCTTCTGAGCTCAACATATATATAATGGGAAAATGTATTTTACACCACATATGTCAAGTTCAGGAGGAGACAAGCAGCACCCTGAGAGATAATGGGGAAAATCTGAAAATCTGTGTACAAAACAAATGGAGAGTTGTTCACAAAATCAGCCATTTTGAAGCAATTTTGCCAATTTGAGGATCCCCATAGAAAGTAAAACGAGACTTTTCAAACTTCCATAACTCTCTCATGTTTTAACCAATTTTAATGAAACTTTTTGTAAAGTGCTTCTCTGAATCTCACTTTGCAATAACATTGATTCTCTCCTTGGGTTTTGGTTTCCTTTAACAAGGATTTGGCGTGCTTTTTTCGTAAAAATTACCCCTTAACGAGGATTTTGCGTGTTTTTTCATAAAAATTACCCCCTTAAACAGGTTTGATTGAAATATTACCCCCTAAACAAGTTTGTCTTAAATATTACTCCCTAAACAAGATTAACTTAACCAACATAAAAAATACACCACTTGAATTCAAGATCACCTTTTGCAAACTGACATATTCTTCACCTTTGGTGGATAAATTCTTCACACAAGGCAAACAAAATAAACTGCACATATAGGAACTGCTGTTGGTTAAATTACAATGTTATTATTTACTTCAGTTATGTAGGACAGGTTTCAAACTGTGTACTCCGTTAGGTTTAATACACGATCATCATTTGCTTACTTTTGAAAAACCGTTCATAGGGCGTTCAAGTTCCTGAAAATCGGACTAAAAATGTTTCGTTCGTACCATTGCCGCCGGAATGAAAATGACCCCCTAAACGCGTTTGGCAGCATTCCGTTCAGCACCCCCTTTTTGTTGAAAATCGGCGTTTTCGGACCCCTTAACACGTAACGCGCGTTACGCGTCCTGGATGAAAAAAAGACCCCTTTTTACGCGTTTTTTTGGACGCGCATGTGTACACCAATATACCTGAGTGGCCCCCCCCCCCGGGCCTCTTACTTGCTGTCTTGTTTTGACTCCTCCAAGAGAGATGGCTAGAACTACATTGTCATGAAAATGTAGTTTGACATCTAATTATATAAATATATATTTGAATTATATGATTTATTTATTATTTGCTTAATTATAATAATGAATGTAAGTATTGTAAAGCGCTATGCTCTATTAATATTATGACTCCCCGTTTAAATGATAGGCAAGTATGTTAATGCCACGCGAGATCACAACATTCCCTTATATTGTTAGCATCTTTATTACATACTAAATTATTGGGACTTTATAATCATTCCTCGTCATTACAATGTATCTATGCTTTCCAATCATTATCTATCAGCAATCAACCAAGAAGTGTAGCTACCGGCGAGTCTCAAGGGAAAGAGTCCGATGTATCTCCGCGATATAAAAACCCTGTTTTTAATCCATCCAAGGCAGATTCCCATACCTTCCAAGACCTCACTACTGACAACTATGCTTATCAAAATCTCAGAACCGACACACCAAGCCATCAGCATGTTACCTACGCCGATATCTACCAAGATGTTAAAACTGATCAGGAAACTACCTACGAAGAATTCACTGACTCTATGTAGATTAAGAGAGATTATGTCAACGTGCAAGACGTTTAAACAATACTATAATATTGGCTACAAGAACAGAAAAAACACATTACGTAAGCTCTTAGGTACTACTGAACAACAAGAATGCCATAAATTTTATGTTAAGCGTCTTCTTCCCTCCCCCCCCCCCCCCCCCCCCCGTCTTACCAAATTGCATTACTTCCTAATTCCCTTAATCCCGCGTATCAGTTGATAAACTTTGATCTGAAAAATCACAATTTTCAGAAGTCTTACACATTTCGGTCAAAATAGTTGTATTCCTTAACAAGCTTGCTTTACTTAGGCCTATGTACTATATTGTTATGAAACTGTAAGTATCAGAGTATGGGATTCGTTTCTTTAAACCATATTTACTTATTTTCTTTAACTGAACTTTACTTCTTTCTCTCATTGTCTGGATAATGTAATTGAAGTGTAAGAACAAATTGAATCTCACATGTACAGTAACCGAGATATTTATTAACACTTCTATTTTTTGGAAACAGCTAATCTCGTTCCTCTTTGTTGCCATAACATCGTATGATTATGTATCGGGTTCAAATAATTTTAGAAATATTATGAGTTAAATGATTTTATACTGAGATGAAAGAAAATATAAGATTTTTTATTCAGTCAGGTATATTCACGTACTATGTCATAAAGTGCGGAGGCATACTTCATCATGTTAATTGTGTTTTGAGATATTTAGGAAAATAATTTACAAAATGCACATCTTAATCATAATTGGAAGTTGCAAAATAGGTATACGATAATGTGTTATGAAGTGAACGTTAGATTTAAAGGCAAATATCATACGTCAGCACTGAATGTATTATATCATGAGTGGTGAATGTTTAGGCTAAATTGAATTAGTAATAGATAGAATTAGAAAATTCAAACGAAGTGAATGTTTATGTATTACGCTATGTCCTTTGGATGTCTATAGGCACATAATGAATGTGAATAGTGATTTTTAAAAATGCACGATAAGTGAATACATAATGAATATTAAAGATATACAATGATTTAAAATATTATGGAATGAACATTAAAAATGAAGAACTTAATAAAAAATTGAAATTTACGTTTACTTCATTATCCGGTACAATCCCTCCCAACTCCTCGGAATGGAATTACGCTACTTTATTCATGCAATGTCTGAATTATAATTTTGAATTAAGGAAACGAAATGTTTTACGTTTTACCTCGACCAGGTATGACTTTTTTTTCGATCTGTTAGATGCGAATTATAGGTCTACAATAGTCATGATCAAACAAGTATCATCAAACAAGGGAATTCAGTCTAATATTCTAACATCATAAAAGTTACAAAGGTTTAAAAAAAAAAACTCAAGAAGGTTCAGACAGTTGTTTCATTGGTAGAGGTGCCGTAGTAGAGTGATTTAAAAACTAGACTTTGAGATGCGAATATCGTTGGCTCGGTCGGTATTGAAGTCCATAAGAAAGACATTTTATCTGCGTTCCTCCTCTTTACCCAGGTGTTAAATGGCTACCCGGTAGAATACGAAAGTCATCATGCTTTGTTTAGCACTTCGAGCGTTTGTTTAAAAAAAAAAAAAAAAAGGCGCCTTCTGGAATGCTCGACATGGAGTGAAGACATAATGCGGGCAAGCCTGGACCCGATATATATTATGGTATAAGACAAACTAATGTAGCATGGATGCTACACGGAGTTTCACGCCTAAGGCGATCTTCAGGCAAGTGATAGCTTCTTTAAAATTACATGATTACTCTATATACATGTGTACAAATACGTTCAAAATAAGGCGTTAACTACAATGGTGGTTACTCATGGGTAAACGGGGTAAAGGGGGCTACTGTAGATGGACATCTCATGCGACGAAGAGACTTTCAACAAAACCGCCCCTGCCTACAACGACGCCCTAAGAGCCAGCGGATTTGATGAAGGCCTCACCTTCGCAAAGGAGCGCCCGGCAGCTAGAAGACAAAACCGGAAACGAAACATCATCTGGTTTAACCCCCCCCCCCCCCCCCCCCATTCAGCAAAAACGTGGCATCCAACATCGGCAGAACGTTCCTGAGGCTTGTTGATAAGCACTTCCCGAGAAAATCAAAACTGAACAAAATATTCAACAGAAACACGCTCAAAATCAGCTACGGTTGCATGCACAGTGTCGCTAGCATCATTAGGGCGCACAACAAGCAGATTTCAACTAAGGATGACCAAACCAACCTGAAAACCTGCAACTGCCGCAAAAAAGACCAATGCCCCTTCAAGGAAATTGCCAGGCCAACAGCATTGTCTACAGCGCGCAAGTCTCTGGACCGGAAAGCCCGAAGCAGTATAGGACTGACCGAGCCCCCGTTCATGCTGAGGTACAGCAACCACCTACAATCCTTCCGGCATGAAAAGCACAAAAACAGCACAGAACGTTCTAAATACATCTGGCAACTCAAACAGCAAAGCGTCCCATTCACAATCGATTGGTCGATCTCCAGCAAGGCACAGGCATACACCAGCGAAACGAAGAAATGCAACCTGTGCCTGACCGAGAAGCTTGCCATCGTCAGCGCCGAGAAGCGGACACTCCTGAACAAAAGACCAGAACTTGTCTCCAAATGCAGTCATGAAAATAAATTTTATCTCTGTAACTTTAAAAAAGACCATACTTAAATACCCATATATTTGATTAACTAGCGCCTTGGAGGAGACTATTGTGTAATGTGTCGTTTCGTTTCGTTCTAAGAACGAAACCTTTACACAAAAAATAAGAGGAAAGGCCCTATTTAAGACCCCCCCCCTTTTTTTTTTCTACCTAAGAAAATGCAATACAAATTGAATATGATATGACTATGTATAAGTGCTTCTAAATTTTCCCCCGTTTCTGTTTTGTTTAGTTTAGTTTTGTTTTTGTATTTTCTCTTCTCTTCCTTCGACTGACAAGCTCTGTCTCCGGGGAGAGGAGTAGGACTTTGAGGTCTTACAGGGAAGTCTAGGGAAATCCAGTTCCCTGTCTGACGCTACTTCTTTCCCTGTAGCAAGCAAACAGTCGAACGTAACTGTGTAAATAAATAAATGAAAAAAGAAAGAAAAAGGGAGGGGGATGTAAGAGAGAAAAAAAAAATATATATATGTGTGTATATGTGTGTATGTATATGTATATATGTATATATGTATATATGTATATATGTATATATATGTATATGTATGTATGTATATATGTATATAAAAGAAATATGTTTGTGTGTATATATGTATATATATATATATATAAGATAAAGAGCTAATATATAGGCTCATCTTGTCTCCTTAATTTGGTTGTACTTAGTATGACCTAAGCATTATGTAAAGCTAACCTACATGTAAGTATAGACTTAGCATACTTGAAAATAACTAACCAGTCGTTGCACTTTTTCATTACTGTAGCCTCATCTTTTTGCCTTATCATAATGTCAATTGAATTTACCAAATTAATACAAAACTACCGGTCATATCACCCCCATAGCCATTCGATCACTGACACCCCCACCCTATGCCTGAGTGACCTAGGCCAAATCTCCTTTGGCCGAAAATCCAAGAGACGTAATTCGAGGATTGGTAAGACGGCATCTTTGAAAAGGTGGGAAAAGTGCCCAAGTGTCCGCTTGGCGGGATGGTATCTTTCAATGATTTTGAGCAATATGATTTCCTCTTCTTATTTTACGTAAATACAGTTTTAATAAAAATACAACGTACCTTCTGAAAAAAAAATTGTTAGAATTCTAAAAATAACATTTGTGGCAAAAATAGTCAGTTTTGACTAATTGCCAAATAAAAACAAATAACAACAACAACACACACCTAAACCCCCTCCTTCCACATGCTTTAACTTACATGTCTTTATCTTTGTTTTGTGTTCCCCCAACACTCTTTTGTTAATCTCAACCCTTGTGCATCTACAATAGCCCCCCTTTACCCATGAGTAACCACCATTGTAGTTAACGCCTTATTTTGAACGTATTTGTACACATGTATAGCAGAGTAATCATGTAATTTTAAAGAAGCTATCACTTGCCTGAAGATCGCCTTAGGCGTGAAACTCCGTGTAGCATCCATGCTACATTAGTTTGTCTTATACCATAATATTCATTGCTCTGCGTAGACATTGAGCACTTTACGCTAAGATAGACCAAACCATATATATATATATATATATATATATATATACATATATATATATAATATTTTTTTTGTCAGCGGGACTTGCGCCGCCGAAGAGAGAGGGCAGTATTTGAGCGTCAAGAGCAGAGCCCTATGAAGGGCTCTGGTCAAGAGCAGCGTGCATGAATATCGATGCATACAATGTAGTATGTATGCATATATATGCGCGTGCTAGTTACATTTCCCTGGACTAGTTAATTATGTGGAGTGCATGAATGCAGTGCAGTGCAGTGCAGTCAAGGTTGCTAGAGTTGGCAGAATTCTGCTTTCTGGCAGAATTTTGACCGCTTTAGCATTTAGCATTATGCTAGGCATAATTTGACAAAAGTTAGCAGAATTTTAGCAGAATTCTGGTGTTTTTGTTTTTTTACTTGTCAGAGAATTTTTGAGTAAAAATATACCTCAAAATGCTGATAACCCTTTTTTTTTTCTTTTCTTTTTTTTTTTTTTTTGCTTGTTCAGAGAATTTTTGAGTAAAAAGTCTCCCAAAAGATGCTGATAAGCTTTTATTTTTTATTTTTTTGCTTGTCAGAGAATTTTTGAGTAAAATTTTTTTATACAGCAGAATTTTCGCTGCTCGCTAGCAGAATTGTATTTTTTTCGCTGGCCACACTGAGTTCAGTGCGTGATCAAGTGAAGAACATGGACTTGGACGTGAAGTTCTGCTCCAAAAATGACTGTCTGGATGCAAGTCTTTTGCAAGTATGGTAGTCTTTATCTCACAATGATGTCAAAAATCTAACTGTTAGATCTAATTAAGATCTAAGAGTTAAGTCCAGTTAAGTACATGTAAGTCCAGGGAGCTCCACCACCACCGCCGTAAGGCGCCTAACGTTAGATATGTTAGATCTACATTAGATCTAACAGTTACAATTTTTACATCATTATGAGCTAAAGAGTACCATACTTGCAAAAGTTAAAGTTAGTATACAAAATGTAATGGCTCACTTACACACAACAGTGTTTTCTCTAGCCTTTTGACAAGGCCCTCGTGACTTGGCTATTTTTCTCGGCAAGAAAGCTAGTACTGGCTGCATAACGAGACTAGCCGCCCAGCCCGGTGAATGCGCGATCGAGCGACGTGAGTCGCGAGAGCCTTTTGGAACCTGGCCTGTATTTCTTATATGCTATCCCTTGTTCCTAGCGAGGATCTGCTACCTTATAGGTAGGAGCCAATCAGCGAACGTATCTTCGCATGACGTCAGCATAAATTTGGTATGCAAATTCGCCTTCATCTCGGCAACCCGTGCAAGCTACATCAATCATGGCGTCCGAAAAAGAATTGTTGCTGAAAAGCACGGAATTTGCCTCGCAAATGCTGAAAATTTCAGCTTTCAAGGACTTACAACTGAGGGCAATTCTTTCAGTCCTCAAAGGACAGGATGCATTTGTGAGCCTTCCCACGGGATATGGCAAAAGCGCTATTTACCAGGCGATCCCGTTGTGTAAGGACTATCTTCGATCGCAAGCTCAAGCTGGAGGACAAGCAGGCACCATGAACGAATCACATGGAAAGCAATCCCCGCAGATACCGTTGTGATTGGTCGATAATCCTCGGTAGGCGTGTTAGCATACGAATGTCAACTCGTGAATAATTCATATCGGACGATGGAAACCCAGGTTCCAAAAGGCCTCGCGACTAAAGTCGCTCGATCGCGCGTTCACCCGGGCCGTGTTGATTCTTTTCGTCGCCGGCTAGTCTCATCTCAGGCACAGCATGACGAGTAAAATAGCCAAGTCACGAGGCCTTGTCAAAAGGCTATGTTTTCTCAGAATTGAAACCGGATCTATCAAGACAGTCATTTTTGGGGTAGAACTTCACGTTTAGGTCCATCTCCTTCACACAATCACGCACTACATGCACTGCATGTGCATAGCGCATGCACATGCATTGTATATATGCATCATATCACTGAACTCTAGTAGTCCAAACTGTAGAGTTCAGTGATATGCATGCACTGCTCTTGACCAGAGCCATCCATACACAGAGTTTGGCCAACTCGGTTTCAGTTGGGCACAACATGGCGTATATTCCTTTGTTACATGCTTGCCTAACAAAGCAACAGGCCGCCATATTGTTACCCACTGGAGCAGAGTTGGCTAAACTCTATGTATGGATGGCACTGCTCTTGACGCTCAAATTCTGCCCTGTCTCGTCGGTGGCGCAAGTCCTGACAAAAAAAAATATCGCGACCGGGGTCCGGGGTAATATAGGTTTTCTCGATAAAATTCGCAAAATTAGCTTTCAAATTCATTTTCAAACGCTCGTATTGAAGCGATTTGTTCGTTCCGTTTCCTCCTTTGGATCATATTAGTTTTCACTCGTTCAAATTTCATTTTCCAGCGTCCAGATAATATGTGCTTCCAACATCCAACTTAATTTATCGTCGTTCAATTCAAAGTGACCAAAGCGTCATTCAAATTGCGACTCGGGTGCGGATTCTTGCTCGAGTTTTACTTTCCTTTTCATTGTTAACAGACAGTCAAGTTAACAGTTTGTTCATTCAATTTCAAAAATTAAAGGAAGTACAGAAAATAGCCGGGCTTTGCCTTTTTTGAATCAATCTTACTTCTATTTTTTCGTCATTTAAGCATTCAAATGTTTTTAAGTGTATTTTGTTGTTGCAATACGAGGGGTGCTTACGGGGCTCGCGCAACCCTACTTTGTTTTTGTTTTTTCCATGATTTTACTTTTGTGTAAAATATATAATCATTTTTCATCATTATCATTTATTCCTGATCTATGACACTGAAGAACACGACTTTACTTTTTTCTGAATCTTATCATGTAAAATCTCTTATTTTATTATTAATATTTTGTTGCATTTCCGTGACTTTAGACAAGATTTAATCACACGGAAAACCATTTTAGCATGACAGATTTTTTTCAAAGTCCCTAGTGTGGGAGGGGGTACCACCCCCCCCCCCCATCATGAACACCGATCGACACCCCTGTACAAAGGCACAAGTTTTTTGATCAAGATGCAAAAGTTCCATCTCTGTGTATTCAGTTGTCAGTGTACTCTCTGTGTGCACAGAAGTTTAATGCTCATCTATATATTCAGTTAGAAAGTCACAAACATTGTAGTGAAATTGATATATATTATCAAAGTTTTTGCTATAGTTATTGTTGAGAATCATGAAGTAGTTATTCTTGAATATGTATTACATTGTATATTGTTCATAACTTTGGTCTATTGTTATTTAAAATGTACATGAATAGTTTCAAAAGAAGTAGGAATTTGTAACTTTTAGCGAGAGTGTGCAAAACAGTGTATAGCCGATAAGTAGACACAAAAGGAATACACACACATTAGGTTCATTGTTTAAGATTTGGGAGCACTGGACTGAGTCATCTAAGAAATAATATGGTCAGTGCCATCTCAGAATGGATGCCGTTGCTATGGGCACGAACTTCTTAGAATAGAGGCGTGTTCACATTGTAGTTTAGTGTAGTTGTAACTGGATTAAAGTTATTACCGATTTAACAGTAGCTTAGGTTAAGATTAAGTACTTTGAGATATTATATCCACATATATTATGTTAAACCTTTACATGTATACTACCTAGATTAGTTAATTACTGGAAAAGACAAGAAGATTAATATCGATGCTTTATAATTAGTTAATCAGTTAGATTACTTACATTGTTCAAGGTGTTGCACATTATGAAATGTTGACAATACATTCATTATATATTCTATTTCTCTGTTGTATTACACTCAACGTTACGCTAGTTCATTCACTCTTATGATAATTCTACGTTCACTAGTCTTTACGTTTGTTCTACACTCGATTTACGAACATCTATATTTAACCAGCTTACGGATGTAAATACGCAGAAGATTTGATCATTTATACGCCAGTGTGAATGGACATTCATTACGGAGTGCGTTCCGATGTTGACTTTTTTTTAGCCCTCTGTAGCTTAACCGTGCTAGAAGCTGCAATCGCTTTTCCTGAAAATCATATTAAATGCTCAATTTAGGCAATTGAACTGTTGATGATGATCTTGATGAATATTAAAATTCACATGAAATCGAGCGACTGTGCATCAATTTGGCTGCTGTTTTGATGAATTTGACCAGGAAAACCTATATAATAAGATTCTGTGAATTACTGAAAGTCATCGAATATAAGATGTCATAAAGTCGAGAATCATATTGATATCACTGTTATTATCCCTTTTCCCCTACATCCTTTGAAAGTGTCAATCCTTTTGAAATGTACATTAGAAGGGAGAAAGCAACACCTTAAGGAAAAAAAAATCGTATGCTAATTATGTGTATGACCATTATGACAGTGTTAAAGTTATGACTCCCTCGACATTATGACACACGTATGAACAGTCACAGATATAGGGAACATCGGTCCTATAATCTTAACTCCCCCGTTAAGGCGAATTCACAACGAACACGACACACGACACACGACACGACAAACGGAGAAAAAACAGTGCACACCGCACACGACATTCGCTAAAAAGTCGTGCTGGAGAGAGGGTAATGTCGTTTTTGATGATGAGAATGTCGTGATAGTATTCATTTGAAGTTCATCATTATAGTCATCAAAATAATTCTGTAAGAGTCTTATGTTGTTTAATTTTGAAATCATTTATTCTTTATTTGGATTTCTAAAAGTTGTTAAATTGGTCAAGTGGCACATGTTGAGAAATTACAAAAGTGATATTTGCCGTTTTCTATTCGGAATAATCACAGCTGCGGTTTTTTTTTTTTTTCTTCATATCGTGTATTTTAAATACATTTTTAAAAAAAAAGATCTTTGTCGTCTATTCGGAATAATTTAAGTAGTTTTGTCTTATACACTCACGACTGACCATGTTTTAGAGACAAAATGATCTGAAAAATGTATTTCCTTAATTGAAAATAGTGGTGCAGGCTTATAATTATCTGAAATACGGGTACCAGACATTAGGAGAGTAGATCTATTTGAATTTCTTGCTGGACCAAGTCTAACGGAAATTTTTGTTTTCCATTTATGACGAGTAGATTGTCTATGACACATGGTCATAACCTGATCTCTGTGACATAATAAGCACATTTTCCCAAAACTTCAAAAAAAAAAAAAAAAATTATTATTCTCTCTGCGATTTGGATTTGGTGCAGCTAGGGGGGGGGTGGAAATAAATGGCTAAGTGGGAGGTTGCGATATGATAGGACTTGTCACACACCCTCTCCTTTCTAACTGGTTTTATTACTTCACATTCTATCAAGTATACTCACTTCCATACCAATAGACCTCAAATAAAATCGCTGTCACAACCGCATACCTTGCAATTTTCTCCTTTCTTTCAAATTTGTAAATACAGGGGGAAAGTTGTCGGTATTGTTTGATATTCTATGTATCTATCTATAAGTTATCTCAAAATACACTCATGGTTGATAAAAAAAAATATATCAGACATTTTTCAACAAAGCAAAAGCAATACTTTGCCCCATATATTACGGAAAATCTTTAAATGACTCAAGAGAATACGTTTTCAAAGTTGCATTGAAAAAAAGACATACTTTTAAATGTCTTTCCCTATTTCTTCTCCCCTCTATTTTCTCTCTATTCCCCTCTCTCTCTCTATTCCCTCCACCCCCCCTCTCTCTCTCTCTCTCTATCTCTGTTCCCTTCCCCATCTCTCTTTCAAAATTTGTAACAAGTTCAGTGCCCATTGTATTCTGTTTGAGAGCTGAAAAAAAACCTGAATATAATTGGAAAGATTAACATTAAACAATACAAATATTTAAAAGACTAAAACAGTTATTTAAATGAGATAGATTTCTACAACAAACACCTTTAACAAAATAATAGACCAGTATGGACTTTCCTTAAAACAGTATACTGAGAAATCATATAAATATTTTATCAGTGATAGTATTGTATTCACGTATAAGTTTAAGCTCCATAGCATGGAAATGGAATTCATCCCCAAGAATGTATGATGTAGTAAGCAAATACAATTAGCTCGAACAACCCCCCCCCCCCTCCCCTTCCAGAATACATGGAACATACTGCTAGTAAGATGCATCTAACTGCAATGGCCGAATGATTATGTAGGGGGAGGGGAACATAAATTGATATTCAACGGCATTAACCACAGTTGAATTTGGAAATAGAGATTTGACAAAACTTTCAAAAGCCCCACTGAAGAATTTACTTATAATTGCAGACTAAAATAACAATCTAACCAGTGGTAGTGCATAACATAGTAAAATTAAAGAAGAGAACTAAGATAGTTGTAGGGGCTGTGAAATTAAATTCTTCATGGGGGTAAGACTGTTATTCAAAATACTAAAATGAATGGACTATATGCCTTTGGTGTGTCGTTGCACACTTCATTGTGAGATCATTTGAGGATCGAGGGGGGGGGGGCAAGGGGTACTGGGGTATTAGGAACTACAAGGAAGGGTGTGGTGACACAGGTAGTATTGATATTAGCAGCCGATGGACTGGGGAGAGACACTGCTATCTGAAAACGATGAATGCATCAAGTTCATTCCCTTCGACTCCCTCTTGTTCGTGAGAGCATCCTTTTGCATCAGCTACCGGGTACAATCTCTTGTAGGTGTGTACATGCCCTACAAAATAATAAAAGAATTAAACAATGATATAGCTTTCCTAACAACAAGCATTACATCATAGCTACAAAGTGACTTGTATAGTTGTATAACATTTTTTTAGAAACAATTCACAAAACATATACATCAAAATTACTAAACATTTTCTTGAATGAACAGAAATTTAATAAGATGAGAAAATAGCATCTAACATAGCAAGAGACTATAACACAAGCATGCATGATCAGTGTTTATGTATTAAATGTTATGGTTGTGTAGGACCATGACAAAGCTTATGTTAGTAAATAGGAGATCAGGGTATAAATTATTTCCCTGTTAAAACAAAGCAGTACAACTAATTGACATGACTTTGAATGAACACCCATCCCCAATTTCCATGGATTGATGCATTGGGAAAACAATTGGATTGTTACATGTATTGTACAATAAATTAAATTATACTTACTCTCTTAGGTAAGGATGTGAAATCAACAATACTAGTACGTTAGTAAGTGTTTTTCCTTGAGGATGGGAAACAGGTGTGTGATGACCTGAAATGATGATGGCACCAGTTCTACTTCTCTTCCCTCGTTCTTCCTCATGTTCTTGTACTGCATGAAACAAGCCTGTATGTTGACCAAACTACATACTTACTTACTTCGATGTTTACTTCGATGTTGAGGCATAAAGGTATCCTTATTTGCCCCTCCAGGAAATACTGTCTCTCTGGTATGGACTGTACTTAAGGGGGTGGCTGAACCAATGTTTCCCGAGAAGAGACTTAAACTGATTTACACTTGAAGCACTGACTGCCGAGTCTGGTAAGGAATTCCAGTTGTTACAACTTCGCACAGAGAAAGAATTTTGACGAAGCACTGATTTACACTTTGGCTTCCTTACTTTCATACTGTGACCTCTGGTTCTAGATTCATGAACTAGTTGAAAAAACTTGTTGATATCTACCCGGTCAATTCCTTTCATAATCTTAAAAATTTGAATAAGCTCAGCTCTCTGTCTTCTGTAGATGAGTGTCTCTAACCCAAGGGCCTTCAGTCTATCTTGATAATCTAGATGGCGAAGATGAGGAAGTTGACGGGTTGCTCTTTGTTGCACCTTTTCCAGCAAATCTTCATCCTTCTTGAACATGGGACACCAAACCGAGTTACAGTATTCAAGTGTTGGCCGGATAATGGTCTTGTAGAGCTTAAGCCATCCTTTTTCGTTAAGGCTGGAAAAGGATCTCTTAATAATACCCAACTTGATGTTGGCTCTTCTTGCTATATCTGCCACATGATCTGAGAATGACAGTGCAGAATCAAAAGTTACTCCAAGGTCCTTTTCGCAGTCAGATACAGGTATATCACTTTCTTCTCCAGCATTTGCTATAGTGTAGTCACATTTTGGGTTATGCCTCCCATAATGGATGACACTGCATTTCGAGACATTAAATTGTAATTGCCATTTCTCAGCCCATCTCGAAATAGCTTAAATATTCTTTTGAAGGCTTTCCGCATCATTGATGTTATCCACGACACTGTACACTTTGGTATCATCTGCGAATAACTTAATTCCTGATGTTACATTCTCAGGTAGATCGTTGATAAAACAGAGAAACAGAACAGGCCCGAGAACACTTCCTTGCGGAATTCCACTGAATACTGGGCATGATGATGATAGTTTACCATTAACTGCTACTCTCTGTGATCTACCTGTCAAATACGACTTTATCCAGTCGTAAATATGTCCTGAAATACCACTGGCTTGAAGCTTACTCAGAAGACGTTTGTGAGGGACAGTGTCGAATGCCTTCCTGTAGTCTAAATAAATACAGTCAATACTATGGCCATTGTCAATTTCAGTTGTCCATTCTTCAAGAACTTCAAGAAGCTGAGTAGCACAGGATCTGCCAGATCGAAATCCATGTTGATGATCGTGTAATTGGTTGTTATTCTCTAGATACTCAATCAGTGCCTTTCTTATAATTCTTTCCATGATCTTGCAAACTATTGATGTGAGACTAACAGGTCGATAGTTAGACGGGTCACTCTTCCTCCCTTTCTTAAATAGTGGCACCACCGTAGCCTCTTTCCAGACATCAGGAATGTTCCCCTCCTTTATTAGCTTAGTGAAAATGATCTGAAGAGGCTCAGCCAGTTCGTTGCACAATTCTTTCAGCACTCTTGAGTGTATCCCGTCAGGGCCTGCTGATTTGTTTATATTAAGCTTGGAAAGCAAAACAGTGATGTCCTCTGTGCAAAATTCTACATCTTCAAGTGTTTCATGAGTTCTACTTGGTGCATCAGGAATTGATTCTATATCTTCTTGTGTAAAGACACTTCCAAAGAACAGATTAAAGGCCTCTGCTTTTTCCTGATCTGATTTGGCCCAAGATCCATCAGCTTTAAGTAAATCTGGAATGGCACCTTTAGCTTTAGTTTGACTTTTAACATAATGCCAGAAACTCTTTACATTCTCTTTGACTTCATCAGCAATCTTGTTTTCAAAGTCAGATTTGGCTCTCTTGATTTCAGAAGTTGCAAAGTTCCGGTGACTGACGTAAGCTGACCAGTCAGCTTCACACCTGGTCTTTCGATATTTGTTCCAAGATTTATGTTTTAAGTCTACTACTTCTTTACATCATTGGTTGAACCATTCTGGTTGTTTCTTTGACCGTCTTTTCTTCATCGGAACATAAGACTCGATACAGCTGTGAACTGTACTTTCAAAGAAATTCCATGATTCCAATCCTGTAAGCTCATGAAATACTTCATTCCAATTAATTTGTTTTAATGACTCCCTCATCATATCATAGTCAGCATTGTAGTAACTTCTGACATACGATTCTTCCTCCATCTCTTCTGTCCCAATCAGTAAATGTAAATTGAGAGTAATATGGTCACTCTTCCCAATGGGTGTATCATAACTTAAATGTGACAACAGATCCTCCTCATTTGTGAACACTAGGTCGAGTAGACTAGGGGCATGACCAGTCCTGTATCTCGTTGGTGACTGTACATGTTGATAAAGGTAAAGGTCATTAACACAGGAAAAAAATTCTGAAGAGTGATCCGTAATACAGTTAGCTCGGTGGAGATCCCAGTTGATGTTCTTGTAATTGAAGTCACCAACAATGAGCAGGTGATCAAATTTACCAGAGCATTCAGAATTCAGCACTTTCTCCTGTAAATTTAGTAAGAAAGGAATTTAGATCATTATTGTATTTTTGCCAGTATAAGAAATAACAAATCAAAATGAAAATACTAAAACATAATAATTTACTTTAAAAGACAAAATAGCAATGCTGAGAATAATAATGATTTTAAAAATTAAAGCAGTAAATAAATTTTTTGACCAGATGAATTACGACTTGCTTTATGTCTTATTCATCATGTTCATAATGACATAATTGATGAGGGATGTTGTACTTTTAGTATCCATATAAAAACTACTTATCAGTTTCCATCTCCAAACGAATCTTTGACTTCATTTTAGAGTTGAATGAAACAAAATATTTACCAGATCTTTCAAGCTTGCTGGCAATCTTTCAGCAAATGTGTCTCGCCCTTAATATCCTCATCTTTGTACAGGGATTAGCCTGGTTTTCCAGTGTTTAATCCTGGCCTATTCTTTTATGCTGCAAAAAATAGATGGAGAAAGTAACAAACCATAAGACTACAAATAAACAGGTTCATAAATATAAGGTTCTTTTAATATTTCTTCATGGAATGGGCTTTTATTTCATATTAGATATTCACATTTAGTCTCATCTCAAATAGAATGGTTGGTCTTGTGATATAAATTTATGCAAATATTCAACTTGAAAAAAGAAAGGGAAACATAAAATTTAACCTATTTCAATTTATCAAGAGTTCTTTTTCTCAATGTAGAATTAGGGGTTTATGAGCAGCAAGTGTACATCTACTATAGATCCAGGGGCGGATCCAGCAATCAGGATTTTGTCAAAGGGGGGGGGGGGAAGGGGGCACATATCTCAGAAAACTTTCTGACAAGCAAAGAAAAATAAAGGTTATCTTATTTTTCTTTTTTGTCCAGTTTTCCTTCAAATTCTCTGAAAAGCATAAAGGGGATGCCCCTAAATCTGCCACTGGTAGATCTTTGACATCCCTATTTCGGATTTTTAGCTCTACTAATAAAATTCTCTCTGAAAATTTCAGTTTTGCTTATTGCCATATGTCAAATTTTTCTAATGATTAATTTTATTTCTCCCTTTTTAAAAATTATTTTATTGGCCTGTAACTTGGACTGCTTCTAGATCTACTGGAAATGCTTTGATCAAAACAAAAAGAATCAAAACTACCTAAAACAAACAAATAATTAAACAAAAAGATAAGGAGCCTGGAGGAGTGAGTCAAACATTTAGACTAAAAAATGAAGCCTAATTAACAATCAAACTCTAGACTGGCTACACATCATTCTGTCACTCAACAATGACAAAGGAAAAGAAACTAACTGTTAGATCTAAATGTTAGACCTGCAAATAAGAAAAGGGTCTCTAACTTAGTTCTAGATCTACATAAACTCTAGATCTAATGTTAGTCAGTGACATGTAAATTGATGTAAGATATTTTAAATTTAGAGTCTAGAGACTAGACTCTTGCCTAACTTAGAATCTAGACCAATATTATTTGGCCTAACGTTAGGCTCTAGATCTGGACCTAGAATTAACAGCTTAGTACATGTAAGTACAAGCCCCTCCCCCCCCCCCCCAAAAAAAGGCTCAAATTAAGAACCAATAGTGAGACTAAATCATATCAAGTTAAGTAGATGGTCTAGTAACGTTAAAAAAGTCAGTGACACTGACAGGTTCGAAATTTGCAGAGGGGGGGGGGGGGGGGTGTCTCTCTCTCTCTCTCTCTCTCTCTGTAGATTTTACAGACACTTAGACCATTATAATGCAGACCATAGGCTATCTCTGACTTTAAACGGACTGATGCCCATACCATGACCCCCCCCCCCCCCCCGGCCTCCAGATACACTGCCTGGAGTCTGGACTCCTGGACCTGAAATGGTCCTGGGGCTGGGACCGGGCTGGGACCGGGCTGGAGTTTAGCTTTAACAGTTAGGCCTTGTCTAGTTTAGTTTACAATTACATTACAAAGGAAAATATATTTATCCTGTGATAAACTCTGTATAATTATCTTCGAAAAAAATCATGAAAACATGATAATTTATGGCGAATTCACTAGTCAGTGACACAACACATGTAATTAACTATTTTATATATACACTGTATATATCATATCTGCTGAGCAAATTGATAGATTGAGGCAAAAAGTTTTGAAGGAAACTTTTACGTTTTTGTTATCTTTATATCAAATGACAGGACAAACGTAGAACTTCCGTAGTACTGTGTTTGATTGTCATGGATTTGTTCTCTTTTTCTGTTCTGTCAGAGCAATAAACCATGAGGTATTCCAACTTTGCAGTTGGTTATTTATTCTATGAAAAGACATGGGTCAAAAACAAGGTCAGCACAAATAGATTCATTCGCCATGATCCTGATGATCGCACTTTCTAGTTTTGAGTGAATGGGTAGGCCCATATGTTGATTTACCAAATGCAAAGCAAATAATCAGTTGATATGATACCATAATTTGTATTTTATATAAGAAGACTATGATTACTTACAAAATTTAGTAGCCATGATAGATAGTTATCAAAGAAATCTTACTCAAGATACATCTTTATAACAGAATTCTTCAAGTTGTTCTCTAGAACAAGAAATATGAAAACAAAATATATATCAGGAGATGGTTAAGATATTTGCATTAAAAAAAAATGGTTTCAATTCAACAACTTCCACAAATTTCTTCAAACAGTGCCGGCCCTAAAATGACCTAATTATGCACACATGTTATCGATCAGGCATCGATCATAAAGTCTCAGGGGGTGGGGGAGGGCGGTTGCAGGATTATATTGTAGTTGATTTTTCTTAATTTTGGCTGTAAGGAACCGCTCCAGTGCGTTCTTTTAGATCTTCCGTGTTTTTGCCAACTTCAGATCAGTCATACATGTAAGCTGATTGATGCCACTCTACAGTTTAATCAAGTTCTTTTAAGCCTTCAGAACAATGGGATTCTGGGGGATGTTGCCGGTAGATACTCTATTATAGATGGTCTGAGTTTTAACGCATTCACAGGAGTCATATATGCTCAGTTAATATTTAACGGTAATACTTGGGGAGGCTGTAGTGAACCTAACTTTTTTTTTTTACTTTACAATACTGACATTTTCCTTTTTTATTATTTCTTGACAAACCACCCTAGAGCGTTTCGGGTGTGGTCGATGTACGAAACCTAATCACTGTAAAGGTCACGTGAGCCTTGTGTATACTTACTCCGATTAACTCTCCCTAAATTGTTCAGAGATGATGTTAAATGTATATATTAAATTATGGTATATTCTCATGCAGATTATAAATATGTTTTTACTGAATTTAATGAATAAGTTTAAGGAGGAAGGATAATTAAACATCCATAAAAAGTAGTCCTCCTAGATGTGGATACATGTCAGGCAAGGCCTTGCTGGGTATTCACATATCTGACGTTCGTGTACACTATACGATGTGGTAGCGAGAGAAAGTTTAACGAAGCTGTCACGGTATCCGATAGTATTTGCAGTTGTTATAAAAGGTATGTAGAGATAATTGAACATGATATAAATATCAGCTTGCTACCAGTGAAATTATGAGAGCAATAAATTATTACATCTATTTTTATGAAACAGTAGCCACTAATGTGGAGGTTTTTTACCAGTTGCAGCCTAGTTTGGTGAATGGCATAGCTGAGATAATAATAATAATACATGTAATAATAATAATGGTGGCTTCTTGTATATCGCTCAGGTCCGTCACGCTGTGATGCTCATGGCGCTCCAACATTATTACCCCGGTCATAGCTTGGCGGCCAAATACGTAGTGCTCTAGCATATCGGGTACCAATTTACACCTGGGTGGAGAGTGGCAAAAGTGGATTAATGTCTTGCCAAAGGACGTTAGCTTCGGGCTGGGATTCGAACTCTCAACTCTTTGATTAAGAGTCAAGTCACTATACCATGACACCTCCACATAATGAGGTAGCTTTATCAATGTTTATTCCTTATATTTATGCCATATTCTGACTAGGGTAAGTTTGATCAAGTTATTACAGTGTATAACCAGTAATTTAGAATACATGTATTTGATATTGATACATGTATTTCTTTTTTCCAGGAATTTACAGATAATTTTTTAAAATCTATGTAATTTTGGTCTATGAACTGTATGCCAATTGAACTCATGAAAACTCCCATTTTGTTTACAGAATTCTAAGCAATTTTTATAGGATGATCACTTGCATGATTTCACGTTATGATCATAACACGATAAAAACTATTTTCGAAAAATCAACTGAAGGCAATTTCAATAGCCCTGTCTATCACCTTTAGAAATGTGCGAACATTACAATGGCATATTACGTAATCCGAACCTGATTTCTATGGGCAGTACAATAGGCCTTTGAAATTGCCCTTGAGTTTATTTTTCGAAAGTAGTTTTTATCGTGTTTCATGTACTTATGATGCTTTTTGTTTTATCTTCTGTGCAATGCAGGGGTTTCTGTTTTTCTTTTCTTTTTTTCTTCTTTGTCAAATAAACAACAACGAGCATCCAACTAATGGTGTCTTCAGTATTTTTCTGCTGTCGGCCAAGTACTGTAAATGGTGGTGTCCAGCCCCACAAGGCTGGACAAGGCTAGATTTTTTAATGATTTATTCGCCCTTTCTTACTCCCTTTCCTGATTTCATCTCTTTTCCTCTATCAACCTGTCCCTCCCTATCTGCTTCTTCATCCAGGTGAGCCTTTGTGTGTTTATAAATTAAGTTAGTTAGGTAACATATAGTATATGTAAAAAAACAAAACCAAAACAAAACCAAAAAAATAAAACGAAACAAAAAACAACGAACAGATTTCTCAATCATGTATATAATTATAATGATTTTTAATTACTTTACTTTACTTTACTTTACTTTAATCCCACGATGATATAGGACGAATGCCTGTTCATCGATCGTAGCTTGTTGTATCATGTGGTTATACATTTTCCATTGTCTTAATTACCAATTCGATTATGTGTGAGAAAGGACAAGAATGTGTGTAGACATGGTAGATAATGACTCATACAGCCTATACTGGCTCGTAAACAAGATCATGGTTTTTAGACCAGTATTTATCTAGTCTATTCTTAAAGCAGTTTACAGAAGTTGCTGAGATAACATATTCAGGGAGACTATTCCACAAATCCACAATTCTGTTGCTGAAGAAATGCTTCCTCAAATCAAGCCGAGAATGCTAATGGTCCAGTTTCATTTTGTGGCCTCTGGACCTCCTGTGTGCCAATTGAAAAGGATTGTGTTAAGTGTCATACACTCCCGTGAAAAAATTTGAAAACATCGATCATATCACCCCTCCTTCGCCTGTGAGCAAGAGTTGGTAATTTGAGTTGCATGAGGCGTTCACGATAAGAGTCTAAGACATATTTCTAAATCCAGGAATCATTTTTGTTCCCGCCTCTGCACACTCTCCAGTTTCCTCTGCTCACCTACTTTATGTGGCGATCATGCTGCTTGACCATATTCTAAAATGGGTCTAATAAGACCCTTAAACAAAAACAACATTGTATCTGCATTAAGATTCACAAATGTCTTTCTAACAATGCCTAAAACTCTATTAGCTTTCAAGGTTGCTTGGGAGACTTGATCTTTGAAAGACAATTTTGAGTCTACTAGAACCCCCAAATCCCTCTCAGCATGGACTTCATCATGTCCATGAAAGATTAGAACTGATCAATACACCAAGATATTTGTGTGAAGAGACACATGAAAGATGTGTGCCCCTCATGGTATAGATAGTATTTGGAATATCCCGCTTTCTAGTCACATGCATGACCTTTGTTTTGGATGAGTTAAAGGACGTACCGTTTGTGGCTGTCCAGTGTTGAAGCAAGTCCAGATCATGTTGCAACTGAAGCTCATCATCGTGAGTACGGATGACACGAAATAGCAACATAACATCAGCAAACAGTAACAGATTAGAGTCAACATCAGATATGACATCATTCACAAAAAAGTTAAAGAGTAGCGGGCCGATCACGCTGCCCTGAGGCACGCCAGAAGAGACCTTGCAAGTTATATAATTATCTGTGAACCTTTCTTCCCCAATACGTAGACATTCTAGCACCTCGCTGCCAGAAGATGACTATCGGAATTTGAAAATCCTAGGGGGCGGCTGTAGCCCATTGCTGAAGGGAAGGTTCGCCATTTGCCCGGCCGAAGATTAACATCCCAATGTTTTTGTGAGCGAGCGAAGAAAGCGAGCAAAAAAAATGGCCAGTTTTTCCTTCTTTTTCTTTCCATTTTGAAAAAATGGCCGCCATTTTTATTCAGCAGCGTATTTCTGAGGTAGTCCACCGAAGTTATGCAGGATAGTTCCCCAAACAAGTTGATACCCAACAACCTTTTACAACAGCCCGTGTCTCAGGAAACCCCAAAATGGGGTTTTGCCCCATATAGGTAAAAGGCGGCGATTTCTTGTCATGACCGGGATCGGGGTGCGACGTTCGAGAAACCTTATCAATCTAAATTCAGATATTGTGGGGTCATTTCACACGGGATCATTAGTGCTTGTCATCCTGACAGAAAGCAAAGGTTAAATGTAGTAAACGATGAGTTATCGCAGTAATATGGAATTCAACCCTCAAAACACTCCACCACTCCACACCCTCAAATTACACCCAGCCCGGCCTCCGTTTCTTTGCACAGGAAACTGGAGTGGTCTCAATATAGTACATCTAGCTTTGGGTTCTGTCATCCTTACAAACGAGCATTACCATCATTTACACAGTCGAAATATTTTGGTTGCCGTTGCTAGTACAATTCAATATACCCCCTACCTAAGGTAGGCATTAGGGTGAAACCCGTTTGAAATAAGAATGATCTTCACATAAAAGATATCATAAATTATATTGAATAGGGACTGCATGAACTTTATCTTATTCAGTATAACTTTTATCTTTGATTAACAGACCTCCCGCATGGCATTCATTCATTGTAAGGGTTCAACAAGAGCGCAAAATTATGATCTGTTATCAGTTTAGGTTGTTTTTTTTTCTTCAAATCTACGACTGCATGTCTCCAAAACTGATTGCATGGAATCTGAACTAAAATCCATTCTAAAACCATACACCCGACGATATGATGATGTTTACTCAAAGTTAATTGGTTTTTACTGTGATACCTAACTTATTTGAGTAATAAACATGTTCTGATGACTACGTTTAAAATGATCCTATGATAACAGGAATATTACCCAAAACACAACATTATAACTATGTAAGTGTACACTAATTATTCTATAGGGGAAGTTGGACCCGAATTCAGAAGAGAACATAACCGGCGTGTATTTCACTACATTGATCAGTTTAATTATGTGGACGTGAATAGAATCGCCTTTGTCGCATTCTGAGTGCTTATTGGCTTGTGAGTTTGGGGTATCAAAAGCATAACTACGTGGGGGGTACGTTAACTGCTCCATAAATTGGTTGAAAGAATGGAATATGGTGAATGAGGTATCATTATAATACAATAAGACACGTTAAAGTGCCAAAAATATGATAGGCCTTACACGAGCTTTATTTCAGATAAAGATTATCATTCCTGGACGCAGAAAGTATATGTGAATGGTAAGCTGAGTTCTCGTAGATAACGTATAGAGCTTGTATGTTGTGTAGTATCTATGTCAAAAATTATTACTACTTTTACATGAGCCTTGAGGATCGAGCGTCCTATCAGGTTGACGTAATTGGGTTTTTGTGCTCTCAATGAACGCTGTTGGTGTCATATCGGCGGGTACTCGTTTTTCCGAAGTTTCGTTAAATTTCTCCGAGGGTTCGTAATTCCGGAGGTTCGTAATTCCGAAACAAAAATTTCCCATAGCCATGATCATGATTATAGCAGGGCGTTCATAATTCCAAAACTGAAATAGGGTTCACAATTCCGAAAATGAAATAGGGTTCGTAATTCCGAAAATGCAATAGAGCCCTACAAAACTTTTCGGAATTACGAACCTTCGGAAAAATGAACCATTTTTCATTTTCGGAATTATGAACCCTATTTTATTTTCGGAATTATGAACCGTCGGAGTAACGAACATTGGGAAATACGAACCTTCGGAATCATGAACCTTCGGAAAAACGGCATGTAAACCGACATATCTATGGTTGGAGTACGTATTCATCTGCAGGGGGGACAAGAACAGGCCGGGGTATACGTCTATACTTTCTCCAAACCCATTACAATACATCTTCATTGAGAGTAAAAAAAAAAAAAAAAAAAAAAAAAATCAGTCCATGTAGAAGCAGTCTAAAACTCCAGAGATCTTTATATATCGTGGACACGGGCGTAGACACCCATAATTATCCATTGTTAGTGTTGGGGGGGGGGGGGGGGTGATCAATTCATCATCTCCCCCCCCCCCACCCCCACTAACAATATAAACTTTGTGCGCATCTACGCCAGTGATCGTGGAGTACACCATCATGAAAGTGGGCCAACGGAATTAACTTCAGGGACCCCCCCCCCCCCCCGTAATGGATAATAGATATGTATTACGGTATGGATATCATCGATAGTTTTGCATACACGGACTAGGTGTAATAGCACATTTCGATATTAAACATCAGTCAAAATATAAGTATATTTTATATTCCGTTATTATTTTAAAGAGAAGATTTGCTCGCCGTTATAGAAGACGCTCTGAATAAGCTGCTTTTTCAGCGCAAAATTATAGATCTTATGACTGCAAATCGCTGTTCTTTCCTAACTTAGACATAACCAAGATGCACTAAATATGATTCGATGTCAGTTTGTGATCTGAATAAAGCCTATAATGATATTAAGGGATGAGGTCAATGAAGAATCATACTAACTATACACTAAATCTGAAACGGCACTAAACAAATGTGCACTGAGAACATATATACAGGTCTATTCAATTGATTAATATTATTATACCATTTCCGGCAGCTTTCTTACTTGTTTTTCTTCCTTCTCACCTTTTCCTAGGTGCCTTAAATTTTTGTCAAAGGTATGATGCGCTACGCTATACAAGAACTGTTCTATCATTATATTAGTTTATATTTTTAGATTGGCAGCCCTCTTCATGTACAAGAAGAGTGATATCTTTTCAATATCGTTTGATCGTATTCAGGTCTTCTGTTTGGATCTGTTGTACTCTGGCTGTATAATTGTCACTATGGCAACTGAAGATAGCTCTCATAGAGAGAATAATGTTGGAAAGATACTTCAAACGGTAGCTGATGGAGTTCCTCCTAACGACTATCATCGGTTGGGAATACTTCTTAATCTGTCTTTTGAAGAATGCGAGGTAAGATAATAAAACTTCATGACCATGATGACGTTTAGTAGTAATCCCTATCTGTATTTTTTAAAAATCCATACAGTGTAATCATGTTGAGAAGACGTCTATACTGTTCAGTACGCCCTTTTCATAAGACTTAACCGGTTGCATTCTTAAATATGTTTCTTTTACAATAAGAATATAAACAAATATAGTGCGAAATATATTGTTGAATTAACCTAAACAAGTGTACAGAGGATATCAAATCTCTGGCATTTTGTTCTCTAGTTAGACCTTCATTGGAATATTGTTCACCAGTTTGGGATCCCCACACCAACGAACTCGTATCACAAGTGGAGGCAGTTCAGAGAAGGGCTGCCAGATTTGCGAAAAATGACTATGGCAGGCAGAGTAGTGTCACTTCAATGATGAAAGAACTTGGTTGGAGTACACTCGCAGAAAGAAGAAAGATAGCAAGACTCACCACTTTCTTCAAAGCCCATGAGGGCTATCTCTCAATCCCAGTCCGGGACCTGCTGCAACCTGTCACTCGATTAACTAGAAGATCTCACAATAAATCATACATCGAAATTAGCACTAATAAAGATTCTTTTAAATATTCTTTTCTTCCTAGAACACTTACTGATTGGAATTTGTTACCGGAAACAATAGTTAACACTCAAAATCCAAAATTGTTCAAAGTTAAACTACAACAGCATTATCAATAATTAGTATTTCATTATTTTTGCGCACACCCACCCGAATCGTTTTACTCCACTAGGAGTGTTGAGCCGTATTTATCAAGATCAAGATCAAGAATTGCTAATACCTCTTCCCGCAGGTTACTCTCCTTGTTAGCCTCGTCCCATACGGTAGGAAGAATATCGATCCTGTACCCCCAAACGAGTATAGACTTCTGAATAATGGAGATTTCAACTATCCAGAGTTAAAAATAGGAATGAAATCAAATTGTAGATATTTTTTCATTAGCTCTGTCAATTTATCTCGTCAAATGTTTGTTGTCGTGTATATGTCTGGATGATATACACTATGGATTACATTTATGCCATTGCCGGAATGTCTGGATTAAGTTTTTTTTTTTAAATTACCCAAACACGGTGCATAAATTGATTTCGAGCCATTGTTAAAGATCTGCCCCAATCATAAAAGTGGTAAGGACAATGATCTGATGATATTGGTTTCTTTTGTAACTTTCATATCCATGGGCTCGTTCCTCTATATCAACTCTTTGTTATAATTATCACATAAAACAACAACTTTAAAAACAACAACTTTTTTCAGACATCTGGAATGTTCTGGAACCTTAATATTCCTGAGCTGAAGAAAACTCTATTTTACGGGGTTGGGGTATCTAGGTCTACACCACATAGGTGAGAATATTTACTTCCCTTTGTGTAAGACAAAATGATTTATTGATATTTATTGTTTGACTTCCGTTTGAAGATAACAAGGACTGAAGCTTTTAATCAATACGATACTGCTACTTTGACCTTACTCAATAAATGGAAGAAGAGACAGAAAGTGAAAGATTCCAAACTTATTGATAGGTTGGCTGAAGCTCTGGACGGTGCGAGGTTGGCACGACTGGCTTATCAAATCAAGGAGTCAACAGGTAATGTATTGAAAGAATGAATTTTCTTTAATAATTAACATAATCTCACCTTTAATATACAAAGGATATAATACGTCCTATAAAGAGAGTTCTGTGACTGATTCAAAACAAACTCTTGTTCCCAAATCAATTCACATTCCTACGATTAGGATTTAATAGTCTTTTATAAGATTGGCTCCTTGTACATTTAACACAATAACTGACGAAACTGATTTTACTATTTTATGTGAAGAGGGGAGTGAAATGTCAATTTATTCTTTCTTCCCAAGATTTGGCATCAGTGCCGTCACCAGCTTTTTTCAAGGGGGGGGGGGTGCCTTTTGGAAAAAAAAAAGACAAAACTTACCAACTCCAATGTCAGGCAGTGGTGCTGGTGGCGCAGATATGAGCTGTTCGACACTACACAATAGTGCATATAGCCGGCCGGCCAGATGGATGTATAGACAAATGTACTGCCTACTGGTCAATATAGAACATGTCGCCCTTTTCAAAAGACACCCCCCCCCCCCCACCCGGCGACGCCCCCCCCCCCCAAAAAAAAAAAATCCTTTTTTTTTTTTTTTTTTTTTTTGTCTGGAGGGGGCCCAGCTGACAATCGGACGTTTTCTGAACGTTCTAAAAACGTTCCAAGTTGGTTCTTTGGACGTTTCGTAAAAACGTTTTTTGGACGTTTTTTTGTGGAAGGTTTTGGGCGTCCATAAAACGTTTTATTGGACGTTTTTAAAACGTTTTTTAAACGTTTAAAAAACAAAAAAAAAACCTTTGAAAATTTGCTTCTAAATGAAGGACCTTCAGAAAACCTACGGACATTTAAAAAACGTTTTAAGAACCTTTAAAAAACCTCCAGCAAACGTTTTATGAACGTTTATAAAACGTTTCTCAAAAAACCTTTCTAGAATGTTTTGAAACCCGACAGACGTTTAAAAAACGTCCAAAAAACCGTTAAAGAACGTTTATAAAACCTGGCGGACGTTTTAAGTACGTCCGAAAAACCCTTCCAGAACGTACATAAAACCTTTCTAGAACGTTTTGAAACCCGGCAGACCTTTTAAAAACGTCCAGAAAACTTTTAAAGAACGTTTATAAAACCTGGTGGACATAATAATAAAAAATAATAATTTTAACTTGATGTGAAGCTCTTTAAGTACATTCCACCTAATGGTCTAAAATCCTAACAACCCTATTATCCTAACAATCCTATATACGCCTATATCCTATCCTATCCTATCCACAATACTCTTGGCAGGTCTCTCTATATATAGGGACCAGATGGCAATGACCATAAAAAAATAGTTGAAGATTACATTTTTTCAGTTTTGACCTATAAATACCTCTTCAAATTGCATTAGGCATAACAAATAATGTAAATACATTTTGCATTATAGCACAAATTGAATTGCCAAAATAGATTGCCGTTTATCCTTTTTAAAATATGATTTTGGTCAATTATGGACTTTTGTGAATATTCATGAATCATGATCAATTGTATCATGTACATGGTCCACTTTTGAACGCTTAAAAACGTTTTAAAAACGTTCGGTAAGAAACGTTTTGTTTTAGACGTTTTAAAAACGTTTTTCAAACGTTCTTTTAAGGACAAAGACCTACGGACCTGAAAAAACGTTTTTAAAACGTTTGGTGTTTGCTGGGAATAATAATAATAATAATAATAATAATAATATTAATAATAATAGTAATAATAATAATAATGATAATAACAACAATAATAATAATAAGAATCATATAATGATAATGATAATAAACATATCTACTGCAGCTAAACGTTCAGCAGATTACGTCTTGGTAAAACGTGTTGTAAACGTTTTTTGGACGTCATCAAAAGGCCTATAGCTGTGAATTTGCGGCAAATGTTTAAGTCAAAACTTCGACGTTCTGTAAACGTTTTTTAAACATTTATTAAAGACGAAGACGTAGCGGACCTAATAAAAACGTTTTGTAAACGTTTATTAAAGACGAAGACGTAGCGGACCTAATAAAAACGTTTTGTAAACGTTTATTAAAGACGAAGACGTAGCGGACCTAATAAAAACGTTTTGTGAACGTTCTGAAAACGTTTTGTGTTTGCTGGGGGGTGCGTTCGCACCCTCCGCACCCCCCCCCCCCCCCCCTGGCGACGCCCATGGGCATTATGTTGTAATCTCATCCTTAATAAATGATAGTAGACTATAATCAAGTCTGCCGTTATACTGATATCTTTTGAGATTAACTCAATACTACGTGTAATTTATCAAGTCCGTAGTTCGAAGTTTTGTAATTCAGTCCGTTCATCTAAGTAGGCAGTATCAAATCATTTTACTTTTTCGACAGAGTTCCAGAGGATACTCGAGCAAGAGAAAGAGAAAGAGAAAGAGAAAAAGAAGGATGACTTATCCAGCTCTATGAAGAATATCCAGATATCATCTCCGACTGATAGCAATGAGGATATTCAGAACAGGCACAGGAACCCGAAGCCAGTCTTACAGGTTTGGGCATAACTCACTCGTTTGGGTCTTTAATTGTTTCCTCGTTACGTTTTCTTGTTTTGTTTTGTTTTGTTTTGTTTTGTTTTGTTTTTTTGTTTTGTTTTGATTAATTTTGTTATTTTTCCTCAAGTAACAACGAAAAGCTGTAGAACCTTGTAATTTATAATGATGCTACAATACCATGTCCTGAAACAGTATGCACAAAGGATATAGCCATTTCAATTACAATATTCTACTTAAAATATGACCCTATACTGGTCACGCCACGTTCTATTTGATCTGATGATACGTTTATCATTTTTACCATCTTTCATATCGCCCTCATCAAAATTACAAAGACATTTTCCTTTCCGTATGGTAATGATAAAAAAAATTGTAACGGTGAATTCAGATTAAAACGTAGGTTGGCGATATAATTCTAGATCTGTAAGTCTTATTCAATATATAATGTAATATGTTGTAGATGTAGTAGTAGTAGTAGTAGTAGTAGTAGTAGTAGTAGTAGTAGTAGTAGTAGTAGTAGTAGTAGTAGTAGTATGTGTTGTTTTTGTTGTTGTGGTGGTGGTGGTGATGGTGGTGGCTGTGGTAGTTGTTGTGGTAGTAGCCGTAGTCGTAATCATATTGCAGTATTATTTCTAATGATTCTGTATTTCTATTAATTTTAATCATGGTGACGTTGTTTTCTTCTGTTTTTCCAGGTCAGGCGACATCGACACAGAGCGCGTCTACCAGCCGTGGTTCATCCATTAGTCTACCCGTAGAGGAGACGCTACCACCTTCTAATCCTGAAGGAGGAGGAGATGACAGAAAGAAAGGAGAAAACAAGACAAAGGCTAAATTGTCTGCAAATAATGAAAGGGCACCTTGGAAATAGTCATGAATTATTTGGTATTAGTAGTCAACGAAAAAAAAAAAAAAAAAATATTCAAAATCAACATGATGGGTAAGGTTATAATGTACCCGGTTATGATCGCTTTAAAGTCAACTACTACCATTTTACTTCTCTTGAGTTATACGACGATCTTGGTTAAAGAGATATCTCATTTTCTTTAAATAATTGGTAGCTTGTATGAATGTTAGAAATGGGGATAACATTGTCACATACACACGTATCTTATATTTTTGTTTTTGTTTCATGTAGTTACAACAAATACGTTTGTTTTTCTTCCACAGCTATTTATATCATGAAAAATAAGATCAAGTTCAGTATTTCTTCCATTCTTGAACAAAATGTACGATCTTTATCATACATTCAGAATATCACTGAGAAGGGTCAAATAAAGTACGGTTTACAAAATATTTTGTGATGACTCACATGATAGAGCTTCATTTTATTTTATTTCATTTTATTTTACTCTGTTATCTATTTTTTTTCTTTCAATTTTTAATTTTTATTGGGGGGGGGGGGGTCAATAAAGAAATAATGTTACCTACTGAAGAATTATTGTGTTTTCCGCCAGTTGTTTCTATTCATGAATAATGAAATCAACATTCTTTCACAAGAAATATGAAGTACGGTGATAAGAGTAATCAGACGTGTCCTTCTTTTGTTCTCTTTATTTGAAGATTCTTACATCTTAGAATATTCGCAGCAGTTGATGTAGACTTTTTTTTTTAATGAATATATCTTCTAAAATCAAGCATCATTATTCTGAAATGTGTATTTCTAAGTGTAATTCAAGAAAATATAATCATTACAGACTTACAAAGAATATCACTATTTGTCGTTATTTATATAAAACTTTTCTTTCCATTATATTTTGGTTCATTCTTGTGATATTCACTATTCTCATATTTTATATATTGTAATGTATTTGAAATATTTGTGACTTTAAAACAAATCTAAAATTTCTCGCTAATATTTAACTGTTCCACAATTTTTTTCATTCTATTTGTTACATTTTTCTAGCCCCTGTCCGCAAAATGTCAGCCCATTAATGGCCAATACTCATAATAAAATTTGAACAATTGAGCCCGCGGTAGACAAAAAAAAAGAGTAGGGCTGTAGAGTAGTTGTCGCGGGTTTATTACCCTTTCCCTCCTCCTCCCCCTCCCTTTTCCTCCTCCCCCCCCCCCCCCCCTCCCTTCCCCTCCTCCTCCCCCTCCCTTCCCCTCCTCCTCCCCCTCCCTTCCCCTCCTCCTCCCCCCTCCCTTCCCCTCCTCCTCCCCCTCCCTTTTCCTCCTCCCCGCCCCCATTCTGTTCAATTTCACCTCGTATGGTTATTTGTTATAACTTTGTCTTAAGGATAAACAAAAAGCAAAGTCATGCTTACTAAACTCTAAATCAGACGACTTCTTAAAACATTGATTTTATTTTGTTTAACTACTTGGACCTCCCATGAGAATCAGACTGGGCCCCTAAATTCATCCCATATAGCAATCCGATCACAATTAAGGTGGCCAAGCAAACATAGATAAATCACATTGTCAGTACCAAATCATACATAATTGTGACAAAAAACAACAGCTACTTTCCCCCTTCATCTTGTAAGAAGATATAGCCTACACATAAACGCTGACATTTTGCATTTGGGGGATTTTTAATCCAGACTGTTATTAAAGTAAAACGAGAGAAAATCGAGGGGGGGGGGGGTGAGACTTTTAAAACGATCGTTATGTGTGTGTGTGTGGGGGGGGGGGGTGTATGTATACACCATATTGCACTGCCACTGACCACTGAACAACACACAGCATGCGATCTACATACACTGGATGTAGAGCTGGAGGCCAGAAAGGCCAGATAAAGCTGTACCAATCAGCTATTCCTCACCGCTGATTGGCATGTAGGCCTACCGTGGTTGTAGACACGCCCACTTCACACAAATTGTCACATTTTATAGCATTAGTCCGATACAAACAGACATGTCAGCTCAGTTGCTGATCCCTTTAATGCTAAACGGAAAATGATCCCCATAATCGTGCCTCTCCTGGGCAGCACCCCTTCCCCCCCCCCCCCCTTTTTTTTTTTTTTTTTTTTTTTGCCTTGGCCTACAGCACAGAGGTTATGAGGGTATAATCATTAAATCTGCATGGCACAATCTGGCATAATTTAGCATAATTTTAGAGAATTTTAGCGAATTTGGAATAAAAAGACACCCCAAAACGCTTCAATGGGTTCAACATAATTCGGCATAATTTAGCAAAAATTTTCGTTGGTCCCTTACCGTCCCTAGCATAGGCCTATAATTTATTTCCAGATGGCGCTCACATGCACATGCGTGCACATTGCAGGCACTGCCAGCTCGCATATGTTTAAAGTTGAGACGGTATTCGGAGCTCAACGCAACGGATACCCGGCAGCGCCCTGGTAACAGTCGTAAACGGTAGGTATTATTATTGCATGCCTCTTAATAAAGTTAGAAGTATACCAAAAGTGATTCAGTAACATTTTTATGATTGTGATAACTGTTTTAGCTGTTATTTATGTGGTAGTAAAGAAGCTAAGTTTCATTAAGGGTCTATGTTCATTACGTGCCGATTTTGTTAGATCATACTGTGGTCCCACCTGTTAATATTTGTGTTGTCTTGACTCTTAATTTAGAACAGTCTGCCCGCACCCGTGACATAGACCTAGTCATAACAAGTTACACATAGCCACAAGGGCTTGTTGTTTTATAAAAATTTGACATTGAACATCAAGCCACACAGGGGAAGCAAGCCACACAGGGGAAGCAATCTCCCGTACAGAGATACAAGTCTGAAGTAAACAAAAAGATAAGCAGATACGTGGGCAAGATTCATCCATTCGTTCCCACGTAGATCTGGCATGACCACTTATCCAATGAACAAGGTTATAATATAACCTTGTTATATGACCATGTCTAGACCGATGGGATCTGTCTCTTCCTCGGAGAACTTCTCTTTTTCATTACTGACGTTTGTTGGTCAGTTCTATTCTAAGGAGGAGAACTGACCAACAAACGTCAGTAATGAAAAAGAGAAGTTCTCCGAGGAAGAGACAGATCCCATCGGTCTAGACCATGTCTACCCACTCATGAGCCCAACCAGACACCATGCAAAGCACGGCGTCTGACAAGGACACATAGACTTTCATTGCGACACCCCTCAATGTCGCTAAAAACAATGTAAAAAATTAATTTAAAATGTATGTTAAACTTCCAATTTTACGTTACTCACATGAAATCGATTGCTTGGATGGATTTGTTGAACTTCTTGAAGTTCAATCCCCAGCAAACCATCAGGCAATGTCCACAGGGTGTAAAATTTCAACTTTTGACTGCCAAAACCTGTCCATTGTCGTACCGCTTTCCGACAGCGCTGTGTATAGTTACGCATGGGTGTGACCTTTCAAAAAGTGCAGCGATTACATTCTACCATTACGGACTGTGGGCAGATGCACTCATAGCGACTTTACTATACTTCGTGTGTAGACTCTAGGCAGTCATCCACCTCGACACTTTCAAAACACCACTGCACAAAAGTCACCAACATTCACTCATAATCGGCATTTAATTTACAAAAAACGACACCAACATATTCATGAAATACAATAAATTCAACTCACCGATGTTGGAAAAGATAATTCCAAAAATGAAATCCGTAATATACTGTCACTTCTGGTGAAACGGGGTATCGCAAGTCATGGTGTACATTTCCTGATCGCCGCGAGAGCTGACATCTCCCGCTAAAAAATTCAGTCGTTAAAAGTTCGGTTCCTATCGCACATACGTAAGTCCCGATTTTCTGTGTGTGCGATCATAGAGATCGATGTGCATGCGATACCGAGTTTCGTTGTGGACAAAATTTTATTGGCCGATTTAGTCTAAAAACATCGGCAGCAGGAAAACAACATGTGATCGCGAAAAAAATTGGCGGGGATTTCTTAGGTTTTGGACATGATTTTGACTTTGGATTTTGCTGGAAATATCAGAAGTTCTTCCTAACGGCCATTTAAGGTAGGAAAGAGATTTTAAAGCGCTGAATTTGAAAGGAAGTATTTTAAACATTTATCTTACTTTTCCCCCCATACCTTAAGTACATGCGATAGAAAATGACTAGTATTTTTGCATTCGTCCCGCGTAGTGGTCAGTATGACCACTATAGTATTACATGGTGTGGGCAGATGAAGGGTTTTTGCACTCATAGCGACTTTACTATACTTCGTGTGTAGACTCTAGGCTGTCATACACCTCAACACTTTCAAAACGCCACTGCACAAAAGTCACCAACATTCACTCAAAATCAGCATTTGATTTACAAAAACCAACACCAACATATCCATAAAATACAATAAATTCAAAGTTGTTGGAAAAGATAATTCCAAAAATGAAATCCGTAATTTACTGTCACTTCTGGCGAAACGGGGTATCGCAAGTCATTGTGTACATTTCCTGATTGCCGCGAGCGCTGACATCTCCCCAAAAAATTTGGTCGTTAAAAATTCGGTCCCTATCGCGCACATGTAAAAGTCACGATTTTCCATGTGCGCGATCGTAGAGATCGATGTGTGCGAGCGATACCAAGTTTCTTTGTGGACAAAATTTTATTGGCCGAGTTTAGTCTAAAACATCGGCGCCATGAAAAAAACATGCGATCGCGAAAAAAATTGGCTGGGATTTCTTAGGTTTTGGACATGATTTTGAATTTGGATTTTGCTGGAAATATCAGAAGTTCTTCCTAATGGCCATTTAAGGTAGGAGTGAGATTTTAAAGCACTGAATTTGAAAGTAAGTATTTGAAATATTTATCTTACTTTTTCCCCCATACCTTAAGTACATGCGATAGAAAATGAATAGTATTTTTGCATTCGTCCCGCGTAGTGGTCAATATGACCACTATAGTATTACGTGGTGTGTGTTTTTGGTAAGTTGTAAGTTGGTTAACTAGATTTAACTTAATGAATGCAATCAATCAGTAGTTGAAGTTTTATTTAGTTTAACTTTTAGATGAAAAATATATCTGTAATATCAGCGAAAAGCATGTAGTCGCACTTTTGTAGTCGCCGTTCGCAACGTTGGAGAATGGGCAGCTCGTACAGCGCTGTGTATAGTTACCCTCTCATAGGCCCTTGCCTACGTGGGACTGTGTCCAACATTTCACTCTTGCTGCAGTCAAAAACAGACAACAAAATTGCTCTAAGGCAAGATTTAATTTCTTAAATTTTCTAGATTACCTGATTTAGGGACTCTTCAGCTCTTACTGTGCCACAAATTTGGGGATTCAGAGTTGAAAGTGAAATTTTAAATGATTATTTTCCTCTCAAGTATGAATGATCTAGACTGGAAAAGGGCCCACTGCTACACACAAAAGCTATTGAAGTCTATTCACCCGTAAAAGCTATTGTGCAGTACAAGCTTAACTTCAGATAAGCTTGTACATGTATAAGTGAGATCTACCATGAACCGTGCAAACCACCTTTGGGCTCTTTTTACTGGAGTTTGCTAAAATCTTCCTCTTGATATTTCAGCTCGTCCGACCACTTCAATGATCGGATCATGAGAAACATGAAAAAAATACAATTTATGGCGACATCGATATGGATTTACTACTTACCGTTCACGTGTAGCTTTCGCTGTGCGATTAGCATTACAACGACGGCGAGATCATCACGAAATGTGTGCTGTAGATGAACCACTTATCCAATGAACAAGGTTTTAATATTAACCTTGTCCTTGCAAACCAATATGGTCATGGTGAAAACACATAAGCAGTAGAGGCGCACGGCTGATATCAGAGACTCTCTCCCATTTGGGAGATTGTCTCTGTTATCAGAAACTGTTATAAATATTTTTGGTAGCCGATGTGGGAGACAGTCTCCCATTTGGGAGGTTGATTTTCTTTGTTTACATTTGCGGCAAAGGGATTACCTTGGCGCAAAATGAAAATATGATAAGCAGATGATTCACCTCTACTATTGTTTTCATAACATTTTTTGTTATGACCCACACACAAAGCAAATAGGTTTCTGATCTCAGTCAGGCAAAAACTGCCTTGTTGGTGGTGGTGTTTCTTTTATCCTTTTGTAAGCTAAGTCTCCAATATGAGAGACAGTCTCCCAAATGGGAGAGAGTCTCTGATATCGGCCGTGCGCCTCTACTGATAAGGGCTGCCCTCTACTGCTGTACTACTGCCAGCAACAATAAACAAATGCAGATTTCCTCTCTCCACACAGAGAGGGCAGCAGTACAGAAGGATGAATTAGTCTCACCAGAAAAAAAGAATGAACACAAAATTTAATTCTCAAAATTCCATATTCCCTGAATCAGTGGTTTAGCTGGTCACCAAACAAGAGGGACTTTCACAGACAACTTGCTGGTAAGTAATATTCTGAGTTTCACTCTTTTGATCTGGTATTTTGGCTGGATATATTATTTACAGCAGGTTGGAGCTGCATAGTTTCAAGTGGGACTGAGTGGTTCACACACATAAGTGAGATGAACAGAGTACAACTACAATACAAGGCAGTGCAATGCTGAGCGGTTCTGACTCAGCATGCTAAATATCTCGGACCGTCACAGACGGCCTTATATAGTGCGAGATATTAGCACAATTAAATTTAGCATGCTGCGTTGGAACCGCTCACCATTGCACTGCCCTTTACTCCGTTCATCTACAGTAGAGGCGCATGGCCAATTTGGGAGACTCTCGCCCACTTGGGAGCTCCCTGGAGTTACCCGCAACATAGCTTCAGGGAGTTACTGGCAACAGAGACCAGCGCTTGCCTGGAAGGCACTCTTGGCCTGGGACAGTTAAGCCCCCCAAAATAATAAAAATAAATAAAATATATTAATGCTACTCTCCAGAGATGCTGGCATTTTTACCGTACATAGACATGATAGATCAAGTAGAATATTCAAAGTCAAACCCCTTTGCATATATCCATCCTCTAAATAAAATTTAAAAAGACTGAAAAAGTGAAATTTGTGAAAAGAAAATTCAATTTTTTTAAAGGAGAAAAATAGATATCATGTGAACTCACTGAAAAAGTAATTGAACCATAAGCCTGTGCTGCACTCATAGATCCGGAAATGTCCCGACACATTTCAGATCCACCATATAGTAATTAGTAAACCAGCCAAACATAAAAAAAAGGCTCTAGAAAAAGATTCAACGGCATTTTTGGATAATGCTCGGCATCCATGCTCAAACTCTTGCAAAAATACTGAGGAATAAGGTACGGGTGGATACCACACGCATTTTTGCCTAAAAATGCCATTTTTGGCTCAAAATTTGAAAGAATGTCAAAAAATCACGATTTTTTTTTTTTTTACCTAATATGTATTACCTGATTAAGACTTTTCAGGTGATATCAGTTTCATTTTGAGTTTCAAGTTACAAACCTGATTAATATACATTTGAAAGTTTGATATTATGTATTGCGTAATGAAGCATGAAACTGTGATTTACTCAAAATAATAGGTTGTCAAAACTACCAATATTTCAAAGTTTTTTACCCAACATAAATTTGTCAATTTAAACGCTTTTTCTTGATTAAACATATCTTGTATATTGTCATGTCACATAGAGAAAAGGAATTATCCGATATCCGATAAGGTGATAGATAACTCATTTTATGTTATCCCAAATGGAATGATGTATTATTACCGGATGCGCATTTTGAATGAAAAACGCAATTTAAATTGTATGTACATCTAGAGTGTACATAAAGCAATTCATCCCATGTATTATCAGTATAGTCTGTGGCCAAAAACTGAAATGTCCCCATCCCCTTAGAATCTTAAATGAAGTTTTTCTGTTAAATGGGACTATTACCTATCAAAATATGCTACTTTGCCCTAATTTTAGAGCTAAATGCCATCCAAAGTAAAAAAAAAAAAAAAACTCATGCTGGCTGGTCTACTAATACAGAAAAATGAGATAAGACAGTGAAACTTGCGGAATGACAAAGTTTTCCAAAAAATGTTTTCAACATCAGTGAGTTGAATTGGTTGTATCTTACCTGATTTAGGTGTCAGTATTTGGAACTGAAGTGCTACATATGTATGTTGAAAATTGGGTGAATTTTTAGTTTTGCACTGCACTGTGATGTCAGGAAATGTTGAGATTCAAAAGAGGAAGTCCTAAACTTTTCTATAACACAAAATTAGTATATTGATGCAGGTCATGCAGCTGTAAGTGGGATTGTACATTAGAAATACCAAAAGTTCTTCCCTTGGACCATTTAAGATAGGAGTATTATTTTTGAGCTCTTACTTTTTCAGTTGTATAATGGCTCAGAAAAATAACGGATGATTTACTTTTTGACTGTCCATCTTGTAGACTAGCTTTCCATGAGCATGAGCACTCATCCAATGTACGGGGTTATAGATATATCCTCTTACTCCTAAACTAATATGGTCATGGTGAAAACACATAATTGCTGCCCCTTGCTGCTGGACTACTGCATTGAACAATAGACACATGCAGATTTCCTCTCTCTACACAAAGAGGGCAGCACATAGAAAGCTCACTTGTTCTTAGCAGTAAAATATCAATATCTAAGATCACGATGATAATAATAATAATAATAATAATAATAATAATAATAATGATAATAATAAAAATAGTAATGATAATATAATAATATAATAAAAGTACTAATGATGATATTACAATACTACTACTACTACTACTAATAGTAATTTATTAATACTAATAATATAATATAATAATAAAAGTTATAATGATAATATAATGATAATAATAATAATAGTAATAATAATAATAAATGTAATAATAATAATGATAATACTACTACTACTACTACTACTAATAATAATATTAATAATGATAATAATAATAATAATATAATTATTTCGTTCATATTTTGATATACATAATATTGTGTACTCGACTTGTTATATGCCTATTGTCTTGTTTTTGTCATATGATTGTATATACCCTGTACAATGTTGAAGAACTTGTATCCTGGGATTGATTGTTACCCTTTTATTATAACTTTTGAAATAAAAGGATTTAAAAAAAAAAAATGCATAACATGGGCGGTATAGAAATGAGTGAACCGATGATGTCACACACTCACTTTTCCTTATGTATTTTATTATATGAAATATATATTTCAATTTTTTTGCTTCAGTAATGTAAAACAGTGTTTGACTCCTTATGGAACATGTGAAATCATCATTATTGTAACTTATTTCGATATAAGTGAGAGATTCTTTATTATCACATCCATAAAAAGTGAAATATTTGAAATTTCATATAATAAAATACATAAGGAAAAGTGAGTGTGTGACATCATCGGTTCACTCATTTGCATAGCGCCCATGTTATGCATATCACGTTTTCATGAAATAATGCAAAACTTCAAAATGCCGTAACTTTCTTATTTTACATCCAATTTCAGTGAAATTTTCACTGTTATGCTTGTTTAATTTTACTCTATTTATTCAAATCAACTTGATATTAGTGTGGACTTGGCCTTTAATGCTTAAAATTCCAAATTTCCTAAATTGTATGGTTTAGCTGGTTGCCAAAGAAGAGGGACTTTCACAGACAACTTGTTGGTAAGTGAGATTCTACATGTAATTTTCACCCTTTCAATCTCTTTTTTTTTTCTTCTTCTTCTTCTATTGCCACAGATTATTGTGCAACAGTGTGGAATCACCAGCTGTTGGTCCTTTCCGACCTACGAGTGGGTATGAGTGTGTACATGAATCTATTTCTCTAAATTTTCTCCTGTAGGACTGTGAGTTGTATGGAGAAACGTGTACTAAATCTCCAATGAGTAGAAAGGGTTCAGCAGCCAGCGTCAGTGCAAAGTCTGTCAAGGGCAAACACAATGACACAGGGAAGGATCCCATAACAGCAGAAATCAAGGCAGCCTATATAGCTGTTCTCAATGACATAGACAAGGACATTTCTTCAAAAGATGAGCTGGAAAAAGGTATGACTGGCTTGGCTTGATTGTGAATCATTTTATGTGCCTGCAGGAGAGAGAGAGAGAGAGAGAGAGAGAAAAAAAAAAGAAGTTATGAACCTCTCTTCTTCTTTGTCTTTAGTTGTAGTACAGTCCAACGTCAGGTATATTGGAGCCTGATCGGTTAGTCATGGACGGACATTTGACAAATTTTGAAATTTTGAAGGCCTGTAGGAAATCAGTACATTTAGTTGAAGAGAGCTATTTTATGTTTCATTGTGAAGGGCATCACTGAAGGAGTTGAAATTTGATAAAAATTTGGTTGCCATATAACCTAATAAAATTATAATCCATAAAATATTCATTGTCACGGACGGACAAAATGTCTACTCTTAATCGATCAGGCTCATTGATGTACTGTTGAAGTGCACTAACTAGTTATAAATGCTTTACAATTTCAATTTCATATTTTTAGAAATATTAATCTATGAAATAATGATGAACCATTCAAACAAGTTTATTTGGTGAAATTTCCCTTTTGGAAACAAGGGAGTTTATACATGTAGCTCACCAATCGCAACAAGTCTTGAACTTGAAATCAGATTTCATCTCCTGTATTCCTTTTTTTTCAATGTGTCATTTACCACTTTCTCTTTTGCTGTCCTTTCTCTTTCTCTCTTCTCTCCCCCCCCCCCCCCCCCCCCTCTCTCTCTCTCTCTCCCTCCCTCCCTCTCTTTTTCTTTCTCCTCCAACAGTCCTTCAGCAAGCAGGTAGAAACCCTACTCAGAAGACCATTGATAAATACTGGACCAAAAACACAAGTAAGTTCTCTTAGGTGGATATCCCAATTGAAATTGTCTCCAATTCTGTGATTTTCTTTATGCCTCTGATACCAAATGAAGACTTTGGGTCTGTCCATTCTTATGCTCCTGCAGTTATGGCAATATGTCAAGAATCTTATGACAGCATGAACTGCATGGAGATGAACTGATTAGATTTAGAGATGATTATTACATGTAGATCATGGATCACGGAGGTCAATTACATTCATCAAATGAAATTGGAGATTGTTGGACAGAGTTTGTTTGTTTGTTTGTTTTTTTGTTGCTGTTAGACTGTTCAGAAAATTGTCATGCAAATTAACCCTGGAAACCCTTCAATTACCTGAGTGATTGATTACATGCTAGCAAGTGAAGATTCCCAACCCTTGAGAACTACAAGTGAATTTTCTTTAGCAATCAACATATTTTTTTAATTAAATGTCACCCATAAGCTAGTTTCTTCATACAATGTTCTATTAAGTGATATTCTTGTCCTGTGCGAAAGCACCTTTTTCTATACAATGATTCTGTACAAAGTTTCTTCATACTTATAAATTTTCTGTTGTGAATGCTTTATAAATTTTCAGAGAAGTTGTCATACAAGGAGGTGTCAGAGATAATCAAGGAGCTGAAACCAACATCAGAAGACGATCTACTGGAAGCTTTCAAGAAGATAGATGTCAACGGAGATGGATTTATCACACAGAAAGAACTCTCCAAGGTCCTCACACAGGTTTGTAATCCTGTAGATAGAAAGATGCATGCATAACTCTGACATTATAGGCTCTACACCTTTAAGAATATTGCACATCAGGTTTAAAAAAAAAGTAATTTGATGAAATTATTTTCATTTTTATTTCAGAGAGGTGATCGAATGAGTGAGAAGGAAGTAGATGATATGATTGCAGAAGCTGATGCAGATGGTGACAAGAAATTGAATTATAAAGAGGTAAGTCTGCCTGTGTATATTGTACCCTATCATTATTGTTTATATTGTATCCTATCATTACTTTTTTTTTTATTGCATCCTATCATTATTGCAAAGTGTTTGTATCACCAGTGGAAAGATTAGGGATGGATTGTAGATTTCTGGGTGGAGATTGTAGAAACTATTTTGCTGTAAGTTTGTAATTTGAATTCGCAACCATATCATACCAATTCAGTAATATTTTTTTCCACTACATGTAAGTTTAATATTCATTTTGTATTTGTATGGAATTTAAATATCTTGACTCTTATCTTTTTTGTAACCTTGTACATGTATATCTGTGCAATTTGACCTTTGGTCACCAGGCAGATTCAATAAAGATCTTTTTCAATTCAATCAATTCAAAGAATAATTTCTAGGATGTGGACGATAAACGCATACTTATATTTATACTTCAAATAGACAAACAAGGCTTCAAAATATCTTTCAGCAGAGAATTGCATGTTAGTCATGAGCAAGAGAAACAATGGTACTGGATTTTATTGGACTCCCCCCCCCCAAAAAAAAAAAATAAAAAAATATGAGGATTTTGTTTCTACCTCAAACTGTATACATAATGTAGTCAATTATGTGATGAAGAAAATTATTATATTTTGAAAATCCCTCCATCATATTGAAATGTGTACAAGCAGCCACCGTAGTAATAGTTTGGACATCTTTTCCAAACAGTTTTGTCGTATGGTAATGTCTACAACCAGCCGTTGTCAAGAGAGTAGTCTAAAACGATTAGAGAGGAAAGAAAGAAAACAGAAGAGAGCCCTCAAATCTGCTGATTTAACCAAGAAAAGTAAGTACAAACAAATCATGTTATAGGCCTAGCAAATACAGAACCACATACAACATGTCGTCGTTGAATTCACGAAGTGGCACAAACGCCAAGAATAGCGTTAAAAAAATCAAATTTTATCTATTTCAATTTTTAGCATCTATTTACCATCATTTATCACATAATGAAGTTTCAAGTATCAATTTTGGTTTATCCTGCGAAAAAACGGTATGATCAAAATGACACGAACCTCCAAAAGGCCAACCATTTAATTCAAGAAGTGACACAAATGTTTTTTACGTTGCTGGTGAATGGAGCGCATGTATGACTAAATAACGCGAACAGTACACACACGCATCCAATGTGTTACTTCGTGAGAAAGTAAAAAGCAAAATAATGTGCTTTGTGAATACAAAAACACATACAGTGCGTACCAGATTATGCATATTATTTTTTTCACAAAGTGGCACAAAGTGACAGAAATGTTTGCAGCCTTGCACTGTTAACATTTCACATGAACAACTCTATTTTTCTACATGAATGGGTAGACAAGATTCTTCTTGTTCTTAACATATATGATTTATCAAATTTAACTCATATCAACAAGTCAAATTTGCTGTTTTCAATATGCAAAAATTTGAATGACGTTTTTCTCAGAATGCGTTTTGAAAGATCCGCGGGAGGTTTCAGCGAATTGTGAATTCAACGACGATGTGTACTGTATAAGCCGATATTTTCACTAATATTTTCGCATACAGATATTCATGGATGACAGATGTCTGATTAATGGATTTACCGTGTATTCAGAGTATAAAATACACAAATATCGACTAGTATCAATTAAAACCATTGCATTGAGAAGTTTTATAAAATTTTGTGTCTTAAGACAAAATTGAAGGTCATAGAAAAAACTACAGAATATTGAGGGGCTATGGATTTATCAGCGACTTGAAAAATAAGCTGTCGATGTTTGTTTTATATAACACATCCTGAATGGATCCTTAAAAAGGGATAATTTGATAAAAATGTGCCTATAGAAATGTATTTACATGTATTTGTTGAGATATTTACAGATCAAAGCATTAGAGTGATGCATGTGTCTTACTTTGTGTATTCAATGTTAACTTAATGCGTATTTATCGCATCCTTGCATGAATAAAGAAAGCTATTCTCGAAGCAATATTTTTTTACTATGCTGCCCAGCAGACAATAGCGAATTTTATGCCTGCAGATATGACCAGTCATAGACGTAGAATCGATATGAGGTATATAATTGAGATTGATGCATTTGCCTCCTGTTCTGAAGATAGATGGGCATCAGTGTTTAACTCAAATTAAAATCTATGCATGCATCTTTCCCCCTCCAATAAAGATTCTAGTCAATCATCGGGAAGTAAGAAGAAAGAAGAAATGGGTGTTGAGATGAGCCTTCCACCAATCAGCAAACAGCAACCATCAATGAAGGAGCCTAGTAACCTAACAGACTGGTACCACACACATACTAAAGGATGTTTTCATCTTGATGATGAGCAGAAGATTGTTTCTCATCAGTATGTGCTTCAGGTTGATGTGAAGACTAAGCTATGGTTGACTGTCAAGCCAATAAATGTAGGAGTAATCAAAGGTAATGTCTTGAGATATGTAGCATTTTTGTATAAAGTGTTTTTGATTAGGTAGCTTAGCGAAACGTCGTGGCGCGTAAGAACGCGGGAAAAACGCACATGACAAATTTGCTCAAAATCATAATTTTATTCTATAAAGGCAGACTCAAAATATTACAATGTAGAATTAGTATTCACATATTTGAACAATTTTAAGCAAAATTATATGAAAATTTTATTCAGATATGTCTGATTCTAATTTTATAAGCAAATACAAAACTTGCAGTTTTCCTCTATGCGTCTTTCCCGCGTTCTTACGCGCCACAACGTTTCACTAAGCTACCTTACCCGTAAATGAACAATGTGCCCAAAGCAAATCATTCAATTTCATTTGAATTCCTGTGTATTTCATTGTTTCATTATTTTTGTTTGTATTCTAGTATTTTTCATTTTAATAAAATGTAACTTATTTGTTTTTATGACTTCCAAATGTCGGAGTAATCCAAGTAGCGTGTGAAGATATGGAACAGACATAATTTTCCCTATTTCACCAAGCAAGTCTTCACTTTTTGTGTTGAAAACTTAGTAACGAGTACATGTAAAATGTAATTTCTTAATTATCTGTAAATTGCTTTTCCATCGTAATCTAAATATGAATGAACCCCTAAACAGTAGAATAGATCATTTTGTAGATTTATATTTTGACTATTGATTTGCATATTAATCGGGCAGTCTCTTTTATAGTCCTGAGACATACACAAATAGTAACTGTCATTTCCCTTTTGCTGAGTTCATGAAATTCTTATGTTGTTTGCACACTTGTGACATGAATGCCTTAATCAAGGGATTAGTGTCATTATGAAATTGTTCATATTGCTTATTGATGTTAATCATTTGTTTACTAATACATGTACATGTATGTGGTGTTCTAAATGATTTCTTTCTTTTTTTTCTCCACTGTTTGACCAGCCTCAACTCAAGATCCCAAAACAGACATCAATGTATTTATCGTGAAACAAAATGATCATGGTCTCCTTGGTGACGTTGTATCCTTCACTAATGTCAAGAACAAAGAAGTAAGCAACGATGTATCAATTTCCCCCTTGATATATTTCCAATAATATTTGCTCTAAGTTTTAAGTGAAATTTATAATAAATCAAAGTTGAGTTCTGGTCATGTGAAAGCATTGTGAAAGTAACTGTATTGAAGTAATTGGGAAAGGGTGATTATGTAGTACATAAGAATTGGTGTATACTTTGAGGTTTTGGAATCACCAGAATGAGAAGAAATTGACCCAATCTTGCTGAAATTTACATATAGTGCTGCACACAGATAAATGTATGGGCATATGGGATTACACACACACACACATGCACACATGTACATGTAGCATGAAAGTGTGGTCCAAACTTTTCAGCTGTTTCTCTTCATATTTGGAATATGAGAGCATATGAAGAGCAGTCCTTTTCAGAGGACATTTCTTGTATGGTATTCTGCCAAACTGACATCATGTCATCAAAGAACGAGAAAGGTCACAAAATATTTTTTACCTTTACAAGAACTCAACCTTCTCTTTAAAGATACCCTGAGTTAGGATTAATAGAAAGCTTGTAGTTGATTGGGGTGAATTCAAGTTCAGTGTTGAAAGCTGGTGTTGGTGTTGGGGCAAAACTAGCACCAGCCACAACACCGAACCTGAAATAAAGCTGATGCTGGGACTGACTTCACTAGATGTTGAGCTATCAATAATTGTGATTGGTATTATTTTTGTAAACCCAAATTCGATGTTGGGGCTAGAATCAGCAGCCCAATTCACGCTGTCCAACACCAACACCAACACCAACACCGAACTTGAAATCACCCATTGTTCCCTGTAATAATGAAGTAAGGAGCCTTGATTGTAGATTTACAAAAAAAAATATGTTCCCTGTATCATTTATTCTTGTTATGGTTTATGTCTTATTCCAGTCATAAAGTTCCTGTTCTTCTCCTACATGTATCTCTTCTAACTTTCCTTTTTTTAAACTATAAAAGTGACTTTCTTCATGTTAGAAATAAGCATCATGCAAGTAAAGTTTGTTGGTTTGTTGTTGATAGTCAATGCCCATAACATTGGTGAATGAAGAACCTCAACCTGCATCCATATTTTAAGATTCTGAATATTATCTGGTAGAGATCATCTATAGATATTATTGATGAGTACTTTACCAATAAGAGAATGACCTTGTGATGTAATATTCTTCCATCAGAAATACTGTGCCCAATGTGAGCTGCCAGCAGGCTCCTACCGTCTCATTCCCATGACAACAGGATGTCATTTTAAGCCCAGGACCAGGTCTGTCAAAGACAAGGCTAAATTGATCCAACCCAAGGGAGATGAAGAGTGTGAACTCACTAAGGAATTCAAGTAAGTCTTCTTGTGAATTGCCTAAAAGATTAAAATGCTTTTACAGAATAGCAAAATACTGTGGTCACATCAAAAGACATCAGAGTCTCTTGAAAGATATGTTTGAAGGGAGAGTAGAAGGTACTAGACCAAGAGAGAAGCTGAGAACCAACTGGCAAGAGAACATTAAAGGGATTCAGTAACTTTGTGGAGGCTTGATTTAATAAATTGTTGAATTTTGATATCTGTCTTGTGTAATGATGTTCAGAAGGAGAAATGAATAGCCAGGCATGGAAAGGTTTTCAAATATACAATGTTATTATGACTGAATACTGCCATTTACGAAACCGTATGGGGGTACGCTTTAGTCTAACACTGCAGTCTATGGGGGAAATGAGTCTGGCATTTCCAGGCACTTGTATATGTTTACTTTTGTGAAACACATGATGATTTTGAAGTGCATTTCTTTTTTTCCTGGGCTTCATTTTTACACCATATTACATACACTGGTAGCATGTAAGGCCAGGCAGCTCAGATTTCATCAAGCCTCTACAAAGTTACGAATTCACTTTAAGAACAGGAGTGGAAAAACACTGCAAGAGTGCACTAGAATGGCACAGAACAGAGATGTGTGGAAAAATGTTGCAATCAACCTCTGAACTAGGAGAAGATACCATGATAGATTTCTGTATCTCATGACACACAGATAACTAGGTTGGCTTAGAGACCTTTATTTCATGCAGCTACATTTTTCACCCCAACTTGCCATTTATTTACACATACAGTAGTTTTGTTGGGCAGGTATACTTTTTGTAGGTTGCTTACCTCTATTTTCATGTGTTCACAAGGCCATGGTATAAAAACTTCCAAAAGTTCCAGAAGTCATAAGAGCATTATTTGTTACATTTTGTGTTATCCTTACAGTAATGCTCTATATAATATAACTTAACTGATGATGGAATTGGTACTCTAAGTATAAATAAATTCAATATGCTTTATAATGTTATCTTTGATGTTATGTTCACATGAATGCTGTGAATATAGCATCTATGAGATGGTAGATTTAAGGCTCGTTCACATTTGTGTATCTTATAACGCACAGAAAAGTGAATACATGTTGGACCTTTTTTGTACAGCTACCTTTTTTCTTCCTCACTTGCCATTCATTTATTCATGTGTACGTTAAGAAAAATGCAGCGGTTTAGCATGTCTTATGTGAACAAGCCTTTAAATGAGAATAGAACTATATGTTAAGGTATGAATAAAGTCAGTATGTTATATTAAGGTATCTTTGATGTTATCTTTACAGGAATGCTTTGAATGACATTTATGAGATGGTAGATTTAGATGGCAATGGTACTCTGAGTAGGAATGAATTCAACATGTTTCAGCTAAGGACTGGAGGAGAGTCTGTAGATGATGATGCTTGGGAGGTAGTAGAAGAGAACTTTGAACTCAAAAAAGGAGAACTTACAAGGAAAGGTTAGATCCCGTTCCTACTCTTGATATCCTTTCTACACTGGATTAAAATTGATTCATTTAAATTAATTATGTTTTTACTTCATCTGTTATAAGAGTTTAGCCATTGACAAAACCTACATGTACCTGATGATAAAAATGTAACACAAAATAGGAAATAATCATTGAATAAGACTTTTGGAGATCAGTTTGAAGTTTAGTATAGAATGTAATGTGACTCAGTGCTTTTTTATTTCAAAGTCTTTTTGATGAACAAATTAATTATATCTTGTTGTCCCAAATGTATTTCACATCACCAATAAGTTTGAGCTGAATGAAGTGTCGTTAGATGTCAATAAAGTGATCTTGTCCTTGTTATTTTATTTTCCAGGATTCTTAGATCTGAATGAGATGGAGGCCAATGATGGTTTTGCTGAAGGAGGGGAGGTAGATGATCTCTGGGTTACACTCTCTTCCATGGGATTCGCTGACGATCTAATACTTGATGAGGTAAATCATGATCAGTGGAAATAAATACAAAGCAAGTGACCAATGCAGCTCTGGATAGAACTTTAGTTTTGAAATAAAATGCATATACATGTAAATCACTTTGAGAAAATGTGATTTTTACAGTAACAAGCTCTGATGAGAGCTCCCATGAACAAAAAGAAATACAAGTTGGGTTGTGATCAAATGCTGGAATATAATCAGGGCCCAGTCTTGTAAAGAAAGAGTTGCTATTTATCAAAATCAATCACGACTCAGTTTGAGTTTGATATCAATCACAAATATGTATAACATTTAAGCTATCGTCTCTTTGCTGTCGATTGGAGTACTTGTAATCGATTCTAATCAATTGCAAGTGTGTATGGATAAATGTTCCATTAACTTTTTTGAGGAACAAGGGATTTATATCTGTGACATTTTTAGATAATTTCATTAGAGTGGTGCCTTTCTGAATTAGGTTTTTTTTTCTGTCAGGCAAGGGTATAAGTAGAATATACAGTGTGAGTTCGTAAAAAGGAAACCCAGATTCAACCCTAAATATTTTTGCTATCAGTACGTACAGATTTAATCAAAGATTCTTACCTTGAAACCTGTAATGTTTTCTTTAATTTTACACCTGGATTAATAAAAATCGGAATATGGACTACTGAACCGTAGGATTTTCCCCAGTTCATGTCAGATTTGCCTCTGCCCAAGTTTTGAATGAAATGGCTGGTCAGCCCAAGGTTTGGTTGCATTGTCTCCATTTTAAGTGAATCCACTCAGACATAATTAAAGTAACTCCTGAACACCATTCATCCCAGACTTTGGCAAATGTGATTATGACATACTTTTAAAAAATAGCCAGTGTTCAGTCATTCATGATCGCATTTTGGTGAGCAGCCCTCAAAGTAAAGATGACTTCATCAGCTGTTATAACATTATAGTATATTGCAGCAATTTCACTTGGTTTTTAAGGTATTGGGGCTTTAATATGGGTTTCCTTTTCATTGACTTACTGTATAGTATGCACTAAATGAAATTCTGTTATTATACTGTAATTTATTTTTCTCTCTCCTGTATATGATGAAAGCCTGTGATTTCTTAGTAGCATTCAACTATAAAGAACACTTTTGGGAATTATGAGAAGGGAATAAATGTTATTGACAATTGATTGACCTTTACTGATCCGACTTACAAATGTCATCTTTCATTTCCCCCTTGACTGAAGGCATGTCCATTCCTAGTAGACATCTACACTGAGCATTGTCCAGCTGTGATCAGAGCTCAACCCCTTCAGCGTGGTGGGCCAACTCTACAGAAGATTATCTCTCAATCAGTGATTAATGCTGCAGGTTTCACTAAGGTTAAGACTATACAACATATCAGGCTTCATACATACATGGGAGATGGAAGGGTTACATTCGTCATAGAAAACAAAGTAAGTTGTTGAAATCATTTTTCTACCAGAAGCTGCCTTGCCAAAACAGGGGTCAATGCCCCCGCAACTCCATAGACATTATCACAAACAATCTTAATCTTGAGATAGGACATGTCCCTAAGATTGTAATGGAAAAGAGCAATTGGCATCAAAGATTGCACTCTATTTTGGCTGTGACTGTCAGGATGTAATACACAAAAGTAAACATAATGAAAAGAATACAAGGCAAGGGTAACTGATATACCTCTTGAAAGCTCAAAAAAAAGCTCTGGAAAATACGTAAAAATGCACTGCAAAAATGTATTCTACTTAATCTTGATACTACATATTCTGTTGTATATAAACATGTTGTGTAATTGCATTACCTGTATACCCTGCCAATGGTGGCATAATATATACACGTATGACCCTACTGCTCAAAATTTGACAATGGATCAACTTAGGAGGGTTGAGCAGATTGGGGAGATGTTAAACAGCATGATATCTAGCAATGTCCAGGTAGTATACTCTGACACTATTAACCTTTATAAAGATCAGGTATTGTATGAAAGTTGACACAAAATCTATATCATGGTTTGTATTTGTATGACAGGGTTCCAAGAGAAGTAGTTTGAAGCTGGATTGCAGTAAGAGTCAGAACTGTCTTATCAATCATGATGATATGACACAGAATGTTCAGTGCTTTGCTGGAGCTTCCACAGTAAGAATATCTTATGGTAGTATAAAGTTAGTATGAAATAGGCAAAGGTACATATAGTAACACGCAAAGACATGCCTTGACTGTCAAATGCATAATGGTTCAAAATCACAGTACTGTTGCAAAGAGGAAAGACCATAATATTATATGACATATAACCCTACTATCTCAGTTGACTGAATGATACAAAGTATGTTACAGTCAACCTCGCTTAAGTCGACGTCTCATGTGTCGAATAGTACCTTAAGTCGATGAAAATAGAAAGTCCCAATGTATAGACTTACGTGTGTTAATTCTCTGTATAAGTCTATGTTCGTAAGTCAATTATTGTCGATTCGCCTACATGTAAGTCGATCAAATTTCCAGAACAGTTTCAAAGAAAAAACATATGTTTCACACCGCCCAAGTCGAATGTGTAACCGATCACTGTCAAAAGCATCACAAACACACATCGATTTTGTTTAAATTGACTTCTGACTTGCTGGCGTGTGCTCCTCCATTCTTACAATGTTCTTACAAATTATATCATTTCAATAGTCATTACTGTTTAGTGGGTGGTGATATACCTTTCTTTTGAAATGTACATAATTGATGTGATAATGGAAAAAAAATCAATTTCAAGTTCAATTTCTTAATTTTTTTCTTTCTCAGGTGGGCCTTCATCTTGTTCCTAATGATGAAGATAAAGAATGGATAATCAACTGCCAAGAAAGTTTGATGACCTCATGACATCACTAGCCTTTCTGTCATCCTTCTTATAAATCCGACAACAATTCTGACCCGGGGAGGGTTGTCACATTGAGGCCTGTATGGCATCCCCGTCCATGACTATCTGAAAAGCACCCTAAACAAGGATTTAAGTCGAGAGGGTTTTGATACCCTATTCAGGGAAACCCTCAAAAAATTTCTGATTTTTAGATCCTTATCAGGGATTTTTTAAATCTTGCATGGTATTGTACACCCTATTTGAGGATTGGTTCTTCTTGGCCCTTCTTTGGCTAAAAAGGAAGAGTTAAATGCAACTATTTACTTTGGAACACATTACAGAATTATGTTTTCATTGAAAGAATAGAAAAGAACCTCTTTGGATTCATGAAAAAGTATCCCGAATGGCACTGTCAAATTTCCTACCCTTTTTGAGGATCTTTCGTCATCACTAGTGAATTTGATACCTTTTTTCAGAATGTTCCTGTTTTTAATACCCTAAACGAGATCCCAGGGTTACCCATCTGGTGGCGAAAAACAACCTTTTTTACTCGTTTTCAGATGCGATACAGGCCTCAATGAGAGATACCCCCCCCCCCCCCCCCCCCCAGGTCTTTTGAAGAAGCTAACTAACAATCATTAATGTTAATCACGCTGCTGAAAAGTTCCATTATATTTCATCAAGAATTTTATAACTGATTTATACACAATCCAGAAACCTTCATTTTCACTTGAAAATGTCAACTAATAATACTATTAAGGAGTATAATTTTCTTGTTTATGAAACATTAATATTGGTGCATTTTCATTGTTTCATTTCTGTGCATGGCATGAAATGGTGAAATCTGCCAAAGATAGCAACAAGGCAAGAAGAGGAAATGTAGAGTTTCTCTGAAATACTCATATGAAGACTTTATCTTTGGTGATAATACTTGTCACTCTGATACATGTACTCTCTTGATTGAATACACCTGTTGTCTTGATATATTCTATCTAACATCCAACTATCATTCTCTGATAAGTCTTGAGAATTATTCATCTCTTTTTAACTTGAAGTAGAGAGAATTCAATTCAATTAGACATGATAATAAAGAAATAGAAATCAAGCAACTTCTCTATCAGGTAGATGCAAACATGTATACTGTATATGTGTCACAGAGTGTTTATTTTTTAAAGACTTATTTTCTTTTTCCCTGTTGAAATCTCATTTACTTTAAATAGTGCCAAAGAATGCTAGGTGAGGAACCTTCAGTAATTCAGTAAACTTGAAAACTAGCAACCTGCTAGGCCTGTAAAATAGTAAAGACCTATTTTGATGGAACTTAATTCTTTGGATGTTTGGGATTACCTTTTAGTGGTATTTAAGTTGAATGAGCATTATCAAATAATTAACATGCTGATGACTTACTGATGAGAAGTCTAACGTCCATGTAAGGACATTCAGGTGATTTGCCATAATCTTTCTTTATTTTGTACAAAAATGATTTGGACTAAAGTAATTAGGGTGTGCTGATGTTAATTTTCTCTAAATTTGAAATAATTTGTTTGATGTGCACTTTTGTTACAAATATTATGTGTGTTCATTGCTTGTTTGTTAATTTGTGTTGCCCTGTACATTATATTAGAGGCATAAGCCTGGGTTTATTGTATACTTTTTGGTAATAGATGAAATTCAGTTTGGTGAAAACAAATTACTCCTTCCTATTTCTTCTTCCTCTTTCATCTATGTATGTGTTATTTTCTTACCCATTCCTTCTTGTTTTCTGTTTGTGCTGGCAAGCTTCAAGTGTTTTTGTATCGCCTGCGTAGCGGAGCGAGACTATAGGCGTCACTATTTTCATTGTTGGCGGCGGCAGCATCAGCGGCGTCAACAATCATGCTGTAATCACAATAACTTTCTATGGAATTAAGATAGAATCACCAAATTCATACCACAGGTACATCTCTTGGAGGCACAGGTCAAGTTTGAAAAATGAGTCAAATCTGACCAAGGTCAAAGGTCAAAAGGTCAATGACTTTTTTGCAAAAAAGCACTGTAATCACATTAACTTTCTATGGATTTGAGTTATAATCACAAAATTCATACCACAGGTATAAAGCTCAATTACTGTTCACGCAGGTAATGATCAGTGTATGTTGTAAATTGCAAGATGCAGGCAAAACAACGCTAGGCGAAACAACGCTAGGCGTTCCCCTTGTTTTTCATGTGAGAGTGTTGCATGTCCTCAAGTATGATCCCAAACAAAATGGAATGGCAGTTCTGTTCAATAATATATGGGAATTTCATGTTGTTTGTTTGAAAAGAAATGGACTATGTTATTCACAACAATCTTATGTAACTTGGTTTTGTTTTTCTCCATTAACTCTTGGCTAACAGTAATACTTTTAAGCAGGGATGGATCCAGGATTTTGTATAAGAGGGGGCACACAAATGCAGGTTTGTCAACTTTTGGAAAAGGGAGACCCGTATTTTTTTGGTCTCGCCAGCTCTCGAAAAGTCGCTCAAGGGGGGGGGGGGGGGGGGGGGTTATGGGGGTCCAGTTCCCCTCCATAATTCTCTGACAAGCAAAAAAAAAAAAAGGCGTACTTTTCTTTGAAAAGGGGGGGGGGGCACGGGCCGGATGTGCCCTCCCCCCCCCCAAGTCCGCCACTGCTTCAAAGGCATCTTGAGCATACCCCTGAGATGTATAAAGTGAAAATTTAGCTAATGTTATCACTATTATATTATTAATTGTGTAACTCGAGGTTTTCTCTGTATTATGTGTGATTGCATTCAATTTATTTGTTTCATTCAGACACTTCCTATGGAGTGTATAATTATTCCAAAACTGATTGAACAATCCAACATCATTACGAAAGAATGGGGTAGATCATGTAAATCGTGTCGAGAAATTTAAGGATTTCAATCTGATCTCTTTTATGGGGATGATTTTTAGGAGTACGTTGTATGAGATTTTTACATGGATTATGATTTTGAATACTAAAACAACAGTTGCCAAAATATGTTTGATTTTTTTATTAATTTTAAAAATTTCTATTCAAATAAGTACATCCCAAATCAGAGAGAAAATTTCAAAACTTAACTTTGAATTCGGTATGTAGAGTGTGGAATGTTGAACAGACTGAAATCATTCATGTAAGAAATAGATCATAAATAAGTAATCTTTGTAATGATCAATTCATGTTTATGTTTTTCTTGTATTTGTGTGTTTCAGTAATCCTGTATAATTTTAGCTTACTAGCTTTAGAAGCAAGCAGGGTGTATAGTTATAAGCTCTTTTTTTCGCAATTCATCCAGGATTTAGCACTTGTAACATTACCTGAGAAAACCTACTTTATCTTTTCATATACTGAATTATGAAATTATTATACACACACAATACACAAACACACACACACGTGTGTGGGTGTGTGTGTGTGTGTGCGGGAGTATGTGAGAGTGAGAAGGAAAGGATAAAAGCACTGTGCACAACATACACGAATCAATGATGAAATCAACCATGTTTATACTGGTTTGTTGTGTTGGGCAGTGGGTAATATTTCCCTCATATAAGTAAATTTGTTTACCTTTGTCATCTCATTTTTGTTCAAAGCTGAGAAGTAAATTTCCAATGTGTCACATATTTTCAGAGAACTGCTATCGAGGCATTGTCCTGTAAATTAAGCAGGGTTTTTTTTTTTTCCTTTTTTTTTTCTTTTTTTTTTCTTGCAGTGGAATAACAAGATATCACTTCACACACATTTCCATGCAATAATAATAATATAATATGGACTGGCCTTGAGGGGGGATACAACATTTATTGCCTGAACTAGAATCGTATTGCCCGAGTCGAAGACAAGGGCAGTACGATTCTAGTGAGGGCAATTAATGTTGTATCCCCCAAAAGTAGCCACTCCATATCATTATTGTCCCCGCCGAACGAAGTTCGCGAGGGGACTATGAAACGGGCTCCGTTCGTGTGTGTGCGTGTGTGTGTGTGTGTCCGTGCGTCCGTCCGTGCGTCCGTCTGTCCGTGTGTGCTCAAATGTTAGAAAATGCTACTTCTCCGTCATTTCTTGGCCGATTTTGATTCCGATTGTTTTATCTGATAGGGCTGGGTGGGGGCTTCCAAACTTCTACACAGAATTTTGAAATTCATTAATTATGCAAATTTATGCAAATTTATTCAAAATCGACGAAAAATGCTACTTCTCTATTTCACATCGGATTTTGATTCCGATTGTTTTATCTGATAGGGCTGGGTGGGGGCTTCCAAACTTCTACACAGAATTTTGAAATTCATTATTCATGCAAATTTATGCAAATTTATTCAAAATGGCTGAAGGTTCATAATGTTTTCATGTTTTATATTTCAGTTGTATACATGCATTGTTGGTATTCTCTTCTTTTGCATGCAGTAACATTATTTTATTCACTAAAGTTTTTCACTGAAGTTTTAAGGTTCAGGCTAGTTAATTTCCACAGATCTGCACTTCCGGCGGGGACATTTATTACGCATTGCGTAATTTACTCATTCACTTGTTATTAACAGAATCAAACATCTAGAGTGAACTTGAAAATATTGCAAAAAATACAGTTTATTGCCCGCTATTTAACACGCGAAATCCCATTGGCTTTCGAAAACCGGGCAATAAACAATTTATATGCCCACAATTTTGTTGGCTTGTCAAAGCAGGGCAATAAAATGTAAAAATTGCATTGCTTTGATGTCTGATATGGTTAATAATGATTTGTATTTCGCTATGAAGATAACATCAAGTTGTGGAAGAGAACTATGGAGAAAGAAAGAGGGGGGGTACATGTATCTCTATGTAACTGGTGAGTGCATGATCATTGCAGAAAAGAGGGAGGGAGGGCAAGAGAGAGGGAGGAGAAAGGAGATGGGAATAGAGTTAGAGGAAGCAGACAGAATATAGAAAAAGGAAGAGAAAATGGATTGCTGCTTAAAAGGAAGAGAGAGAGAGTATAAGAGTACCCATGAAATTAATGAATGCATATATTGCAGTATACATGTAGTTGGAGGGAAAGAGGGAGGTGCATGTAAGAGAGAGGGAGGTACATGTGTGTCCGAGAGAGAGAAAGAGAAATATATAGTGCATGTGAGTCCAAGAGAGAGAAAGAAAGAAATATAGAGTACAGTGTGTCCAAGAGCTAGAGGGAGGGGGGGGGGGGGGGAGATAAGGGAGTGGGAGATGGGAATAGAATGAGAGGAAGAAAGAGGAACAAAAATGAGAAGGGGTTGTAGACTTTAGACACTGAATCCAAGTTCATTCATAATCACCTATTGACCCTATTTAATTTTGCGTCTACGCTTTTTGTACTTTTCTTTGTCTACTCACAAATCGATTAAGTATGTTACGTAATAGGTGGGATAACGGTACGTAATGACAGGTGCAGCATGCACCGAGTAGTAATCTCATTCAAGACGGTTTTGCTTAGGTTGTAATCCTTTTCATGTGCCCTTTGGATACGAACTCAAACGTTTCATTTGAATTATGTAAATTGGTATTTCACTGGTCGATTTCGTTTATAAAGTGTAATAAATGATATTTATATATATTTTGTTAAAATATAAAACACGACTCTGTTTATAAGTTTAAAAAAAAAAAATCACTTGGCCCATTATGATGCGCCCTGATAAAATGAGGCAGAACTACATATAGGGAGAATGATGTATTCGATGAGAATATTGAGGATATAAAAGAATAAGTATTTTTAAAAGTAATTTTAAAAAGTAAAGCAAATCTTAAAATCATGTTAATGAAATGTTGATACGATGGCTTCCAAAGAAGACTAACTCCGCAGCCCCCGCCCACTGCTCCATTTAACAATCGGCCACTTTGCATGTGAACTAAATACGAGACGAAGCTTCAAAGCGTACCGGCGAATCGAACACTTGTGAAATTCATCTTTACAAGAAACATAATACTACAAGGTATGTATTTTATTTAATTAATAATAATATATATTATATTGTGTATATGTGTTTTATGTTTATCTGATTATGCATTGCAAAATGTGGAAGTACGAGAGCAACTGAAAGATATGAGCTGTGCGCCCTTCATATCCACGCTGTATGTAGCAGTATGGCGGAGCATTCGCACTCATTACCAGCTGTGTTTGCCAGCGGACACCACCTGTGCGAGACGCCATGGGAAGCCCGTTGGTGTGCGTGGCGCCGTCTCTCTCCAGTAATGCGTGCATGCATACATAAGTACACACGCCTTGTTAAAAAGTCCTTGTGTGTGCTACAATGTATGCATTTCAACCTGAATCCCATATTGAGAAAACAGTGGATGGTCTGATTTGTGTGGTAACAACATATATGTACATATTAAATGCATATAACCTAGTCAGAATTGAAGTAGGGTATAAATTGAAGCTATAAAACATATTTTTTAAAGCAACCCATTGACAGAAATGTATAAAAGAATAAGGTTTAAGATTAGAAAAGAAGCATCAGACATTGGAGAAGGGGAGGGTAAGAACAGGACAGAAAATGATAAAGTAAAAGAAAGAGATCTTAGAATGTGTGTGTGTGTGTGTGTGAGAGAGAGAGAGGGGGGGGGGGAAGAAAGAGATATAATAATCAAGGTTACTTCTAGCACAATTTTGATATTTTTCCTATTGTTGGATATGGAGGTTATAAAAATAGCTTAGTTTATATGGTTTAGTTGTGTACAATATTTGTATTCATCAATCCCAATAAACATTCAAGTCTCTTTGTCATCACAAATCTTATCTTATTTATAGTTTTTGTAGATAGTCCAACAAAAGTGTTGCTCTTTGTAAAAGGTATTAAATTATCTTCAGGTGGATCAGTACAAAATTGCAAAATATTTGGAAATCACCTTATAATAGTTGTAACAGGACAGTAGAATCAGAGTATTGCCAGAGGCAACGAAAATGCAAGGGGAAAATGGCTACAAGTATGCCTAGAAGTTAAACTGCACATGGACCATTTTAGTACTACACAAAACCCTAGTTGGAATCTATAGAAAATGTGTTATATTAATCAAAGCCAGATTGCAACTGACCGGTTAATGGTATGAATACTATAAATTTCAAAGACCTTTGACATACTGTTTGTGGTAATCATCTGTAAGATATTCTCTGCTGAAGATTTAATGTAGTATATTTTATAGTGTGTCTTATACTTAGAACTTCATTACTTTTAATTGAAAATTTCAAAAAGGAGATTGGCAACTAAACTGTTCTGAAAATATTATTGTATTTGATAAAAGTTTGCTTTTCCCCCCAATCCATTAAGGTTTTAAATAAAAATATGAAATGCACTTCTGAACCCTATTTCATTTCAGCCCACATTTAGCTCTGTGTGTCAATATTGTCGTAGTTAGTATGTAAATATACCAACCTCTGACATTTTGAATGTTTACTTGAAACTAAACTCCTTTGCTCAGTGATACTAATCAATGAGTATTAGATAGTCAAGTGTTATCCATGCTGTAGTTTGAGGATATTTATATGAATTAAGTTGGATGACCAACTTTATGTTGACTGTGATTTAGAGAAAGTATTCCTTTTTTTCCAAAACAAAACATCTCTGTTAATTTGGCACATTTATATCACACTATTTTCCCTCTTTTTAAAAATTCTATGTTATAGAGTAAAAACAATTGGTTTTCTTTTTAATTCTTTTCATCAGAATAAAATGACAAACTGTATTGTAATGTTCTACTTCTAAATTTGTTTAATAGTGTATTGATTTGCCAGAAAGTGTATGTACAATTGGACATGTAAGAAGTTGATGTTAAAATAGGACAGTCACCCATTGATAATTTTTATAACTTTTAATTTTGCACTTTCAAAATGCAATTAATGGCATGTAATGACATTCATTATGTATTTAAAGTTTAATAGTTTTAAACTGAAATACATGTATAATGGTAGGCTACTTTTGGGGCAGATGACTGTAGTAAAGCAAATGGAATTAGGAAAGATGACTAGGCAAAAAGTTAAAGTGAGGGTATGGCAATAAATCCTTAGATATATGCCTTGTAATTTGGACCAGCATTGTAATTCATGCTGGCACCCTTTTTTCACATTTAAGTGCATACACACACTGCTGACTGCTTGGACCTCTGCAAATGGTTACATGTACCCATTCTATCATTGTTTGCTCATGATCAATTATGCATGTCATAAGCCTAGTGTGTGATTGCATGGTAGAGACAGTACACATACATTATCATATGAGAGAGGTGACACCTGTCATGCTTTATACCCTAGGGATATATTATCTAGTCTGTAGAACTAATTGGAATTCAGATTTATCATACAGATAAGTGTGTGTAAAGGCTGATATTGTGCAGATAAAACAAGCTCTGTGCATGTTTTAAAGATCCTTTTCCCTAGAGGAAATCTCTGTTGCTTCAGTATAATTCTACATGGAGAATTTTTGTTGTTAGAAGAATCAGATCATTTAAGTGATCATGATCTCTATAGAGTTTATTTAGCACATTGAAATGGATTAATACAAATCATCCATTGGGTAATTCAGACCATGGATCTACTTTAATATTTTATTGCGATAAATGTTATCCATTTAAAAATATCTAGATATTTATTCATTGATGTTCTAATCATGAGTGAGTCAGATGATAAGATCTAGGATTATTGGTCATGAGACATTTAGACCTCTTGAGGGCTCCATGAAATGTCAGATTCGTGACAGAGACACACAGTACAAGAAGGCTTGGCTCTGAGACTTCTACAGAATATCTACAACTAGCACTATAATGCTGTACCTGTACAAACTCTACTCTTGTCTTCTACAGAACATCTACAACTAGCACATGTATATGTACCTGTACATACTCTTGAGAAATGCTGTATTTAATGTAGTTTCCTCACTCTTAGAACAGACTGTACTCATCCTTTATGTCAATTTTCCCTCCATGAAGCATAATGGACATTTCATATTGCTGTAAAGCCTGTAATCAGCTGAGAAAAAAGAGAGGTCTTTCCTGTCATGTTCATTTCTGTATAAGAATTTCCAACATTTTTCATTCCAAGATTATCTCTAACATGTTGGTGTTGAGACATTGTGATATGATCAGCTTAAATGTGGATGATCTTTTGCATCATATTATTTCTGAATAGAATTTCCTCTTTTTTTTTCTTATGGTTGATTTGTGCTTACATGCCAACCCATGCCAAGATCTTTAACATCTAGGAAATTGAGACACTGGATAGCATTTTCAAGGAAAGGGATTATCATTCAGTGGCTAAATTACATATTGGGGTTGTGGAGCTAGAAGTATCTCACATATTCAGTATTTCTAGGCCCGTCAACTTGAGTCATGTATGTGCATTTTGTGGTGTGATATTGGGTCATTCCATGAGGTTAGGGCAAAAATTATGATGTCCATGTAATGCTGGTATGAGATTTTCTATTACACATGGAAGATGAAATCATCTGTTGAAGATTTTTATGCAATAAATATTTATAGTAGTGCCCAGCCAGAATCATTCCTGTTTCTGTTAATACTCTTTCAAAGCTTTGCTTGAAATGTATTTCTTTTTTACCACCGTTACATGGACATCACATTTATATAACATTACAGGTACATAAAATTTTGGTCTGCCATATTGATTCACCATGAAGCTAGAGTACTTCTCAAGATAATTGGCCATATATGCTTTTTACGCTGAACTTAATTTTAGCAAACATTGTTATGGTTCTATTATGTCATAAAAATTGCCCCAGCCCTGTGGAAAATTGACCCATTAGTATGTAAGTAGTTCAGTGTGTGTAGCAATAACGAAATACTCTTCGTCAAATTTGATGTACTTGCTATATAACATGGACATTTAAGTACATAAACGTATGTGAGGCAGTAACAAAATATATTTCATCAAATTAAGCTTAATTTAATTCATGCACAGTAAACATTATAAACCTGATGGGAAAATTATAAAGATCTCAACATGTGAGTTAAATTATTGCTGTAGTGCTAACTTAATTTATTTGTGCACAAGGAATTGAGTATGAGTGGATTCTCACCATGATATATTTATAGTTCTTTTTAATGGTTGGTTTTGCATTTGAAATGGTGATAGGTAGGAACCTGATGCAATATTTCTCTTTTGGCAGCTAGCCAGGTCTGGCAGATTGGGAATGTTATGAAGATGTAGTAAATTTTCATCACATTGTTTTTTTTCTGTCCTCTAGAGTGGGTAAATTGCATACTTGATATACATTGGAATATGAAATAAATCATATCCTAAAATAATTTTGCAAACTCTATGTTGTATTCTTTTGATGTTATTCTTTTGTTTGGACTTAAGACTACTATGAATCACTGGAGAACAATATTCAATATTCCAATATTGGTCGTATAGCCTATATTTATTAAATCTTTCACAGGTAAATTGAATTTCTTAAGTTTCATCAACATAATACAGATTTCTATAGCATCTTTTCACAAGATCATTGACATAAATTCCATTTTAAATCTGACTGTACAATGACTCCACAAATTTTAGCATTTTGTACATTACACAACATAGAGTTATTTATGAAAAGGCTTCTTGCTGAAGAGGATTTTTCATGAAGGTTACCTGAAGAATAAGACACTTTGAAGGATTGAGTGACATATTGTTTGACTGTGAACAATATTCCAGAGAATAAAGAATGGACTCTCAGTCCGAAACGTCCAATATTTTACGACATTGCAACTACAAAAGATCAGCAACGTATTTGAAATGAGGTATAGGACATTTTTCACGTAAATCAGTAACCATAATTTAAATGAAGAATATGGCCCCAAGGCGTGTACCTGGGGGGGGGGGGGACAGCAGCATAGTTAACTTAGTATCAGATAAAATTCTACTATATATATATTTTGTATTTTGTTTGTGAAATTCTAAAAAAAAATGCTATCCAATTTATTATCCAGGGTCATATGCATGCAAATCATTGTGGGATGATGTCATGTATATGTCTGTGAATGTTTGTTGATTTAATTGCAATACATATTTGAAAAGGAAATAATAATTTACACAAATAAATCAAAAATTAATTTTTAGAAAATGGTCTCAACCCACAGTTCACTAATTCCTGGTATTTTATTATATTTCAGAGATTTTAAACCTTATCTTTTAAAGGTGATGCAGTGATATGCATTGAAATAGGAATTATTTTCTTCGTCATTTTGAATCTTATTGTAGTTATTGCATTATTTTGGGACCCCTTAGCAAAAGTATGTTTTTCACTTGTTTATCAGAGGGTTTGTTTTTTTTAAATCTTGAAACTGATGCCTTTCTCTTCCAGGATAAATCATTTAGTTTGAAAAATGCTTGATTTTCCTTTCTTAAAATAGTTGTTGAGATGATGTGCTCTAGATACTGTCAGAAATCAATCAGTTTGTCTCATTAGAAATAGAAAGACGTGATGATTAATCCCTTGTGACATGAATGTTTCAAAATTATGGCCGTTCTTCTGTAATGTCTTCTTATTATTATTTTTACATCTATGACATTGTAATCATTGGCTTTTATCACCTAGGGAACTGTAGATTATTTTGTGGCAAAGTGCCACTGTGACTGGTCCACAAAGTCTTTGTTAAGGTGATGAATTTAAATATGTATTCAATTACAGCTCGGGCAATCTATACAGATACAGCTACATTACTAATGAAATTCAAAGAGGATCCTATTAGCATTGGGTCATAACCCATCTCTCTTTCCCCCTTTCTCTTTCTTCCCCCCTTTCTCTTTCTTTCCTTCTTTCCCTTTCTGTTCCTTTTTCTTTGTCAAGATCATAATAACAGTCTAATATATTACAAACCATATAACAGTCATTTCATTTTTATTTTAGTGGATTTTTCAAATGTCAGTTGCCCATTTCATTATGAATTATCTTGCTTTTTTTTTGTTGTTTATTTTTTTTTCTGTTTGGAATTAATATCTTTATATTGGTCACTTTTACTCCACCTCTCCATCTCACCTCTCCATCTCACCTCTCCATCTCACCTCTCCATCTCACCTCTCCATCTCTAAGTATCTCTTTCCTTCACATGCTCTTGTTTACAGTCTCCCTCTTTTCTCTCTCTCTCTCTCTCTCTCTGTTCCTTACTCTCTATCTTTATCTTTGTATCTTCTCTGTGTACCTCACTTTTTGTCTCTTGTTCTTATTCTCTGTCTCTCTTGAATCCTTTCTTTGTCCTTATCATTCTCTCTCTCTCTCTCTCTCACACACTCACTCTCTGTCTCTCTAACTTACTCTCCATCTGTATCTGTGCTTGTGTCATCTTCTGGCCGTCTATGGATCAATGATTCTGATGATAATGAGATTCTCTTAACCACCATGCACAGCTAGCTAGCTAGCTAGGCAGGCAAGCAGGCGAGGTAGATGAAAGATGAATCAATGTTTATTAAGCATGCAATTTCAGTGTGTGCATTAGTGCGGCTACGTGTGGGTGTGTGGGTGCGTGCCTGTGTGTGTATGTGTGTGTGTGTGTGCCTATGAGTGCGTATCTAGGTACAGGTAGTTGTATGGAGGTGGTTAGCGGTGGGCACACACACTTACTCCTTCAGTTGCTCAATCGAGCACTCTACCATCTATTTTAGTGCATAGCTCTTTCAGAATCGGTGAACAGCTAAAAGGAATCTAGCTGAATGCATTAATACAGGATTATTGATGTATAGAACAGGGACATCCATGCTGTATATAGCCACCACCGCCCAGCTAACGTACATGTAGCTTATTAACGTTCATTCTTAGTGAAAACACATTGACTGAGCACTCTTGACAGAAGAAACTTTGATATTTATACTATATTCTAATATCTAGCAGCTGGACATAATATCATCTAGTTTGGATAAGAACTTGTTTATTTGGTTAAGGATAATTCTCATCAGCATATCTAGGATACAGAGGATATATTTCAAGGATTGGATTTCTTCTTGTCAGAGACAGATAGAAACATCTCCCTGTTGTGTGTTTGTAGAGGATGAGACACGAAGCAGGAGTACAGGTAAAACTCTTTATAGGAGCTTTGAAATGTAAACAGAAAGTCCTAAGCTGCTAAGATCTTGTAGTTTTCATGCATGTATTTCCTTTTATATTGGGGCCTATTCTAGAAGAGCAAGTTGTATAGTGTAATTTAAAGTGATAGGTAATTATACACACATAAATTATCAACCAAAAAGTAACCTTTGCTTCAGTGTTCATGTTGTATATATATATTAACATGTATATTAGCCAAAAAAGAAACTGCAAGTTTCTTAAAGGAATACAGTAGACAAGAGTTTAATGACTTACTGAATCAATTCAAAATATCCTTAGATATCTACATCATAATGAACAGCGGGGTGAATATAAGGCAATAGCATGAAATGTCTTTGTATCAGTGCATGTTGATAAAGAGTACAAACAAGGCCTTCTCATGTTCTACTCTAAAAACAATAACATAATGTGTACATGAAAGTTGCAAAATTTGCGAGTGTTCCAGATTCTTACCCTAAAAAATGGTCATAATTTGCGTTTCCCAAAAGTTTATTGTCGAAAATATCTTCTGGTTTAGGCCTTTAAAAGTAGGACCCCTGTTTACACAAAAAGTCTTTTCATCTTTTCTACTGACAAAAAGACATTTCAGGAACTAATGTAGACTCTCTGATATTTTGATTGGCTAATTGACAAAAAATAAGTCGGTGTGCCTGTTAGAAGCTAACAATCTCCATAATTTGTTTAGTGTTGATAACCATTTCCAGTTTTACATTTATATAGGACAAATTAAGAGTGAATACATTTCCCATTAGTATAGTCTGAAAGAAATGAGATGAACCATATTTTGTTATAAAAGTTGACTGATATATAAATAAAAGTTTAATTAGAAAAGTATTGAATTGCCATTTTTATAGTATATGTAGCTTTTCTAGATCTCTTAACTGTACCAGAGGGAGCAAATAAGTGTAAAAGGACCCCCTTTGTTTACGGCATCTGATACATATGCATGCATGTAATATTAACAACCTTTACCGGATCTTAAATCTATGTGACATCACATCTTGGACTATTGTATGCATTCACAATGTTACTTTCAAAAAAACTATGTTTTACATGTAATAGCTTGGACACAGAAAAAAAATTCTAGCGGGGGGTTGTTTTCTAATGTAGAGGAGTCACAAAACGATTGCTAAAATGAATGTAGCCTGCTGTCTAAATGTTCCATTCAACCTAAGTAGAGTCCACATAGTAATGGAAAATTATTTGGCCTTTGTGTGTTCGACTACACAAAATGCTTTCTACGTAGAGACACAATATAAATGACCATATTGACCATTATAGATAAGTGTAGAAATGTTGTCACAAAGAAAAATTAGACTGTATTATACTCTCATATTTTGAATCTATCAAAACGACTGATACAGAGACTTTCAATCTGCAATAGAAAACCATTTGCTAAAAGATAGAGGCTCTGTAATATGAATGTAGCTATAGCTTGGCTTGAACAAATTCAATCCAAATTTCATATGTCTCTTGGCACAGCATACTATCCAATAAGAGCTCCAGTGAATATGACACTTGTGAGCTCCAGTGAATATGACACTTGTGACCTCAGACTAGTAATATACAATATCTTGTATCAAGTTATATTTGGATCTCAAATTGAAATTCATCCTTGCAGACAAGATGATTAAATTTCTTGTGTTGTTTCCCTCACCAGTTTATTGAATCTTGGGAACAGCTCCAAATCAGCAAATAAAAAATAGCAAGGAATTGAAGGAAAGTAGAAAAATAAGAACTAAATTTGTTATTGCCTCTGGACCACTGGTAATAAGGGGTTTTTTTTATTGGTAAATTGTTACAGTTATCTACATGTGAAGATTATTTGGTAGGATCGAATGATTGTAACATGTAGATAACTGTAACAATTTACATTTTTAAATTTTTCAGTAGGATTGCATTGTGCCATGAGAATATGCCATGGGTAATGTGATAAAAGCTTGACATCGATATTGATTTTTGTGTAAATGAATATTGCTCCATACAGTATTGACAGCAATGCTCTTTACCTGTTTGATATTGCAATGTTTTTGAAAAATAAATTATATGTATCATCTTGCATCACCGGTACATGTTGACATGTTCATCAAATCAATGATTATGAAGCTTTATGATGAGTCAAGAAACACAAAGGAGTAGCTAAATATCAAACCATCATCTCAAAACTAAGAATGTAAATTTTCTTGATGCAATTTGATAACTTGAGAAAAAATATATTCTTAAATTCATATCAGATTCTTTCTTCTCTGAATGAGCTTCATATCTGAACAGAAATATCAAGTGAGCTGTGAATAACATGCTTTGACTAGGAATGACAGTTTTATGTCATGCAATGCCTTTCTTCTGTTACTTTCTTGTGAAGATATGAAATTTCTTTACAGTCTTGGTATCTTCTATAAAAAAATAAAACTTATCTCATGTAAGATTTCACTCCAGCTCTTTCCAAGATTTCTCTGAAACACACAGATTCTTTTATTTTGATGAATTGGCAATACATGCATTTATGTCTGAATAATCACACTTTGAAATGTTTTGTAACATGTGTTGAATTTAAAATGTTTAGGTTCAGTACTTTACACAATCCTTGAATCAATAATTCCCTCTTTTGTTTATAATTTATGAAGATAATGTTTATCAATCTTGAAAATGATTTTAATATAGACAGGTAACAAATTGAATTTTTTAGGAACATATGCTGTGAAGAGCATAATTGCATATTTCCTCAGGAAATTTGGATGTAAAAATTACAATCATCTAAACTTGATAATGGCACTTTTTTGTTATCACAATACAAAAGATAGGATATAATTGCATGTCATTCAGTTATATGGTATTAAACTTTCATCTAACATTTTTCTGTTGACAACAAGAATGTCTTAAAATCAGTTCATGTAGTTTTTAGTAATGATTTGCAGTAATTAACGGGTGCTGGAACAGCGTAGGGACAGTATCAGGTACATAAAAATTGTTAACTTAGCTTTATATTTTTAAGTACTATTACTCTTTACACCATTATGTAAACTGAAAAAGGCCAGTGAATATTGAGAGTGAAAGTAAACATGAATGATGAAGTGCAGTGAGGAGCAATGAGATGTTATTAGTGGTATTACCAAGCTCCATCTCATGAGATTGGATATAATGATGGGAGAGATGCAGGGCTTCTAACAGATAGAGTATCAAGCCATCATTGGGAAGATGGTGAGTCAGGGGGAGCTAGTCAGTTAGATGCATCACCAATCAGAGATATAAAGTGCACTTCTTTGATTGAATACTTGAGAGAATCCCATTTAAACTTCTTTAATCCTTTCATGACAGGAATTGTTTAAGGGCTATATAGATCAGATTTTGTTCTTCAAATTGACAACACTAATATTTTTCTTTCAATTGCTACATGGTTCTAATAAGTTTAAATGTCTATGAAAACAATATACATGGTTATTAACTTTGCTAAAAAGTTCAGAAAATGGCGAATTTTGATTTTTAAAAAGTTATGATTGTGGACTTCTCATTGTGGTGCCAATTTAAGGATTTTAGAGCTTATTCTCCTTTTTAAAACTCCTGGCATCAAATGTAATATGGTCATGCAACAAAATTGTTGCTCTTTCTACTCTTGCTCATGGTATATTTTTTTTTAGAGCTCTGAATAAAAAGTTATTGAGCCAAACCACAAAATGTGGAATGTTAATTGTCATGAATATCGACCATGCGCAAAATTCACAAAAGTTTCATGCATGCAAGCATGTCTGGCTTTACAGTATTATCAATTTGTGATTTGGCTTTAATAATTATTCACTATTATTTGATGTGCTATTATAGTTGTAGAAATATACATGGGCCAGTTAAGATGTTGGCTGTGCTAGAATTATGTACATGCACAGATGACAGCTAAAGTTGCTATAAAGAAGGACTTCATTATAAGAATACAAACCAATTACTTGTTCTATCTTCCTAAATCTAATTAATGGTGGTCCCTGACAACTCTACAAACAAAGGACCTAAGAACATGTTGTTTGATTCTGCATATACACTTATGTACAAATTAGAATTCTGCTGGGGAAACAAGGTCTTATTTAAACCATTTTGGTAATGATATGATAGTGCATACTATAATCTTTATAGTCTTAAATAAGAATGGCTAACAAAGTTCACTGCTTTAAAGAGAAGCTTGAGTTCTGGGAAAGGTGAAAAAATAGTAGAAAAATCCCCTCAAAAGGATTGTTTTTCAAATGCCCTAATATTCAAAATATGTCTATAAATAGCTGAAATGTTTGGGGTGAACATTCATGCCACTTGTGTGTTAGTCCCAGAACCACATTTCTGTGTGTAGTACATGTGCTTTTCAGCAAGATTGAGTCAATATCTTATCTATTTTAATGATTTCAAAACAATACAGTATAAAGCAAGTCTTTTGTAGCCATGGTCAACCTTTCCCAACAGTTTTGAGACAGTTTCTTTCACAATGTTATCGCATGACCAGAACTCTACTTTATCTTTAAGTCACTGATTGAAATATTGATTTGTTTTGATTATGAAGAATATGAATCAATATTTTTTGCTTAATTTTATCTAAATTGCAACTGTGGATAAAAAAATATTGCTAACTGTTGTGCACTTGGTGATTTAGGAGAAGTAAGCTTGAGCCCCCCCCCCCCCTACTATATGCTCTGTTCTTATTGTGTCCTAGTTAGCAGTGTATTGATTACATAGTCCCATGATGATGTACATATATAATTGAGTGGTTTGTCAGGGTGCTATACTACCAGCATATAAAGTCAATGTAACCTTCATGCTAGCTAATCAATTCAATACAGTCACAAGTACATGTACATGTATGAGGGAATGAACTGCTTATGCTTAATTTTCAAAAAGATGTGTGTGTGACAGTGTGTGTGTATATATTCCCATGTGGACTATATAATTCTGCATAATCATACCTTGAACATTATTCTGTGGCACTAATAATAATAATAATAATAATAATAATAATAATAATAATAATTATAATAGCTGTTTCTTATATAGTGTTATATAGCATTCTCCACTCCTCTGGGGAGTATTCCAGCTAGTCGCCAGTTTCCAAGAGCGCATATGCTAATCCATCCACAATGACGTTCGCATCCTACCGGGAGAGGAGAGGAGCAATCATGTAGATAAAATGCCTTGCTCAAGGGCAATAAGTGCCATGCCGGGGTTCAAACCCATGACCTTTGCATTCGCAGTCAAGTGATTAAACCACTGGACTAAGACACCTCTACAACTTACATCATTTGTTGACAATGGTAAAACAATTCTGAATTATAGAATACTTATGTTTCCAAACTTTATGGAGTTGTATCGCTTTTTTTATGTCACTTCTTTCTAACCCAATGTACAATATGGATCAATGCAAAACACCTTGTTATTTTTGTGTCTATACTGATTTTTTTTTTCCACTTAACTTTTGTAATATCATTTAATTAGTCTTCAAGTCAAATATGTTATCAGCAAGTATTGTAATATCCAACCCATTACTATGCCAGCATCTTCCTCATACAATGTAATTATTTGTACCCAGCTTGATTTTATTTGTATATACCTACTTTATGATTGTCGCAATTGTATAATTACGTTTTTTACTCTGTACAAGATTTCGCAATTTGGCCATTGGTGCAGTGAAATTTTAACAATAAACCACATCAATTCAATTTAATAGACTTGTTCACAAATATATTCAAATTTTATGCATACTTTTAAAACAAAGGTTGTTTTTTTACAACCTGAATGCTTGTCAGAGGCTTGTCAGACATAGCAACAAGTATTCATTTATTAATAACAGGTTAAAGGAATACCTCATTACTAGGTCCCCAGGAAAGAAACATCCATAAATTTGAATAACTTTGTGAACAGATTATTCAATAATATTAACATTTCTTTTGCTTGTTCTAGAAAGAAACTTTTGTGTACATTGAAGTGATGATAAATATGTGGTATTACTGGAATGTTAATGCATATCAGTCTAGCTGTATGAAGACCAAATTTTTACAAGGTTAAGGTTAAAATGCTTCTTCTGCGGGGAAAGATTTTAACATTAGATTAAATTTCTGTAGGCAACAGTAAGTGGTGTATGCATGATGTAAAATTGGCCACTTATTCACTTTACCCTTGATAGAAAGTTGGAAACAAAAGTTTAAGTATGAAAGATGACTATATAATATACTAACATCAATTTTCAAGACATGCTATTGGAATACACATTCATTTGATATTATGATAATAAAATTCAGGACAGGAATTAATTAAGGGCTAAATTGATCAAATTTTGTTCTTCAAATTGGCAACAATAATCACCTTGAGCAAAAGACCCTAAACAGTAATCACGCTTAATAGTCTCTCCGCACCTCCGAAGGTCATTCTGCTAACTCACACGCATTGCATAACACATAACCCTGTAAAATACCTCGTGAACAAACATGGCATTTAAAATATTACCAATTTATTACAGAATGGCACGATCAAATGAAAAAAGCTGCAAACAATCGACCACAAATACCCCACTATTTTCGTATACATCAACAAAGCATTTTTATGTACAGATGTACAAACAATTTATTTCCTGAAGAATTTTGTAATCTCTTTCAATTAAATTCTACGATTCATAAATACGAAACCAGACACGCAAATCACATCCATCTACCCAAGCACAGAACCCTATTATTCCAACATAATATCCGGTACTCAGGACCCAAGCTGTGGAACGTTATCCCTGACACAATAAAATACTCCACATCTCTCGCTAGCTTCTCAAGAAGGATGAAAAAATATTTCACTTCATCTTACAAATAATATGGTTTAAGAAACTTCCCCACCCTCCATTGTATCTATTCTCTCTATTCTTTCTTCTCACTGCCTCTTTGTGAATATTTCTCTTTTCTGTACAATTCTCTTGTTGCACCTCCATTCTCCCCCTCTTTTTCCTCTTTCCCCTTCTTTTTCTTTTCTTTTCTCCTCCCCTTTTCCCCCTCCAATCAAGCTCAGCAGTCTCTTTCTTTTTTTGTATGTAGCTATTTTCTTTTTATATATTTATTATGTAATAATGTATTATGTACTAAGGGCACCCTCGCCCCAAGCTTTTGCTTTTAGAGGTGTGTCCTCCAACTATGTATGTATCACATTAGTGTATATTTTGTCATATTTTTTGTTCAAAATATATGTACATTATTTTGCTCATTTATTAATTTGTATATTGAAAAGTTGGAAATAAATGTCTTTAAATTGAAAATTGAATTGAAATATATCGCATTTACTGACTTCACAACCCAAATATAAATTGCCCCAGTGGCATTGAATGTAGAGGTTAAAGGGTTGTTTGACACAAAGTTGGGATTTCTTCATAAGGTTACAGACGCGCAGCCAGGGGGGCCTTGCGGGCGGTCCCCCCCCCCCCCAAAAAAAAAAAAAAAAATGCCCACTAAATATGGTAATATGGTAGTATGGTTAGGAATTTTATAGAAAAATTGGAAACATTGCAAATTTTGTTATCGAACTAATGATTTTGAACAGGTCTCTCAATGTGTTGCCAGTTTAAGGATTTTAAAGCTTTTCTCATTTTTAAAATTCCTGGCATGAAATGCAATATGGTCATGCAACAAAAATGGACATAGTGTGTGCAGTTGTTTTTTTTTTTTTGCTCTTTCTACTCATGCATCTGATATATTTTTAGAGCTCTGAATCAAAAGATATTGAGCGAAACCACAAAATGTGGTAAATTGTCTTGAAAGGGTTAACCTTGCATTTTGTGTAATAATGTTTGGTATATACACCAGTATCTCAGATGATAACTGGAATGTTAACATACGTTTACTGGTTTGATCAATGAGCTCAAACCATATTGCTTATCCTACAATTCATAGTATTAATTAACTGCATCCAAGTGAGCACATCATATTCATACATTTGGATTCAGACACTCATACATACACATCCCACACACACAAAATAGATCTAGCCATAATATAATACCCTTATCCTTAAATATTCACATTTAGCCTTATTTAGAGTGCTAAGTGAAATAGAAGCTTGTGTAACTAGAGGTTTTATTTATTGGGGTTTTGGGGGTTTTTTTACCATTTTAGGGTGTGCTGATTTTGATTGTTGGAACATACATGCCTGATGGCACATGAACAGTGTGTCATTTTGAGTTTTAGAGTAACAAATATTCAAGAGTGTATTTATTGACTTGTAAGTTATTATACTGAGCAGGCTGAATACCAGATGTCTTTGCCATGTGTTACTGGTGTGGATATTGGACTGTTCTAAATGTCTTTCTGAAAGGAATCATTGCTCTTTGAAGGTTGTATAAAGATTATGTTAACTTTGAGTGAACCATTTCTTAATTTAACAAGGGTAAGTACATGTTAGAAGTGATTCTTCTTCATAAACTTGGTTGACTGTTTTGTGTATCTTGCAGTTTTTATCTTATCATTGAGGCTTTAGTTGAAGGATGTTTGGTTGGTTATCTTAACAATCACCATTAAAATATTTGTTGGATTAGCTTGTCTCCTTCAAATGACAGAGTTGATCAACTTTGTATTCATGCAAAGTGCTTTTGAATTCCATGCTCGAATAAATGGTTATTAGATGTATGTAGGAGAGCTATGGTGAAAGACTGTTGAGTTCAGCTTTTTGTCAATCTTCTTTGGTGGCCTACACAATATGTAATTCAGTGAATTGATAATGAACTTTCAGAAAGGTTAATGTGTTTTTAACTCTTTTTGTGCCACTTAAATAACATGCCTTTGTCACTGTGTATTTCTCAAAGGATAATTTTACCAATGTCTTTAACAATTTACAGTATGAAATTAATACATACACTGTACAGCTAGGGGGTTAATGGATTATCAGGTATCCTCTTAAGACCTGAAGTGGGTTATTATACAAAGTATATTTATAATACAAGTACATATATCCTTTTCTTAATTGGTTCCTATTGTAGTGCCGATTTCCTTGTGTGGCATGCCTTTGATTGTGCGAATTTGCATTGTACTATTGGTTAATGAAAGTTTAAGTCAAGCAACTTTCACAACAGATCATTTTAGAATATATGTTTGATACTCTAAGTAGAAGACACACTGTATAGTGTAGGCAGCAAGTACATGTTTGTTTGATGAATTCTATTATTCCCAAGGCCTCTTTAAATATTTGAGGCTCTTCTAATTTTTTTACATGACAAAACTTAGAAATGTACTGGGGCATGAATCTCTTTCATATCTCCATCTTTGGTTGAATGCATTCCTTGAAGAATAAACATAAAGTATGAATAAACTGCTATGTTCATGGGTGCTAGATTCTATGGAGGGTGGTTTTATAACCAGCAGAGCACAGTGAATACGCAGTGATAAAGACAGGAATTTACGGATATCAAGAGTCCTTGAACCATTTTGAATATCAGTATAGCTAGAATAATTGAATAGGGACTTTCTGTACACTAAATAAGGGTAGAACATGAAAATTGAAAAAGGTCATACTGGTACATATGAAACACAAAATGGCCAAAATACCATGGACTTGTCTAAAGTTTGACTCGGCTTAAATTCCAAGTGCACTAATAGCTTCTCTTCCATGTCCTTTCAGATTTAAAGCTAGTATGTGTAGTCCTTGAAATTGTGAAATACCTTCATCAAAACATATGTTTGGATGAATAAAGTACATGTACGTTGTATTTGATTTGTGAGGTACCATTGTGTGTGAAAACTGAAAGTTATTGACCAGCCATTAAGCGTGCTGCAAGCTTGTGGCTTGCTTGCGATTAAGTGTTAGTTTCTACACTGGGCTTTTACATATCATCTTGTACCAAGTTGAATTAATTTTTGTGGTTAGTACGTGTCTTCATAATTATTGTGAATAACAATTGAAATAGAGTGTTTCCTTTGTTCATAGATGCTATCTGAATAATGTCCAATATTTTTGATGCTTTAGAATGAAACTGAATATGTTATTGAATATGCTATTGAAGCATTTTATATATATATAGAGAGAGAGAGAGAGAGTGGAAATATGCAAATGAGTCATGCATATTCAGTGATACCGATTTGTACCATGTTTATGTCTTCTATATAGTTCTTTTAAATTTGAAATCAGCACTTATAATTTGCCTGAAAGAAGCCATATAAGGGGATTTGAATTTGTACAATTTTTTTTCTCAAAATAATTTGTCATTTTTTAAGCGTGAATAATGATTATTATATTAGCAAATTGTAATATATGCATTCAAAGAAATTATCAAGTATTTTTTTTTCCTAGTGATAAAGATGCATATATGGGAACAATTACAAGTACATGTAGTCTTAATATAACAGTTTAGCACATGAATCCTATCTGGCAAAGTCCTCAGATCAAATGCATGATGACTTTCATATTTCTCCTGTCTTGAAATTTTTGAAATATTTTACTATCTTTAAACAATAAATTTCCATTTGTTAAGTCCTCGAACCAAACGCATGATGAATCTCGTGTTTCTCCTCTCGAGAATTTTTTGAAATATTTTACTATCTTTAAACCATAAATTTCCATTAGGTAATGTGCAAGCTCGCCCCAAGCTTGCCAATTTTCTTGCAAGTATGCAGCAAGCTTGCCGTTTTTGTCCAAGCTTGCCACATGCTTGCCATTTTTGTGCCAGCTTGCGGTAAGCTGGCCAATTTTCCTGCAAGCTTGCCACACTCTTTCCATTTTTGTGCAAGCTTGCAGGAAGCTTGCCATTATTTTTTAAGCTTGTTTTAAGCTTAAGCTTGCTGCAAGCACGCCACAAGCTTATTTTATAAAAAACACGCTTATTAAGCGTGCCGCAAGCTTATTACAAGCTTGCTGCAAGCTTAAATTTGTATAGGGGTAGGTCCATAAAAAGTCAAATGATATTTGTTCAGTGTTCTCTTCATTCTCTCTATTGGCTAACCAATATTTTCTCTAGTGACATTTCCTCCAGGATTAGGTCACCAAAGATAAAGAGTGAGGGCTCTCATTGTAATTTGATTTTAGGTTAACTGTAGGGTTGCGGTTAGGCAAAGATGAGGTATATTGTTTTGTCCAGGGTTTGAAGTTAAAACTTGATTAGTGGAGCAATTTTCACTGGTGCTTGTGTCGATCATCACAGCCTCTCTACCAATAGTATCAGAATTTAGTGTTTTCTTTACTTTAAAAAATATCAAGTCTGTCAATGGCTTACTGTAGTGTCATCTAAGATGGAAGCAGGGCTAATCTTGTTACGCAATATATCAGATATTAATCTTCGAGACTTCGACTATGCACCCTAATATATAAGTGTATCAGTCAGTGAGCCACTTATTGTTTTTAGATTGTGAATCTAATGATTTGATGATCCATCTCTGTATGGATGTATTTGAACCAGTGGCACAGAGAGGGTTGTGATGGAAGTATGTTGACTTTCATGTTATTAATGTGGTAATTAAACTAAAATCTTCAGGTATGCAGCCAGATATAATGAGTCGCTCTATATTTTGTGGTTTTTATTGTGTTTTTTTTGGTTTTGTTTTTTTTTTTTTTACAGATGGCATCAGCATCAGTAGACAACAAATGGCAGAAGGATGCTGCAGATCAGAACTTTGATTACATGTTCAAGCTTCTCATCATTGGTAACAGCAGCGTAGGAAAGACATCCTTTCTCTTCCGATATGCAGATGATTCTTTCACATCAGCATTTGTCAGCACTGTTGGTATTGACTTCAAGGTCAAGACAGTCTTCAGACAGGACAAGAGAGTCAAACTACAAATTTGGGTAAGTTTTAACATTTAGCCTTTATTTCTATCTTTGTTCTTAATATTGGTTTAAAGGTTATGGAACAGGGAAAATGTTAACTTCTGTTTTTTCCCACCATTTTCTGGCTCTGGCTCAGTCTAAGAGGTATATGATTTATCATAAAGACAAAAAGAGATAGAATGATTATTCTACTTGTAGAATAATCATTCAAAAGTAAATTGAATTTCAAAATACACAGTGCCATCAAATTTTATAAGAATAAAACATATAGCTTAATATTTGGCAGTTACCAGTACATGTACATTTGATTTGCCTTCCTAGTTTGATCCCCTTGATATCCATGGTGAAAAACAAAAATTAATGTGTTTTGTTAGTTTTGGAAATAAAGCATCTATGTAGGATGGCATTCATGGTATTACACAATGTGATTAAAAATCTAACTCACTGTACCAGCTGTTTCTTAATTAATTCCTTTCATTATCATTATTGATTATTTCTCATACTGGTAATCTCCTAGCTAAGGGCTTAATATGTACCTGATTACCATACACTATGCATATGTAGAGTCTTTGTTAGATTGCAGACAAGTCTGAGTGCAATGAAGGAACAAATTTCAAAGAAACTCTCATTGTAGTATTTAAAAAAAAGTTAATGGCTTGGGTAGTAGTAATTCTTTCTGTTGGACAGCGCAATGAAATTGAGTGAGCGTACATGGATAGCTTAAAACATAATAATACAGAAACAAAGAGTAAGGCCTTCCTCTACTAGGTTGTTATGTTATGTACTTAACATTTTTAGTTAGAAAGAAAAGAAACTAATTGAGTCCAGCAAAATCTGTCTTAAACTGCTTGAAAGAGCATTATTTTTCTTTACTATAGAAATAGCACACATTTTTAAACTCTCCCTATTTTGAAGTGTGTACTCTTAATAATAATAATAATATGATTTATAATGCACCAAATCCACTCTGTACAGTGGTCTAGGAGCAAGGTAGGATTAAGAATATGGGAATAAGAGAGAAGAAATACAAGAGAAGAATGTAATAATTAATGGGAAGCATTAAACAAGTAAGTTTTTAAAATGCTTTTGAATGAATCTGGAGAATTGCAGTTTCTAATAACTACAGTGTATAGGTAGATTATTCCACATAGCAGGACCAGCATGGGCAAAAGCAGCTTGTTCCCCCATGTTTTTGTAGATTAAGTCAGCTGTCATATTTTGTTTCAATATATCTTGAATTAAAATAGTGTTAGAAATTGTTTCCATGCAGGTGTACATGTCATCAGGTTTCAATCGGTTTTCATTTGCTTGTGTCAGTTAATTCACTGTTTGATCAACAATTCAGAGGGTTTGAAGAAAAAAATCTTTTTGAAGTATAGTCCAGAAATTAACCTCTTTGTACTAGAATCTGAATAACGCAATTTGGATTTTCCATTTCTGTGACAATGTTGGAACATGATCTCATTTCAGTAGTATCATATCTTAGAAGACTACTGGGCTACGTCTAATTAAGCCATCTATCATGTGACTCGATGGCACAGGTGTGCATTCAGTGGAGTGAAACAAATTATTCACTGAAGCTTTCAAGGATGGCAGATCAAGACACCTTGTTATCAAGTCATTCTATGTCCTATAAATAGGTGATGAACATCAGCAGGTACCTACACAAGAATTCAATTTACTCACAATGTTTCAAAATATATTTTACTTGCAATGACACCTCTATGTGTTTCTTTGATAATCCAACACATGCTCCAGTGACAGTAGTTCAACTAAGTTGTTCACTGTTGATAGCCAAATTCCTATACTTGGACCCAACACTTTACCTGACCTCAACCATTAACCTTATCTAAATATCCATCTCGGCATATCTTTGAGAAAATACAGTATAGTCAGGAGCAGATGATGTAATGCCAGGCCACTGTAGAAAGCCTTGCTTTAACGGGATGATATGATGTGATTTAAATGTAGACAGATTTTCCCCAAATTTTTGTCTGAATGCTTCCTCACAGCCAGTACTTACTATGAACATGATGGACAAAGAGAGTGGACAGAATAAACAACCCCTCATTCTATCCTTCAGAATGGTTCTGGTAGACAAAAGAACATCCCTTCCCTGCTATTATGTAAAAATACGTAGAACAGGTGTCACATGCATATTCACCTGTTCTAAATATTTTACATAATAGCAGAGTAAGGATGTTTTTTTTTGTGAAGGGTAGAATGAGGAGTTATTTATTTTGGCCACTCTCTTTGTCCATCATGCATGTTTATAGTGAACATTGACATTAGAATAAGTGATAACATCAACTGTAGATATGAATATAGCTTTGAAGAAATTGATTATCTTCTGCTTTTCATTCAATTCAAATTCAATTAACACCATCCATACCACTAAAGTACATGAATTTACATTCACATGCATGTACAAGAATCAAATTGGAGTCAATTCTTTGTTTCATTATAAATGCTATTGGGCATGAAATCAGCAACAAACTCATAATGCTGCAGCAGTGCAGATATGATCTGTTTAACAAAGAATACTTCTTCCAAACATTTGCAGCAGAACATTTTTCAGTGGTTTAATTTGCCGAGCATTGCATGAAAAGGGTTCATTATCGTGTAGAATTCAATTGTCAAACATGCAGGTACATGTATTACATTATATTGTGTGATAAGGTTCGTATGAATGTCATTGATATTAGCCTAGTGTACATTACATGCAAACTGAATGAGGTGTGTATAAAAACCTGACACTGCACTCCACTCCATGTCTATTGCATGACCTACATGTACATGTAGTAGTATTCCATCATACATATAAGCTCTACATCTTACTATTATAGTCATGCATTGTATTTCCGAACAGCATTGTATTACCGAACGTGTACAGTTAAGCGCCTAAAATGGCTTTCTGTATATATTTTTGTATCAAGAGATTCAATGAATATATCATGGTGCCATTTATACTTGAGGTTGACTTTGTTTAACTTGTTCAAGTACACTGCCATGCACCATTACTTTGACCTTCTCTGAAGGGTCACAAAATTATCTGACTGCGATTTGGCAACATGGTCTAAATGAGCCCCACAAGAAATATCAAAACCTCATATTGTTATGTAATATTATTTGTCATTCAAGCACTTACAGGTCAATGGAATGATGTACAAAAGACTTATTTGAATGATATGTTATCGAGTAAGAACTTGTTATATGAGCACTTCCTTTCCTGGCAATATGGGGTTCTGAAGGTAATATCAAACTTCTAATTGTATTTCTAATATTATCCTGGGTGTCCTGATAGCTCTATTGGTGTACATTTTAGAGGTCAAGCCTCTAGAATGAATTAAACGAAAAAGATGATTTCCAAGGGACAAAATAGCGATTTAAACTGTGTGAATATGCTGGCGATGCGACAATCGCAATTTTGCACACTTTTTTGGAGAATGGCCGTGTGATGATTGATAACCCTCTTAACTGAATTAAAATGTGGGTGCTTTGATGAGCAAAACTAATGTGAAATGGGTACATATGGAACAGTGTTATTCATGAGGTAGATTTAGTGATTTCATACATGGTAGAAAAGAATTGATTGCAAGTTAAATGTAAAAATTCCCTTGACTGTACTACTTGCAATTTATGAATTATGCAAACATGCCTGCTTGCTTACAAATTTCAATAAATGGCTCTCTTGTCAGCCACCATGTGTCATTAATGACATTAGGATATTATTGTAATCCATAAATTCTACCCATCTGTTACTAAATGCAAATCTTTTTGTTATACCTTCCCAGAAAAAGAAGAAAAATAATACACATTATTAGAACACAATAATGAATCAACATATTTTTCTACATTCAAAGATATTGGATACTTTACATATCAGTTTATTTTTACAATTTTTTAGAAGCTGGAGAATGGTACCATTGATAAAATCATGAGGACATGTTCCATCTCTAATGCTCTCTTTTTCTCATTTTTGATTCTATGTAAATTCTATTTTTAGATCACAGAAGAAGCACAGTCGATATAACTTCCTGTAAAAGTACATGTTTATAGAAAAAGAGACAAACACAGTAGTGACACTTCAGTGCAAAATGGAATAAAGAAATAAATTTTTTGTCCACAATATATCAACAATGAGTGTCAACGCTTTTCATGGTAATGAGGATAATTACAATACCTGCTGTCCGGACAAAAAGTGCATCAATACATTGGTAGAGTGGTGTACGTGACTTCATGGTATACATGTGAAGATGAGAGTGGATAGCATCCTAGTGATGCATGCAGGTTAAGGTCTGATTATCTAAGCCTTAGTATAAAGTAGAAATCAATATGTAGCAGCCATTCAGTGAGTTGGTTACTAATAACATTGACTAATCAAGCTTACTCTACCTCCAAAGTGATGAATGATGTTTTTTATCAAATAGCTCACTGGCAGCATACGTGGGTCTTTACGTTCAATGATTACCATGAAATTTTCAAAATTATTTATTCCATTATGAATTCATAAAAGTCTTTTTCTCTCTTCTTTTTTTCTCAATAAATATTTCGAAATTTAAAGGGTGATGGTAATGATTTATTTTTTGTCAATAAAACATCTTTCTTAGTAGGGAAAAATATTAAAAACTTACCAAAAATCTTTGTGATGAAATTTAGTCATTGATGTACATTTAAGAGTTGATTCTGTAGATCTTGTATAATGTTTATTTTTTTTTAAGTTCATTGAAAGCTTTGCAGATTTGTTTTTCAGTGCAAAGATTTCATATAGAAAACACTGTACATAGCATATTATTTGGAGGGGAAGATACATGTACATGTCTGTATGGAACAGAGGGAGAGGGGGAGGGGGTCTGATAGAGAGAAAGAAAGAAAGCGAGATTAGCTGGGAACTAACTGTAATTATCAGAAAATCAGAAGAAAGGCTACTTTTTTCTAGTCCTGTCAAATCATCAAATATTTGTAGCTGAGTTATTTTAGACATGGAAGTAAAAGGCATCATCTACATACTATAGTAGCAAAAAATAGTAATGAGATTTAAAAAAATCTTATTTGTCTACCCATTTAATATGTTCATAAAACTTGGCTCATGTACGTCATAGAGTCACTGTGAAAGTATGATCTGTCATCTCAGTGACATTTAAGAGAAGATATTTGGATTTTTTATGATCTGGCAGAACAGAAGCAGATTCTTCTCTAAATTTAAATGTCACACACTTTTATCAACTTGATACATGCCTTCTAAAAATAGTTTTCAAACACATTCTTTATAATTATATCAAAATTTTAATGTTAGTTCAGTAACTTCCCCTGGCTTGACAACAATTTCAATGTTAATGCCAATGAAGCAACAATTCAAGTGAATCTTGGGATGTACAGCCTTAGATCTGTAAGGGCATATTTCTGTCATCAAACATTATAATTCACTTTACTTGTTCATACAAGTAATGTACATGTTACTCAATTACATTTGGCTAATTAGCCGCTAATGCCTGAGGGCAACAGTGATTGGATTCACTTTTTCAGCTCCTGTCAAACATTGTACCGTTTGTGTTGATTTGACCAAAAAAATTCATAATGATATTAAACATTAATGCAAGTATATGCACATGTGAATGTTACATTGGTTGTGAATAAAGACTTTTAAAAGTGTCTTCACTTGACTGACATTATCTTATGCCATTTCACAAAAAAATAAGCTTACCTCTCAATGAACTCATACCGTTACAAGATCACTTTTTATGTCCTTATCATGAACCTTTCAGAGGAAATAGTTTGTGACTGGTACCAGGATAATACTCCTTTTTTGGAATGGTTTTGCACCAGTACCCTTCTGTATACATATATAAACTGCTGAAAACTTGCTCATTAACATCTATTGTAAATGATTAGATTATCCTTGACTGACATGTAACTTAATGTACATACATGTATGATGACCATGAATTCTAGCCTTGATATATATGTATAGCATACAGAAAAATATGTTTTTGAATTTGAATCAAAATTGTCCATTTCTAAAGATCCTCGCAGTATAATCAATATTTTGTTTTGAATAACAGGGGTATTAACCTTGTATTTTATAAAGTTTTATTTGCATTAATCTTTTGATAGTCTTTTCATACTCTTTTATTTCCATATTAATCGATAGGGAATAATTTCTGTATTTGCTTTTCATGTAACATATGACATGTGCAATTATGATGTAGTCTTTGCATTATCCCTGCTACAATGGAGCAACTTTGATATTCAAAATGAGAACCAGGGTACAACAATCATCTGTATATCCTACATATAAGCAGTGTGTCCCCTCTCCCTAGCCTAAAATGGATAGGTGCCTTTAACTATATCCTTAGTCTTGCATGACTGTATGGATATTGTGTGTGCTTGGATACATTTCATATTAGATGGAAATCAACCTTATGTGATACAGACACCTGCTATGGAAAGATCACCAAGCTGAAAAAACCTTTTGACCCTCTAATTTCTTGTCCTGGATGAAAGTGTGATACACAGCAGTGGATGGTAGGAAGGAATCCCCCCCCCCTCCCCCTCTCACACTCTCCTTAAGAGGTTTGAGGGGGTTTTAGCGACAAACACTCTTTTGCTAAACAATCAACTGTACATGTGGAAACACAACTGGTAAAATATTCCTGGATCAGCTACTGCATGGAGAATTTGTTCCCTCCTACCTATGTTTTTGATCAGCTAATGAATTGGTGCTTTTAAGGAGATGAAATGAGGAACTGGAGACATTCATGTGGATCATAAAGTTTTGGTCTGTTTTTTGCCATGACAATGTAAACAGATCAAAAGTGAATAGTGCAAATAAAATTGTGATAATGGTATCACTAATACTAATGATGATGATGGTGATGATGATGATGATGGTGATGATGATGATGATGGTGATGATGATGATGATGGTGATGATGATGATGATGCTGATGACAATGATGAATACTGTTTTCACATTCCACCTTTCCAGTATCCAGTAACTGCATGATCAAAGCACTTAATATTGCATTATTCCCCAGTCATTGAACGATTTTACATCTAATATACAGACTTCCCACTTTCTTAGAATTATTCCAGCCAGTCACCATTTGAAAGTCAACCATATTGCTGACCATTTTTGCACCTTTATACACCTGGGTGAAGAGAAACAATAGTGATATTATATAATCGTTCTACTTCAGGCTAATTCAATGGCTGATGTTTCAAAGAGGAGTCTTTTATTTTCTTTGTCTTGAATATACAGGATACAGCAGGTCAAGAAAGATACCGTACAATCACCACAGCTTACTACAGAGGAGCCATGGGTTTCATCCTAATGTATGATGTCACAAACGAGGAATCATTCAACAGCGTTCAGGACTGGTAGGTCTTATGTTGTCATGCAGTGGCTGTTCTCTATGATTTTTATCATTTTTCCAAATGTCACCAAATTTGTTTGCATATCATAACAATGTTTGCCCTATAACTAGTCAATATTTACCTTAGTCCATCTTATACTGTAAATGGTACAAAAATTTTCCCAAACTTTCACTATCAATGAGTTGTTTAGTTTAGTCAATTTCAGAGTGCATAACATTAATCTACTCTGTATAATAATGAAAATTAATGTTTCATTACTTACTTCAGAAATACACCTGAAGACTTATTCCCGACAGACTTTCACTCTTGGGCTTCTTTTTAATTATCTTGCTGCCCAGAATCCTTCAAAGCAATTGGGTGTAATTTCATTTGAATTGTACAGTGCAGTTAATAGTTCATAACCAACAATATTTTAATATTTTATTGAAGACATAGAAGGCTTAGATATGTAGATGCAAATTGTGTTCATGAATTATGAAGTTAGATACATACATTCATGTAATAGTGTTTGTATCAATATGCACTATGGTAAAAGGCATTTGATGGAAAACTGCAAAATTTATTTTGAATATATATCTTTACATATGATGACAGCAAGCGGGTTAAGGAATTCAAACTTTTCTATTTATCCAGGTGCACACAAATCAAGACATACTCATGGGACAATGCACAAGTGATTCTTGTTGGTAATAAATGTGATATGGAGGATGAGAGAGTGATCTCTACAGAAAAAGGCAAACAACTCGCTGATCAACTAGGTAAGTACTCATCCCCTGATACCTCATCACCCTGCCCTGGTAGACTGATTAGGATGCTTATCAAAGTAGTTTGATTTCTAATGCTGTGCGTACAGTAGCAGAAAGAGCAGTAACTACGGACAAATTTGAATCCATTTCCGTTGAAGTACATTATGCCATTCATGCATAAGAAAGAATCTTAAAAATGAAAATGTTATCAAGGTACTGAAATTTCAGAGGAAATTAACATGATTTAGATACAGAATACAAAAGATTTCACTTGAAAAAAGAAACGACCTGTCTTATGAAAACAAACTGGGTGTGCAATATGTGTGTGACTAACATGTATTCAGTTCAACTCAACTCACCTTATCATGAATCAGTATTTTGCCAAGCCAAGCGCTCGTGAGCGTGTTATATTAAGAATGACCTATATAATATGATACATAGAGGATTGATGGTGAGCATGTGTTGATGAAAAGATTATGCAGCACTACTGCTTTAATAAGATTAGTATTGTACATGAGTCATGCATCCAATTTAGAAATCCATATTTACCATGTATTACATAAACCATGGCAGCAGTAATTTCTATAATCTAATTTAATCTGGTTGCAACAATGGAGTATTCTAGTTTGCAGAAATATTTTAAGACACTTTACATGGTTTTTAGACCAAACAAATTTAACCTGTTGAGTATGGTTTGATATTCATATAATATTGAATGGCCTTGAGTGAGATACAAGGATATATGACACGAGCAATGAGCATATTTCACGAGTCGGCACGACGAGTGAAATATTTCCAAAGCGAGTACGATATATACTTGTGTCCCACGAAAGAAAAGCCATTCAATATTATTATTATTAATTGTATGATACCTTGTTCCTCAGTATTCACCATTACATGTCTTTGTGTTTTTGTATTGACTTCGACATAAAACACAGGTAGAAAAACATTTTTGTCCTTACCCAAGCATCTTGCAAGAGCTGCGCACATACAGCCATTGTCTTAACCTTTGCATATTTTAAGCACGTACATGTATTCACTTTTTTACTCGTCACACGCACCCCAAACCATGAGATATGGAGATATATTGCACGGTCATCCGGGTACTTTTACACAAACCATGAGATATTGTTTCAAAATTGCACGGTCATCCGAGTACTTTTGAGCAAACCATGAGATACGCCAATTTTTCTGGTAGCCTGAAAACCCTTCTTACAAATAATAATTGTTTATATCACACCTTTTGATGCAGACCCAAGCCTTTAACAAGGCTTTGATTTCAACTTTGAACAGAATATGAATCAAAATGAATTGAAAAGCATGTAATTTTGGAAGATAGCACAACTAGTTGCTGAAGTGAATTGAAAATTGAAAGAACTTTGACTATGGATTTCATCATCAGAATAGGTAAAAACTATTGCATGTCACTAGAAAGAAATGGATTATCTTTATTTGTATGTCATGTTGGCATGATTTATGTTGTAAAAAAGAATATTTGTTGGCAGAAATCACCCTTATCTTTGGGAAGATGCCTCTGTCTCGGATTAATGATAATAATGAAATAAAGGAGCTCTACCCGCAGGAGGTTTTGTGCATGGATCTAAGTGAGTGTGGGCGTTTAGAGTGCATGTTGGTGCAATAGATGCATGCTTAATGGGCCATTAGGCATAGCTGGTAACATAGGTTCAAGCAAGCTCAACGATGGAAGATGTCTTCAAACAAAAACATAGCCTTGGGCAAGGCAGGTGCAAACGCATTGTAAATATAGTCTCAGACTCTCTCAGTAGGAACCAATGCAGTGGAAGAAACACTTAGCTATGGATGTAAAGGGAGCAAAGAAGATCATGAGAAAGAAGGAGAGAGAAAGAGAGAGAAAGAAAACCCATGTAGAAAGAGAAGCCCCCCCCCCCCAGAAAAAGAAAAAAGAAAAACAACTAAACAAAGACAGCAGAAAAATGTAAACTTTTTTTCCTGATCTGAGAAAAATAACATTTTACCACTTGTGTGGGCCTAATCTTATTTCTGTTTTATAGCTTCCTTTTTTTTTTTAGAAAAAGATATGGAGATGTCTGTTTAGGAAAATTGATATTGGAAGTTTACAAGTATTTTTAATATTAAGCAGAGTAAGGCAGGAAAACAGTAGCAGTAATTGTGCATTGTTATCTGAAGGAATATTATTTGACAGCTCTTTTTTATTGTTTGTAAAATATATATGGTTTTATGATTTTTGGAATAGATGAGTTTTAAAATCTTTCGTAAAAAGTAGAACAACTAGATATTTAGAGTAGACTTTATACTGGTAAATATTTATCTCTTGATTTTCAATTGGTTAGAGTTCTGTCCTCCAGTTGTGTTGTTTCATGTATGGCTTTGGATTAATTTCTGTTTTGTTAGATTCTCTTATTCTGCCATTAATTGGCGTGAAGGTTAGAGGAGATTACATTCAAAACCTTTCATTCAAAACTAATGCAAACAAAAATGCATCATAAATACATAAATACCAGGAAGAAAGCCTTCACATAGACCATACAGTTGAATTTATTTAGACTGGACTTTTACTGATAAATATTTCTCTCTTGATTTTCAATTGGTTAAAGACCTATCCTATAATGTTTATGTTTGTGTAGCTTTGTATTGATTCTCCTCACTCTTATTCTAAGGTTAATTTGCATGAAGGTTGTGTATAGAGACCTAGAGGCACCATTTATTGAATTGAGTTGAGAGGGTCAAGAAGCCTCTATCACAGTGTGTTCTCAATATACACTCTATGTACTAAGGTGAATGATAGTCTAGATTTCAACAATTGTTATACCTTGTTATACCTCCTGTTGAGGGTATTAATATACTATTAATACATGGTTGGGAGTGCGTTAGTGCGATCTGGCAACACAAAGGTTTTTATCGTGGTGTACTAATGCACGAGGCGTAGCCGAGTGTGTTAGACACCACGATAAAAACCTGCGTGTTGCTGGATCGCACTAACGCACGAACTCACAACCATGTATTAAAAGTTTTATAAAACGGGTCTACAATCTTAGTGTTTTCTTACAATCTTAGTGTTTGATCCGGATTAGCCGTGCGTTAGTCCCCTCGCCGTGTGTTAGTACTTTTTTTTTGCACGGTCACGTGGTGTTATTTGACCAATCAGGATGGCTACATTCTTGAACCCGTTTTATAACATGATTTAACCTTTCACCTTCTGATTGCTAAGGCACAGGTAATATTGTATACACTATTCAGGCAACATATCATCATTGATTTGGAATAGAGTTCTGCTTGGTTACTATTCGGTTTCAGGTTTTAGGTTAGTCTTAGGGATAGGATTAGGTTTAGTTTTGTGTCCAGGGATTAAGTTAGAAATTTGAAACCACATTACAATACAATAATTAAGTTTACAAACTATAAGTTGTTTCACAGAAATTGATTTCAGAGCAATAATGTTTGCTGGATCATTTAAATCACTCTTCATTTTATGGATGTCAAAAAAATATATGGTGGAGTGCATGCTGCAGGTTTGCATTATGCCTTTTTGCACATTTTTAATAACAGATTTAGAATCAACTGTGTGTAGTGTTAATTATGGAATTTCTTCAGTTTTCAGAATATCTAATTTAGATGTGGAATTACTCTTAAAGTGAAGCTTGAGTTCTGAGAAAGATAAAAAAAATGATTTGTGAGTTTTCTCATTCTTTTTATGCTAGATTGGAAGATTATCATAGTAGATATGTCACCTGAAAAAGATTACTCTTCAGATGCTTTTCAGATGCTCTCTCTCACATTCAAAATATGACAAGAAACAGCTGAAATGTTCGGGCTGAACCTTTGTGTGTAGTCCCATATAAACATTCTGTGTGCAGTGCATGTGACTCTCAGCAGGATTGAGTCAATTTTTTATCATTTTGGTGGTTCCACAACCTTACAGCATACACCAATTCTTATGTGCTATATAATCAACCTTTCCCAATTGTTTTGAAACAGTTTCTTGAACAATTCACTGTCATGACCAGAACTCAAATTTATTTTTAACCACTGCTCTACTTTCAATATGATTGATAAAATTACTTTCCTTTACAGATTCAAGCTGTCACTTGTGTTTACCATGTAAGGGTAATATGTTTGATTGAGTTAATGATTGTTTTATCCCAGTATACATCGATAATAATCGTGTATATATGCTGTAATCATGACTATTATAAATGAAAGTATGAAGATATTCATTGAGAGAGAGAGTTATGATGTTTATGCATAAAGGTTTTTGGGATGAGTGGAATAGAAGCTGGGGTATCTTTTGTTATGAGCCTCAATTCTGATAAAATAGCCTGTACAAAATGGTATTACAATCGGTAGTATTACTTTGAGACAGAAGTGAGTATTTATGATAAGTATGGATTGTTAACAATAATAAGGATAAATTTAGTTTCATTACTCTAAAAAAATATGCTTTTGTCCTCTGATTTCAATGACCATTCTCAATAATTAATGTTAATGATGATAATGATAATTATGATAATGATAATGATAATGATAATAACATTTTCCAAGATCTTGCCATCAGTTTGGGTTTTTGTTATCATTAGACTCGGTAATGACAATTTTTTCTTACATTATTTAACTGCAATATGCTGTTTTACTGCTTTTCAACTCCGCATTTATGAATTTTGTTTTGTCCATTGTTCAGACTTGGACATAAAGATCATAAAATCAATTTAAGTAATGCTTATTCAGTGTGGAAAAGTGTTTGAAACACGATTATAACCTTTAACATTTAGATGCTGAAAGCTCAAAGTATTTACAAGGTACTCACAGGGAAGTACCACTACCTGTCATTAGAAATTGCCAAACATCCTTCCTTTCTTTGCTTTTAATTCATTTGGAGCGCTGATGAAACTGTTTGTATGATGGATGACATTTATACTACTATTAAAAGAAGTTTGAACTGTTTGCAGGTAGTGACATTCCAATGGTGTCGTTGTCGTGATACAGATGGTTAAGGTTTTGTTTGTTTTTCACTAGTATGCATATTTTAGTGTATGATATGGTACAATAAATCATAAGGTGAAGTATTTTTCTTTTGAAATGCATAGCCATATAAAGAATAAAAGTGAATTCATCTTATGGTGAAACCTATGATAATAATACCATTGTTGTTTTATATACATGTAGCACTTCAGGGAAAGCCCACCATGGTATAAAGTTGATATGAATTAAAAAAAGAAAAATGAGAGAAGCAGATTTGTGAAAGTTTTAGCAAAGTCCAATAAAAAATAAGAAAGTTATGAATTTTTGAAGTTGTAATCAATCAAACACAAATAGACAACTCTGTGGTGTATCGTATGAGCTCCCCTCCCATGGCTCTGTACATAAAATCTCATACATTTTCATTTTCTAAGTAATTGATGAAGGAATAGATTCGTTCATACAAGTTTTGTGAAAAATATATGAGCAATGATCATATCTAAGGTGCATGGATGATTGAATATTTTCTTTAGAACAATGGGAATTAATGATTCTTTGGGTACAAGGCAAATGGGAGAGCAGCTCGCAAGATATGTCACAGAGTTGAGAATTTGTCTTTGATTGATTACAACTTCAAAATTCATAACTTTCTTATTTCTTATCATATTTTGCTCAAATCTTCACTGATCTGCTTCTAAAATTTTTCTGTTTCTTTTAAAACCAGCTTGTAATCGGGGTGGACTTCCCATTTATAAATGGGAGCAAATTTCCCATTAAAATTTCCCATTTAAAAATGGGAAGTCCAAATGTCTTTATGCATTTTACAATATTATCATTACCACAGACTTATTCATAGAGGTTCAAGCCAAATCCTGGCATTAATGTTCTTCGGCGAGACATTAAAGGGAATGAAAGGCAACAAACATTAGCCGATAATCATGTAGATAATTGTCGGCCTGTTAAAAATATCTTGAAATTACACCCATTTGATTATTTAAGAAGGAGAACAGTGTCTCAAAAATTTGCAGTTTCCTTGCTGTACATTATCCCATGGGGGCTGCCATTTTCTGTACAAAGTAATGTCAGAGCAGTGCTATTTGTGAGTTGCCCACTGACCTTTATACTAGCTACGATGAAACTCATCATCATCTGTGGAATGCATGACATTGGATTTCATCCTAATAGACCATTTTTGTACTCATGCATATTCAAATGAAGGGATTTTTATCCTGTCATATAAATTAATTGTGTCAAGATATTTGGTTCAGCTAATTCATAGGAGAGGCGGTTTCTTTTCTTACGTGGGATTTGGCATGCACAAGTTGTGGCTTGGTCAGACAAAGAAGTGACAAAGACCTACATACAACTGCTCCATACAACATCACCTGTGCGAGAGTTAGGTTACCAAGTTGGCTGCCATTTTGCATCGGTGGCTTTGGTTATACAATAGGTATTTATTATGTAACACCATATCCATTATGTGGAGGTAAATGGACATGTACTACTATGACATTCATAGTTTTTCAAAATGGCAGCCCCCATGGGATAATATCTAGCAAGGAATCTGCAAACTTTAGAGAGATTGTTTTCCTTAAAGAGCAATCAAATAGGAGTATTTTCAAGATATTTTGAACAGGCTGACAACTTTCCACATGATTATCAGCTAATTTTTATTGAGTTTCATTCTCCTTTAATCTTAATTTGCCTCTCTGTTCCTGGGAGAGAAACAAGGAGATGCCGAAGAACATTAGTGCCATGATTTGACTTGAACCTCTAACCTTTGCATCTCCAGTCCAGTATTGACACCACAGGACTATGGCACCTCATGTAGAGGCAGTCTAGCTTGGTCTCTGAATACATTTAGGGGACGTATGGTGTTTTTTAAATGACAGAGCACTCAAGTCATTGGTTTGATATCAACAGATAATGAGAAGTAATTTAGAAGGGTAATGTGTAGGGAGGAATAGGGTAAACAAGTTAGGCATTAGGTAAACTATGGACCCCCTCAACACCACAACCTTTTACTCTGTATACAAGTTAAATTAAATGAATGGAAGTGAATAAATATGGTATAGGTAATTCAAAGGTGTGATATGAATGAGATCCGGGCAGGAATTGGCTCTTAACTTATGACTACTTGTTCACACAAATCTATGACATGATATAAAATTGCTTGGATTGCCTGTGAAAAGTATTCATTGTTGACTTCCTCATTGCATTGAGTAGATTCAGGAGCTGATAATGAAGAAAGGATCACTGATTACTACTTTCTGACACATTTGAAGAGCTATGTACATTACAAGCTTCTCCCCCTCTAATAGGAAAGAGTTCGTATTACCAGTAAGTGGTTGACTGTGTCCTTCCACCATAGCTTTGCCCTTACTTTTACTTCTACTGAAATACCAAAAGGTCAAGCCAGCTGAAAGGCAATAATTCCGACAAGATTGATTAATTTCATCTGCCCACGCACTCTCTCATCCTGTTAAGAGATCATTCTCTAGGATTAAAATTGGAGGGAAAACAGTGATGAAATAGATTTTGGGCTGCCCTCCACAATAGTTGGTGGACATGTTAAAAGTATATTGTATTTACAAATAGAAGATTTATCAATGCTGGAAGGAATGCTTGCAGTCAAAGATTCAAGATTCAAGATTCAAGATTTATTCATTTTTCGATACCAATTCATAAATCATATAAAGTATCTACATTATAGAAGAAACTCCTCATTCAAACATAACGCATATGAACTTTGTTTTACACATTGTTTTGTAAAATAAATGCTATAACAGAGAGAGGTGTACGCACATATCAATTGTTTCTTGATAATATTAAACAAAAGGGTAACGAAAGGGAACCAGCAAAGAAGCAGAGCTTGTAAAATAGCATGTTCACTCAAATTTCATTGTGTATGAGTGCTGTATCTATCTGATCTCAGACTATTTTTGGCTGCAAAAATTGCAATATGTTCTCATACTTTTTACAAAATTTATATATGAAACCAGACACCCACAATTTGGATTTCTTTATCCCATTGTCAAGCTTCTGATCCATGAAAAGGGTATATTCTGCAAAGCCATTTGTCTTTGTTATTTATGAATGTTTCAAGCACTGTTTATATCTCTTGAGACAAGGTTAATATTCATATCCAGCATATCATTATTTCTTGAAAGCCAAACTCCAAATATAGAGAAGATTGATGGATGATGATAAGTCATTAAGATTCTTGTTTAATATAGTAGTTGGTGCCATTTTCTCAAGAGATTACAGCCGCATACATATATCAGGGCAAGTCCACATTTGTAGTCCCATACATTACAAACTAAGGTAGCTTAGCGAAACGCCATGGCGCGTAAGAACGCGGGAAAAACACATATGACAAATTTGCTCAAAATCATAATTTTATTCTATAAAGGCAGACTCAAAATATTACAATGTAGAATTAGTATTCAAATATTTGAACAATTTTAAGCAAAGTAATATGAAAATTTTTATTCAGATATGTCTGATTCTAATTTTATAAGCACATACAAAATATGCAGTTTTCCTCTGTGCGTCTTTCCCGCGTTCTTACGTGCCACAACGTTTCGCTATTAAAGCTACCTATTAAAATGACATATTTTTGTACAACCCAGTGATTCAATCAGGTTCATGGCTTGTCTAGAGCTGGGATCAACCAATATTGAGAGAATTTTTCTTCCACTGCTAATTATAGTCCTTTTCCCATTACGCTATATGTGACGAATAAAGAGGAATGTGATCCTTGTGAATGTATTAATCACAAGATGTAATACAATTTTGCATGTAATATTCATCTATATGTGTGCTACCATCTTCTATATCCTCATGAATAATATGCGACTGGCTGCTAGTGTGGGGGTGAGATTGTGCGTATGTGTGTGTATATGCAATTAGCATTTATATTAGGCTGAAATCTCATCCCATCAATCTTCCATACCTAGTGACAGGATTTTAAACAAATGCTTTGCCTTGGGAAAATGGATACATTTGAAAAACAAGCTTTTCTTTCCTCAGGAAATGGATACATTTGAAAATTAAACTTTCCTTTTGTTTTCTTCTTTTGAATGAGTTTAATATTTATGTGTTGAATAGTGTGAGTCCAAAATATAAATAATGAGAAATGCAATTATAAGAGAAAGGAGAGAGAGAGAAATTCAGATTCATATTCAGATTCAGATTCTTTTTATTGATCCATATTTAAAAAACATAGAAATATGCCCTCTATAGGCTCATAGACAGTACATTTAAGAAAGAGAGAGATACTGATTCATTTTTAAATGGCATGCAAATTGAGAAGAGTATGAACAATTTTTATATCTGAAATTGTTATGAATTTGTATAAATGTAAACAAGGATTATGTACTCATCAAGAACTTTTTTTAGATACCCTTTATTTTGTGTGTGTGTGTGGGGGGGGGGGGGTTAACTAAAGAAGAAAGATGTTTATTGTTTTCAAAGGATTTTTCTTTTAAATCAAGCCTGCAAAAAATCTATTGATTGTTTAGGCAGTACTAAGGGCACCCTCGCCCCAAGCTTTTGCTTTTAGAGGTGTGTCCTCCAACTATGTATGTATCACATTAGTGTATATTTTGTCATATTTTTTGTTCAAAATATATGTACATTATTTTGTTCATTTATTAATTTGTATATTGAAAAGTTGGAAATAAATGTCTTTAAATTGAAATTGAAAATTGACTTATTCTCAGGACACTCCTCTAACTTCAAAACTAAGTAGTTATATTTCATTTTTATCATCACCAGCTTAAACACAAAAACATGTGATTATATTTAACATCTTCAATGTCATACATTATGTGGGTATTAGTCAATCTGATGGTGCCACATCACACAGATATTCTAGTGATTTTTTTTTTTTTAATGCGTTCTCATTTTGGATTCACTATTTTCAACATGATGTTTACTTAAGAGTTGTTGAGTCTTTTTCCCCAGAACTCTGTTATAATTTCTTTGAAGCCCTTAAAGTGATTGATTAACTTTGTGAAAAATTGTAAAATCAGCTCAAATGCCAGTGAATTGTGTGCAGTCCTCTAACTACATATATAATTAAGGATATGTGAAAGTATGAGAGAAAATGGAACCCGTTTACTATCCTAAAAAAGAGAAAATCGCGATCAATCGCTAGCGCAAGTCGCTCGGCTTCTTCGCTGCGCTGCAGTCACAAAAACCAAGCACCAGCGCTTGGCGATTTCAGAGCGGGTTTCCAGCCCGTACGGTATTCTGTGATAGAGCGAGGTATGCCAACCGTAAGAGTTCTCTAGGGTTCGGTGGTACTCTATCCCGACATCAATGTTCAATCGTAAATATCTTGATATATAAACGACCGATCAGCTTATAAAACTCAGGCGATTCCTGTCTGAGCTAAAGGTTTGCAATTATGATCACAGCATTAGCTGGAACAGTGATTTTTTTTTTCAATCCTGGGCAAAGTTAATCAATGCCTTTAAGAGCATTCTTGAGATAAGATGCTCTGTGATTTGATGTACTTTAGCTTCATGGATATCCACTTGGATTATGAATAACAAATTTATGTGGCTCCGTTAACAGATACATGTCATTATCGCTAGTCACAAAATGTTTCTTATTAACATCACTCCACATGTCGTGATTCTTATATCAGAAGTAATTCAGTTTTCCGTGTATTAGGATGACATATCTTTTTTTTCCAGGCAGAATTTGTTGTCACATAAAATACAGATTCAAGCATAATACTTAAATGTAACCTTTGAATTTGTCATGTACATGTACTCTATAGATAAACCACTTTCTTTTTGGAAATGACTTTATCAGATAGTGTGCTTCACTTTTGAATGGTGTAGTTGGGAGAGACTGATCATATGAATATTTTGGAAGGAAGAAATCTTAGATCGTTTTGTCAAACACCAGTTTACTTAAAGGCAATCATTGCAAATTATTTATTAATTCTTTTTTGTTTTCTTATTTCACAGGTCTTGAATTCTTTGAGACAAGTGCAAAGGAGAACATCAATGTTAAACAGACATTTGAGCGACTGGTTGATATCATATGTGATAAGATGTCAGAGACGATTGATACAGATCAGACCCTTAGACCTTCCACAACCATCACACCTACAGACCCTGGACAACAACAAGCTAACTCAACATGTTCCTGCTAAGATAATATGGTTTGATGGGGGAAGAGGGGAGGGAGGGCGGGGTACAAGTGGAAGGGAGGAAGGGGGTAAATGGATGGGAGAGGGGTGTAAAGTCAGAATGGGGTGAAGTAGAAATGAAGGGAGTGAATTGAATGAGATTTATATAGCAGAGATTTCTATGTGAGGAATAATGAGTTGGTAAGTCAAACTAAAATATATTTGAGAATGTTATCTATCTGATTTGCATTTCTTGAAAGAAACATACATTTTCATGTAAGTGAATACCCATACAAGGTTTAGTACATTTATACTAAAAATGGCAATGAATTTGTACTTTGTTCAAAGCGATACATGTACCATTAGTACATGGTAGTAGAAGCAGAATATACATTATGGTTTGACTATATCGTTATTTCATTTGAAAGATAATAGAATGGAAAATATGCATTAGAATGATTATAAAGGAAAATGTAATAGAATGAATGTCTGTATGAGATGGTGGGGAGAGATGAAAGAAGAATGATGAGAATAAATTTGTTGTATTACCATGTATGTCTTTGCCATGAATGTAGAAATCAGTTTCATTCCCATATCTTCTATTCTATGTTACTTTGGTCTCAAAGACAATATACAGATCTTGTATTACACTCATTGCTTGTATCCGCAATTGAACATGATATATGTGTAGAATCAGATGGACCAGTACCCATTGTATAGTGTTCACATGCTTGATGGTATAAGCACAATCTAGCATGCCCTCTTACACTAATTTGACTATACATGTAGTATATCAGTACATCCTTCTTTTCTTTTTTCATGGTAGTATTTCTGTTAAGAACAGGTTTGCTGATATTGGGTGTAATAGATTGGGAGATTCTGTTGAGCAGGCATTTGCTTACATTGCCTGAAAGCCAGAAGGGTGTGTACTATAGAATACCCTTCTCATTCTGCCTTGTAAGAGAGACATTATCATAATATTTGTTCTGACTTTGTGATGATAATTTTTTTACTAAATGGCAGTTGGAAAAAAAAGTTGGAAAAGGTGACCATGCTGAACATAGCCTCCTAGTCAAAGATGCTCATTGTTTAATACTGTACCAGCCATAATAAACAGTTTACATGCATTATTGTGTCAAGCTATTATTTCCAATATGATCATTCCATCTGTAATACTTAATCTTTGATGTAACCTAAGAAGCTTAATGTGAGAGCTACACAGTGATGGTTTGAATATGAAGGAAGTGCTAGTCACATTGTGGCATGAACAACCACATACAACTCACAACTGAGCCAAATAACATGGAATGTATATTTTGATATTTCTCTGTGCCCTTTATGGTGGTCTGGAATTTCTTCATATATCGTTAGGTCATCATTAGGTCAGGTTGGATTTTTTTAAATGACAAAATCTCCATTCTCAAGCTTACTAAATCATATTGAGAGTTTAACCCTTTGAAATAATGCTGCTCTAAATGCCCATTTGTTATATTATGCAGGTACGGCAAAAAAAAAAAAAAAAAGAACTATTGATTTAAGTGTAGTTTGTTTCATGTAGAAGTGAGTGTTGATCATCATTACAATGAAATGGCACATGAATATAAAAGGATCACTCTCTCTATATATATTGGTCAGGAAGTTATTTGTTGGTTTTGCTTGCCAAGTACATTGTATGTTTTAGTGAATGCCAAATAAAGAATTGTAATCCTCACTCTATTTGAACAGGTTATGAGTAGAGCAAAGGAAAATGAAATGATATCTTTAATTTTTAAATATGTTGTACTGAGTGTAGTAGCCTTTTCAGTTTCAAGGGTTTGAGTGAACTACATGGCAAGTTTCCTTTTCATATAGAAGATTGGTGTTAAAATAACAAGCAATATGTAACTTTAAGAGATGTAGACATACAATATAGGAGGCTTTGATAATACAAAGTGTAGAAATAATGATTTCTCATAGATATAATTGGCAAGGAATTCAGAAGATAATTGATACTTGATAATCTTATTCAAGTTATCATACCTATGCAATCAGAATTAGTCAACAATTGAAAAGTGATAAATGTGCAGGGCAAACTTAAGTTCATGTTCTCAGTGTGACTTTTAAGGTATCAAACAAACTTTCTTTTCAGGCTCATTTAAAAGAGGAAACTTTTCTTTGTTTAAAATATTCCACTATTTGTTCCATTATATGATGTAATTGTTTGATTGACCATTTTCTCAATATAATTATAGCTGCAGAAACATATGTTCATGTATTAACTATTTATTTGAAAGTTTATATATGATGTGCTGAGAGCTAGCCAGGAGTGTGCTCTGGCCCTCAGAAAACATAGTGTTTATTCATACAATCATGGAGCATGTGGATTGATTTTAAGAGTCTTACAATTGATCCATTATACTATCTTAGTACTTATCACATGTTTGATGGACTTCTATAACATTTATTGATTAGGAACTTTGTATTTCATGGGGACTGTATTACTTTTGTATCAGTAAGCTAACATTCTTACATAACTTATTATTCATAAAAGGTATATTCTGTTTTGGATATTAACAGATATTAATTGTAATGAAGGTGTTTGAAAGAGTATACTTTATTATTGAAAAATATGGAATATTATTTTGAACAGTAAGCAAAATAATGTGTATATGTTTATGGGATTTCTCTATTTAGTATATCTAGCCATCCCTCAGTAAAGAAGAAAGCATCTAATGTGTGCTTGTACTTAAAACAGGTTTTGCTGAAAAATATCTATTTCATTTCTGGGACAAGGTATCATGGTCTTTCTGTATCATGTCATAAAATGTTTTTTTGTTTTAGAGGAGGCCCGTGGAGTGTATTCATTATTTCCCTTTATTTTCTTTAGATCCTTTCTAGAAATCCCACCTTTCAACATTGATGTGCAATATGTCATACATTGTTATATGTTTATTGGTATTTATACATTGTACACATATCCCTATGTGCTTTCTATCTCTTTATCTTTGCCTGTCATCAAATGTGATCATTTTCAAGCTTTACATCATATATTCATTTTGAATACATGTATCACAGTTGATAATCAATTTAGTTTCTATAATTAAAAGGGGCATGATGCCTGTGTATCTTTATGTGTAGTAGAGGCAATGGATATTGCAGGTGTTTCATGGGTGCCGCCATTTTGCCCTCTTTTTTTGGGGGGGGGGGGGGGGGGTGGGGGACCACTATTTTGTCTGGATCGCCTGCTGGCCTGTGGTTGTGAAAGCGAATATTTGGCGCCATTGCGTTGCACCATTACTAGAAACTACTCTCCTCTTGCTTGCATGATTAAATCACCCTCTGTTGCCATGGTAGCAATGACGTCAGCTTCGTCTGGAGAGGAAAGCACGCTAGTAGCTTGTGATATGATACAGTGTGAATCGAATCAGCTTTATATGGATGCATGCATCAAGGTAGGCAGCACTTGCTCAGGAAACAGCAACAATGCTTGAGCAATATGTAATGTCCTCCAAATTCAATTCCAAGGCTATGTGCAAAACAAATTTCTGTATTTTATTAAGTAGCATATAAGAGGCGTTCTCGAGAGCGCTTCTGTAAAATCGAAAAGCGGTTGAAATGTGGCAGCGTGTCTAAAAGTGCTTTTGAGATAACCATGGTTAAAAAGGCGGCAAAATCGAATGTGCCAAAATTGCGATGTTGTCTGCATATAAATTCAGCTATAACACGATGATGTGATAATAGGACGTTTTTCTTTTAATGCTTTATGCCGTTTTGGTTGAGCCGTTGGGCAGAAGATGACATACCCAGTGTCTAAGCGAGTTGCAATGATTATTTTACGAGCTCTTCGGATTCACCGGAGACATTTTCGGGCATTTGTTAACTTGTAAAAATAGTCGGAAATTCATGGCCACGCGTATAAATATAGAAAGTGAAATATTTGTTGTGTGTATTGCCTCTCAATCATGTACACTGTTGTTCCCTTGCCACTGAATGATATTATTCCATCTCCCAATGGTGTCGATATCATTAAACAAGGTCTAGACAGTATAGACAAAAAATCAAAAGAAACAATCTACTTTAAATGGAATCAGATTGCTTTTTTTGGCATCAAAAATAGAATTATCGGTAGTTTCAGATGACAGGCTTGTATCTCTTTTATTCGTTTTTTAAATATTAAAAAAAAAGATATGTATTATAATTCTGTCTTTATTTGAGCAGGGTGAACTCATTCAGCGCCATTTCTCGCCGTTGATCGAATTCCCTTGACAATGATATTGTGACGGTATAGGAGGTTAGAGCTTTTAAAGTCTTGCAAACTTTTGTTTACTTGATTTGCTTATCTGTAATAGAAAATTGTTCGCAATCTTTTTGCCGTCCATTCTGTATTGCATAAAATGGACATGTTAAACAATCACATAATTGTCTATACACTGTCCTTTTTCTCCTGACAGTAAAAGACTCGTTTATAATGACCCAATTAGGCATTTTATAGTAAGACAATATAGGGTATTGTATATTTGCTTTTTGTACACCATTCCATTCCTTCGATAATGTAAATGTACTTCTTTTTAGTACAGATATATGTAAAGTTTTCTTTTTATTAGTAGACGTATTGGATGGATGTAATTTAAGATAGCATATTGGTATCCATACAGAGCTAAATTATTCATTAGTGTGTTTACAAACTCTTGTTTGACACAGACGATGTGAAGTTAGCGTTATATAAGGTAGCAAGATTTAAGATTTTCTGCGGTTAAAATGTTATGTTATATCATGTTTTTTCCTAATCCCTGCCTCTTAGAATATTGACAAACAGGTATTCATACAGATTTTGTAGACGTACCCAAATTCCATTCCATATTGATGTTTGTTAACCTAAATGGATAAGTGGCGTTTGTATATCGTGGTGACAGTGAAATTATGACTATATTGTTATTAAGTAGCTATGGAGATATCGGTATATTTAATAAAAGCAACCATTATTGAAAAAAAGCCCTTGTACTTGAGAGCAAAGATTGTAAAGTGTTTTGAGCTATTAATAAGAAGAGGCATATTATTGCATCCAGGTAATTTGAAGGCCATACGACAAGAAATTATGTATCTACTTGGACTACTGATTCCTCTCCTTCCAATCGACAAAGACTGACAGTAAATTTAGATGATGGAACGAGGAAAAGCCTGGAAAATGACGCAAATTTGAATTGGAGATCATTGTCTTATGGTTCTGGAATGCCCCCATTTAATTCGATTATGTTTCCGACATTTTATTATTGCAATACTAGTTCCATTAATCGATGGTCTTTAATTTAGAAGCGACTGCAATGAGAAAAGAGCAAATTATAAGCAGAAAAATGAGGATCAATAAATTAGAAAAGAAGGAAAAAGAATGAGCATAACATAGAGAGGACAAAGAGAAAGAGAGGGGAGGGGGGTACCTCGGTTAAAGTAGGAGCATTAATTCTGATAATACTATTTAACGCTTTGTATTGGAAAAAGGCACTTTATAATTCCAACCCCTCATTATTAGACCTGTTGTTATTACCGGGACAATAATTCAAATCTTTCCCAGGCTAATATTCTTCCCTCTGCCCACGTAGCTAGGCCAACATTATTTTGTTCCAGACTAGACGAAAGTGTTGGGTTGACCGATCTAGCAGAAATGTCAAGAATAGTTTAATGTGAGAAGTAAAACGAGGGGGAAAATGCAGTGCGAGAGGTTCGACAGAGTTGAGTTGTTTGATTACATGTAGTAAAATCGAAATTGCTGGATATTACCCCGTACATGCCGTAGGCAGAGAACGGGACTGATCGGCTACGATTTGTCTCACGACTAATCTGACTTCTGCCGATATGACAATAATGTCCATTCGGTATTTAGTTTGGTCCATATTACGAAAAGCCATTTGGAATGACAATTCTATCATTATGTAACACATATATAACTGTCAAGCATTTCGTTTTCATTAAATTTGTTTCTACTAAACTTTTAAATGTAATTAAAGAAAAAACACTATACATAGAATATTCAATTCGTCCATAACACTTCTAAGACGCATCTTAAGATCACATTGGTCGCAGGAGAACGTTGAATCCAAAAATAGTACCTACCGTACCGTCATCTCTCCCGCCATTTCTGGTCGTCTGTGTAAACAGACGTCGAACTAATCGTTTTCTCCACCATGTATTTCAATCTAAACCAGACTATCTTGGCTCATCCATTATTAGCAATCCTTCAATGTGTTATCTCAAAGCTCCCATCCTTTTACCGTGAATGTTTCACAGGGGATGATACTAAGATGTGGGGGGGGGGGGGGGGTCATCTCATAACCGAATATGAACTTTCGTATACAATTAGCGAGCCAAGCGAGTTAGCAAATTGAAAATGATATTATTTAGAAAAAAATAACAGAGAAGGAGAGAAAAAAAATAATAGGAGAGAAAAAAATAACAGAGAAGGAGAGACTTTTTTTTCATGTTGAAAGTGCATTAATCGTAGTTATCTTAGTGCTTTTTATATAAGTTTGTTATCGAAGTACATTAAACAAGAAACTGCAGGACGCCCCGCACCTCTTATTTGAAATGTCCAATTTCGCGAGGGGGGGGGGGGGGGGGGCTCGTGCACCTATGGATCTTGATCATTTAGTTCGATATTTGAAACGAGGATTTTCTTTTCATTCCTGCTTTTTGTAGAAACAAGATTTTTTCATATTGTTGTTCTTATAAATATTGTTCATATAAATCTGTCAATTAAAAATACTGTTCCGAGACGTTTCGATTTGATCATGTTTAATTGTCTGATAAACTTCAAATAAATTATTGATTTGATTTGATTTGAATTTATTCAGACAATATACAAACATGCCTAACGGGAGAACAAAAAGGGTTTTATCAAGGAGTTAGTGTCAGGTTTGACAATAATTGTCTAGATTATTACTACTGATTACAGGTTGTTGTGAAGACATTAAAGTTGTTATTTAAAGTCAATGTTATAACACTGAACAAATAGCGATCTGGCTTCGTGTAACCCGTTCAAATGACGTAGCTCGTAACCATTAACAAGTCATAATTCAAAATGAGAAAATATACCACATTTAAGATTAGCATTTCCAATTTTTTTATTTCGAATCAATTTTCGATAAAATGAAAGACGTTATTGCTACTGACGTATTTTACACGTAGTACACACATCTGATGAAATAACTTGATATGATGATAATGGCATAAAAAGGTCTTATTTTGTTTTCCCAATAATTAGGTACTTAACTGACATTCTTTCAATCATCTATTGTAAGGACGCGATATTTGCACTGAAAGAGAAGGGGAAATGTTGGCAGTCATTCACTATCAAGACCTAACAATAACATATAGCGATGATAGTAGTCGAATAGCGTGGATCGGAGGCTCATGGCAGAATAACACTAAAATTACAGCTTCAGACCAGAAATTGTTGAAAGATCGTTGATCACAGTACTGAGTACACGCTTTAAACTGATCTGACCTTCTACTGAGTAAAAGCTAATATATCACTCACTCTTCTGGTGATCGATCTACGACTGGACTTTGATTGGCTGATATAAAGTTCACCTAGCCATGAACATTAGGAGAGCCTGCGGTCAATCGAAAAATTGTCCTTTTCGCTTTTTTTTTTGGAAGGGTCTCCTATTTTCAAACGCCCACTTTTTAATGGCATCGCTAGTTTGGAGTATAATTGTTTTCATTTCCTCACATTTAAAACATTGCTATCGTTGAGGTACATGTACGGTTAATTTAAGTTTGCATTTATTTCATTCATTCGTAAAAGGTACATTTACAAATGATATTCACAAAATCACAAAATACCAAACTATGAATGAGGAGAAAGCAAAGGAAGACAAGAACATTGTTGGTGCTGCCACAGAAAATGTTTTTATACGATGTACAACATCGTAGGGAAAAAAGACTTAAAAAGACCTATAAAACAATAAATACCAACAGGGAAACCAAATCAAGGCAAACTTGTGTTATGTTACATGAAAGAAAACTAAGAAGTAGGTAACATAAATGTGAGTATAGATGGGTTAAATGAATCATGAAAGAGATTTAAAGAAAAAGATTTCATTTTCATAATCTGGTCATTGAATCAAAAATGTTTTATTGCCTATTCTCCCCCACCCCACCCTGCTTTTCAGATTTGTTCCATGTCAGTTTTGACTGACTGATTGATTTGAATACGGCATTAAAAAAGAAATGACTTCATCCGCAAGGCTGTTTTCAGCATGTCTGTACATATTTAAAACATCTATTCAATACAAAGAGTAACAATGACAACAACAGCAACAAATATTTACAAAAATTTAAAAATTACAAATTCAAAATTAAAATTTGCAATTGAACAGAGAATGAGAAAGAGAGAGAGAGAGAGAGAGAGAGAAATGATTTACGAACAAAAGATGTCATGATATCCAGTGTCAGATTTCTTTTTTCAAAAAACTCATTGGAAAGATATTTGAGATGCATTTCTATGGAGACCGATAGATTGTTTTGTGTTCTCACAATTGTTGCAGTTTGTTAAATAGTTTTGTGAAAGTTTATATCATTACTCCAAAATAACGGAGAGTTAAAGGAGAATGAAACCCTGGGGAAAATCAATTTTAATGAAAAGAGAGGATTGAGAGAAGCAATTAAAGAAAAAAAAATCCATCAAAATCGGTTATGAAATGAGAAAGTTATAAAATTTTGAAAACTCTCAATTTACTTTTATGGTGATCCTCAAATTGGCTATGTTGCTTCAAAATGACAGGTTTAGTAGTACAATTCTCAATATTTTTTGTACACAAAATTTCATATTTTCTCCATTATCTCTAAAGATGCTGCTTGTCTTTTTGTGAACTCAACATATGTTGTGTCAAATATATTTTTCCAAGATATATCTTGAGCTGAGAAGGAGACAAGCTGCACCTTGAGAGATAATGGGGAAAAATATGAAATTTTGTGTACAAAACGTATGGAGAGTTGTACTACTAACCTGTCACTTTGAAGCAACATTGTCAATTTGAGGATCGCCATAGAAAGTAAATTAAGACTTTTCAAACTTTCATAACTTTTTCATTTTGTAACGATCTTAATGGAACTTTTTTTAAATTGCTTCTCTCTATTCCCTCTTTTCATTAAAGTTGATTTTCCCCAGGGTTTCATTCTCCTTTAAAGCTTGCTTTTATTATCTTTTAACCCAAATATACAGTGCTTAAAAACTTTAAATATCAACAAAGCTGCTGTTTGATGTGATATAAGTGCAGGGAAAATGTACATCATATTTGTTTCCTTTTTCCATTTCACCTGCATTGCTTCCGCTCATGCTCATTACCTGTATTCATGAGAAACGCTGTTAACATTAGAATAAAGGATTCATTAGGGATAAGGTGACATTTTAGAGAGCGAGGTAATTCAAAAGAAATTTGTTCGATAACGATTCGCTTATATGCGGAGATCACACTCTTAGCATTAAAAAAGTAGAGCATTATTCTTCGCCACGGACTTGATAAGAAACAAGGAAATGTAAACAGATGTAAAGAAACGTAGAGTCAACTGGCCAGCTGTATATGCATTTCCATATTATTTTGTGGTCAAACCTAAGGACAATCAAAATTAGATATGAAATGATAAATAAAGGTTTGATGGTCTATTTAACCTGACTGCTAAGAAAGCATGTGTATGCTTGTAAGTAAGCAATTAGGGGACCGATGGCTTTAAGTCCTCTCCGAGGGACTTGGTAATGAGGATTAATGCCTTATTAAAGGGCACTAGCGCATCCACTTGGTTTCGAACCGGGTCCTCCAGTTACGAGACACTGCTCTACCACTGAGCCATCACACCTCCTAAATATAATTAAAACCCTGCATTATAGAATGTACAAATCTTCTTTTTTTTAATCAAATTAAAAGCACTATAAATTTAAGCTATTTTTGAAAATTACCTGAATATTCTCAAGTGATTATTATAATTTCAACTGAGAAGGCTCAAATGACGAAATTTTTTTTTTTTCTAATCTCTCTCTCTCTTCTTTTCTTTTCTCCTTGGCCGTATATACACCCCTTAGAGAGTTCTGAAATTCAAGTTTGAGGGGTAATATACCTCGTGTTGCTTTATCATCATACGTTAATGTGGTATCATTAAAAAGCTTGATTATTTCTCTTCACAGTGGTGTGTCATTTGTATTATGCAATCATGAAATATGCTGTCCTGAAGAATATGCAGCAAGGTCAAAAATGAAATGTTGCTAAATTCTTTGTTTTCAATAGTTAAATTCCTGTTTGTTTTTTTAGAATGGATTTAGTTTGAATGAATGATGTTGATGCGGTGATGGGCGAAAGTCCACACATGATGGTGTATTCTCATCTGCATACGGCGAGGATGAAAGCTGTTTGGAATAGCGTTGAGCCTGGTCATTTTGGGGGGGGGG